>OZ038489.1:124020068-124027568 GCA_964036315.1 Acanthosepion esculentum | reverse complement strand
AAGAAAATTCATGGTGTACGAATATTTTTCGTCCCTCACTCTATATAATTTTGTGTGTTAAAAAAGATATACATAAAAATAAATCTAAATTAATAGAGAATACACACAGATATGCATGAGTTGGTATAAATGACACCATAGATGAAATTATTAACTGAATTTGATGCAAGGCATTCACTGTATAATAGTCATTTTGGTTTTGTTATTTAAAATAAATGTTTTTTTTTCATTATTAGGCTATGATTCACACACGCGCACGCACCTATGAACAGATAATAGTTATGTTGATTTTGGGAAGGTAACTGATAATGAATTTGTCAAATATCGCTTAACAACATTATTATCAAACGTGTAAATCTTTCTAAAAATGCTGGCAAACATCCTGGTTGAAAATTAGTCACGAGAATGTTCGATTTTTGGAGTGTTTACTCAACAATATTCCACCTAACAACAATAGGAGTAACTAGTGGAAAAACAGAAAATATAACAAACCACTCGAACTTTTCTTGACGATGAAAAGTCAGTTGTTTCAGTGAAACATTTAGTAGTTATGAATTTGTTAGGAAAATTATGCAAAAAATTTTGCAAAAATAAAAAAATATATATATATACATGGTGTCCATAAACTTTGTGTTCACTTTAAAAAATTTATAACTTTATTTGTATTTGCGATAGAAATAATTTGTAAAAAGGATTAGAAAGAAGTAAATCTATATTTTTTAAGGTTTTATTGAAATTTTATTTAAGTTTCCACATGTCCTCCATCATTAGCAATACAAAGGGTAATACGATTTTGCAGTTCACGGGAAAAAATTGCCAACTGACTGACAGTAATGCCTGAAATCACATTAGTTATTTTAGCTATACTTAAAACTAGGCACATTAAACTTTATAACATTTTTACAGATTATCTCTATCGCAGATACAAAGAAAGTTATACATTTTTTAAAGTTCACACGAACTTTATGGACACCCTGTATATACGAAAACAGTAGTGTATTATTTGACTTAAGAAAATGACAAGTAATATATTGATTAAGAAGGAATCTAGACAAAGGGATACAATTTCACTGTTATTATTTACGGTATAAGCCTTGAAAATATCTTTTGTATTACGAACTCGGAAAAAAAAATGAAAATATAAACGGGAATATTTGACCAATGTGAGATTTGCTAACCACGTTTTAATAATATCAGAATCTTTGGATGCATTACAAAAAACAAAACAAAAAACGAACAAAAAATGACTCGAAGAGGGGAACATCTCAAGATACAAGGTTTGAAGATGAAGAACAATCAAACAAAAATTATGTTCAATTTTAACGTTTCCGAAAATCCTAAGAAAAAATGATGATGAAGTGGATATAGTCCCGGAAGAAATCTATCAAAAGAAGATGATAAAGGAGCGGCAATGAAAATGAAATGAAACGCTATTAAATGATGGAATTTTATAAAAAGCACGAGACCTAATAAGAATCAACTTGCCAATTTACTTCAATCATGAAGTGCATAATGTCCGTTATGGTATACAGGTGAGAAACACAAGAATTGACAAAATTGCTTGAAAGCAAACTTAGAAATGCACAAAGATGAATGAAAAAGAGTAGTGCAAGGAATAACTGCAAGAGACAAAGAAAATTAAACATGAATGCAGGAAAAAAACTGAGATAAGATATATTACAGTAGTAATTACGCGATAAAAAGTGGAGCAAGACTGATAGCTAGAAAAACAAAAAAAAACAAAGCGTGGTAACAAAAATTGGTTGAATGATGACAAATTGATAGCAAACGAAGTAAGGTTCTCTTACACAATTTTCGGGTCAGTGTATTACAATTTTGTATTCCTAAGGAATTGCTGTGTTATATGGAGATTAGTGAATGTTTTCAATATTTGAACTTGAAATTATGTTCTCTTTTCCAAGTCTGTAGTGAGTTGTGATAACAGAACAACGCAGTCGGCATTAAGATGTTAAACAGTTTTATATGTGCCTGAATAATTAAGACAACGGACAAACACAGAAAGGATTAAAATAAATCAACCCAATTATTGATTATCCAACGTTTTTTGCTTTGTCGCTTCAAGAAAAAAAAATCAATGTTTTTTTTTATTTCATAGAGACGATGTCAGCGAATATTTATATTACTTAACTCTAAGTGAATGGCGCCAAAGCGAAACCAGATGAGAAATATCGAAACGGTTCAGAAATATGCAAACACATTCTAAGATTAATGGTCATAAACGACTTGGAACAAATGAAACATGTAGCGCTTAGCGAGGACATTGTTCATTAGACAGAATCACCTGCTGACTTTCAACAACACCGATAACTAAAATAGATAGCACATGTAACACGAAGAGATAACAAGGACATAAGAAAAATGTTGACGAACAACATCAAATAACAAAAAACAATTAGAAAGAAAGTCTCCATCAATATTGGATAAAGCAATAACAGCTACTGAACTTGATAAACCTATTTCCCTGAAAAATTGTTTACAGAGAATGATTTTATAAATTTCAACCGACAGCAACAGTGGTTGCACGGTGAAGAAATACCAAATGTTTCCTTCTAATTAAACAGCTTTTACTACCATTACGACTGCGATTAACAGTATAGTAGACAATATCTTCGAACACGTGAGATCAAGTCTTAAAGGGTCTTCTACACTCTGGTTATATATATACACTCGTCTTATACTATTTTAAGTTAAGTGTAGTACAGTAGATTTAAAAGAGTTAAAATATTGATATGATTGGGTGGATTATGAGTGTACTATGCTAATATTATGAACACATATAAGAAATTGTTTTATAAAGAAGAATTTGCTTTTGGATTTCGAAGACTGCTTGACTAGCTCATGCTGAAAAAGAGATCTATCCAAATCCTCATTGTCAAAGAACTAAAAGTCTGTTGAGATGACATGGCCTTAGCAACTGAGTGCAGAGTGTATCTGAAAGCGTTAATTTAAAAATAAAATCATATAACAAACTATAAGTTGAGAATCACAGCCAGTAGAAAATTTTGAACACTTCGAAATTTTAAGAAGAAAATTTGAACAGACAGAAATATTGAAAAGTCAAAACAATAAAAATAAATCTCAAAGGCGTCGCTGAAACGCAGGGGGAAGTTTTGCAGGCTTTGACCTTCGGCACAGGCAGCTAGATATTTCTGGTTGAAATAATAACAACTACGCAAAAGGCTTGCTTTCAACCATATTAGAAGAATGTTATCAGCACAATGCAGTGACTGTCGTAAAAAAGCAAAAACAACCGAAAATTCTGAGGCACTGGCATTCAAACAAGTCACCAAATCCCGTGCGAATTTGATAGACTTCAGTAAGAAAAGGTGTCAACCGCATCAAAGAAGAAAATATAACGAAAGAAAGCCGAAAATAGAAAACTACTAGGAACTTGGTTGAAAGCTAAGTTAGGTGTAAAGCGTAAAAGTTATGATTGTGGGTATAATAGTTTTGGGTCATTGAAAACATTACACCAAATCCTGGAGACATGTTTAGATTAAATAAGAATAGGAGAGAGGTGAGATTGTTCACATTATTGCGTTACTAGTTTCTGCAAGAATACTGTAGAATATACTAGAATTTGGAGGAGCTGTACTTTAATTTTATCTCCAGCGATAGAAATATTGGGTTAGTATGCAAATACACGAACGATAATCTTAATAATGATGTGGAACTGACAGATGTGCCCTTAATTATGGAAATTTCTAGAACAGTTCCAAAAAGAACTGAAAATAAGGAGAACTGAAATAATCCAGACAACATTACTAAAATCAACTAGAATACTGAGGAAGGTGCTGGAGCACTGAGGATAGTTGTAGTCACTTGATCGCCAGGGAAATCAGCCCTTAGGACAAAAACATGGCAGTGATAAAATCATTATCGACATGATAATTATTATTAAACATTCTCTGACCATTAAACTCTTTATTTCAATAATATCCATACGATTATCCACAGGGGCTGACGTATTCTTGAACGGTCAAAATCTAAAGCATCTACGGATTTTGTAAAGATGCAATATCTCAAATGGACTGTTAGATCACAAGTTAATTACAAAAGAGAAAGAAAAAGCAAAACATACCGATGAAAAATAATATTACAACATACTGAAAGATAATGTCGATTTTGAAATGCATTCACTACGTGTTTGCAAGGAAGTAGACGATATTATGGTAAATCTTTCAAAATCTTCAGTCATTTTGTGATGCTGTTTGTGTCTGAGTTATGGACAGTGATTCATGCTACAATAAGTTTCAGTGCAGTGAAAAAGTCACATGGAATTAGTTGTCATTCGACGGAGACACATACATGCTCATTTTGTTAGATGTCATTCGAAATGGATGGAATTGTGAGCCTTCGAAAGACCGGATGGTCATTTTGGAGACTTTCTGTTCGATTTAAAACGTCTACGGTTCTTCGATATTGGCAGCAGTGGTCAAAGGAATATTCTTAGATCCAGAGACTAAGTTCTGGACGTTCACATTTTAAAGATGATTGTTAATATCGATGCATTGTAAAAGCAGCCGTGTCATACCACATTACATCCAACACAGAGAGAAGTAATAGGACTCTAGAAATCGTTTGGGAATCCTTCACTTGCAAAAGGAGTTCGTAAACGCGTGCCTCTAGCCAGCCAGGCATCATTTTACATGGCAGCGTTTACAGTAGCGTTATGAAAGGATTAACTGTGAAAGTGTTACCTGATGTATCGATTGGTAGTTTGTAGAGGAGAGTAAATTCTATCGTCGGGAAAATGAGGGTTATAGCGCCGTAAGCGTGTATTTGACCATGAACATTCAGACCCAAACCCTGACAAAATAGCGTGGGGTGTTATAACTCTAACTCGCCTTTATTGTTTGGAGAGAGAAATATTCACTAGTACCACCTAAAATGTTGTTCAACCGTTCTTGTTATTCCTAAAACAAAAGACGATTTGTTATTCCAGAGGATAATGACTGCCCAGAATATGCCTATATTACTCTACAAAATATTCGACAAGTTTTCTGTGACCGGTATGATTGCTAAATCTATTTCTCATTGAACATATATGACTCATTTGTTTCATCCACTTACAACTGTTGCTACATTACATCACCTGATACAAATAATGTGTAACAATCTATAAATTCTATTTGTTTTGATAATGTAGAATCTGCCTTAAGAACTTATACTAAATTAAAGATTAATATATTCTTACGGGTTTTATAAATTACTAGATATCTTTTTTTATTACGTACATATGAATGCTTCGACATTATCACCCTTTAAAAAAATAATTGGATTTAGTGTTAGCTGAAGACTTTTCGACATGCCAAACCATTAGGCTTCCAAAACTACTGTCACTGCTCAACTGAGCATTTTGAGTCTGCAAGATATAATCTGATTCAATGAGTAATCTCAGATGTTTTCTAATTTAAGCAGAAAATGTATCTTAGAAATTTATTAATATTTTTTCATCATGTGCTATGTAGAATTTCCAACTCCCGCATCATTTATTTCTTATTAACCAAATGAACGAAATCTACAGAACACAACTGCCATTCTCATAATAGTAAAGTTAGAATAACTTACAAAACTCGTTTAATACTAGACGCAATTTTGCAATATTAATTCTCTATATGGCACGGCCTTTGAGAAAAGCTCTGAAGATATTTGCTTATTCCCACTCATTTGCTAAGAAAGTTTTGTTTCAAAAGAAAGAAAATGCCGTCACATACTTATATGTTGGCAAAATTAATATTACTACGTTGAAGATTGTGTCATTTGACTTCAATAATGATATTTAGCGCAGAACTTTGGGAAAACAAAAACAAACTTAATAACTAAACTATACCTAGAGAGATGCAATTATCAGTTGATTATTTCGCTCGTCATCCGAAGAAGGTCGGAGTGTACACGGCTGAAACGTTTTGATAAAAGAATAAATAAAATTAAATCAGCAAGAAAAATTGAATTAGCCCGAAGCAAAAAACAAAGATTAAAATGTCTCAACTCGGTCAACAAAATCCAAACAAGAACGATATATATATATATATATATATATATATATATATATATATATATATATATATATATATATATATATATATATATATATATTCACGTTAGGGAAACGTATGCACATTTACCGCAAGCACATACTGGGTCATTTCCAAGACAAATTCACCTCGATGCTTACAAAGAACCAATGGTAATAACCTTGCTTTCGCCGGTGCAGCTAGTAAATCTAGTTTGGTATACAACGGACGTACTTTTATAATTATGCCAGTTACATGAAAAGTGTGGATGATAGGGAAAATGATGAATAATAATGATTGATAAATACAACACACGATCAAAAGTTATGGAGCAGCCAGTGAGAACTAAACTTACTATCAATAGCTTAAGTGAGCAGTTGGCGAATTAGTTCAGTGCACTACAACGGCCGCTTTGATGTGGAGACACGAATGGATTTGTTTAGTGGACGTGTTTAGTAATGCAAGCAGAATAAAGTGTGCTGAATGAACGAGATATCAAGACATATACAAAACTGACACGTGCACCAATTCTGAAATGTTATACTAATTAATATCTTTTGAGGTGTGTGAAGTATGGAGAGTTATAAAGAAATGATATTCAAATTAATACACGTACAAATTTGAATATAATTTCTTTATAAAACACCGTACATATATATATATATATATATATATATGTGTGTGTGTGTGTGTGTGTGTGTGTGTGTGTGTGTGTGTGTGTGTGTATCGATGTATGTTAGTGTATATACACGTTCTCATAAGAATATCTTATTCTGTTAATAAAATTATACATAAATCGATCTCAGCCTGTTCATATCTATATATCAATGATGAAGTCCCATAAATATTATTCTGAACTCTTTATGCATTTGATATACCGAATAGATATCTTATCAATATTGTATATATAATAATTTTGAGTGCAGAATAAAACAGTTTGTAATCATATATTTCACTAGGGGACAATTAAATTAGATTTTTCTCATTATTCACTTTTGTCTAATTTTTCTTTCACATAATTTTAGTTTTTTTATTTATTTATTGCAACGCTCACATTGTTTTACAAGCAGATTTGAAATAAAGTAGCTTCTGGCGTGATTTGAACTCACTTGTCTGCCTGATATGATTAACATCTTCCTGATTTGACCACCAAAGATAACCAGCAAGTGGAATTCAAATTTACTTAAAAATTATTTCTTATCCAATCTTTATTCCACGTTATATTGTTTGTTTACACCTAGTAGTAGCAGTACAGAAGATATAAGCCTCACGTAGTTTGAATTTCTTAGAAAAAATATAGTTATTATTATTACTTTGCGCCAAGACTATTACATTGATTACTCTTACTAGATTTTCCTTTTTATTCATTCATTTAAAAGTTACTATATTCTGGCGTATAAACAACAATTACAAGCAATCCAAGTTTAACGAAACAGAATTTTATTTTCATCAATAATTTAAC
>OZ038489.1:124007568-124017568 GCA_964036315.1 Acanthosepion esculentum | reverse complement strand
ATATATATATATATATATATATATACGTTAAATTTCGCTTACTGACTAATATATTTTGTAAATAAATGTTTCATAGTATTCCGTTATTTGTCGTTTATTTTTAGGCCTGGCGCCAGGTATCATCTTAAATATTTCATTTCGAACCGCCTCTCCCAAAAAGAAAAAAAAACGTACTAAACAAGCGTAACACCTATCCCCAAACTTTTATCATAATCCGATTTACAGTTACTTTTCTATATAAAAAACTAAGGTGTTTATTATTTTTTATACGGATATTAAAATGCTGAAATTTTAATAAAATTACTTATGAGAAATCTGAAATAAGTGTGTTTAAATAAAATAATTTTCATTTTTATATTCGTCGCGTAAGCAAACTTGTTTTCTGAATAATAGCTTTGTAAAGTTACTGAATTTGAATTACGTGTGTGTGTGTGTGTGTGTGTGTTTGTGTGTGTTTATGTCTGTTTACAAGTGAAATATGTATGAATTATTTATTTAAAAACACATCAATGATAGAAAAGAAAAAAAAAATTGCTCACCTGGCAAAGCGAGGACGGACTCCAGAGAGATCGTAATCAGGTAGAAAACTCCCACGATCCTTATTATTGTCCTCATAATGGTGAATAATTAAAAGTGGTAAGTCAATCGGATCCGGGTAAATATCAAAACGTGGAGGGGGCGAAAAGGTTGAGTGAGCGAATCTCACTCACTCAGAGTATAATATACACGAAACTATGAAGTGAGTTTCTTTGATATGATGTGATGTTCTGACCAGCAACATCATTAGCACGTGTCATTTGAATGAGCTTGTGAGTTCTATCTGGTCGGCTCTCTTCCCGACAAGGACACAGGGACTGCGCCGCTGAGATATTTACGACACACGACTATGTAAGGAAAGTGGCACCAGGCTTTGGTCGTTTTAGTGGAGACAATAACAATGACAACGATAAGGAAAAGGATGAAGAAATGGACCCTTTGTGCTTTGATAATGATAATGATGATGATGATGCTAACGACAACAATGAGGATGTTGGCAGCAGCAGCAGCAATTGTAGTAGTAGTAGTAGTAGTAGTCGTGGTTGGCGAGAGGTAACAAATGGTATGAAAAAATACCCAGTATGACAGTTGTTAAAATGGTATGATATAATATATAATTACTTAAAATACTTTTAGTACAGTTATCTTCCGTGGTATCGATGGTATTACAACAGCGGAGCTTGATAATAATGTTTCGTGCTGATTAAAGCTTCGTTAACCGAGTTAATGTTATAATGGTATCTTTAACGTAAATTGTATTTGTTGGTAACCTTTTTAGTAGTGGTCAGTTGAAATGCATTCATATTTTGGTAAAATGCTCCATATCATCATAAGCATGATTAGAATTACAGTTAAATATGGAAGTCTTTTTAGTTTTACAACCCGTGCGTAGTGTGACAAAAAAGTGTTTGGTGTTAAAAATATTGACTTATTGCACTATGAGTGGTATGGTAATCGTCAAGATGATATTATGGTGTCTCTTGTTATCAGTGTTATTTTGAGGTAAGTAATATACAGTTTTTTTTTGTTTTACTCAGGTAGTGGGGTGTAGAAGTTACGGCAATTTTCCACCTGAAAGGAAACTGATGGGACCCATAAGTTGCATGGTGGCTCAAGTGGTTGACAAATGAACTATAACGTAAAATATACAGCAAAAATGATGCGACGCCGACCTCGTGCCGGCAAACTTCATCAAGCTAAAAGGTGTGATAACATTGACAAGTACGCTGTGACTGGGTCGAGTGGTCTATAAGTGTCTACACTTGTAGGGGTCGGGCCCGTGACAACAAGGGTCGAGAAATAAACCAAGCTGTGAGACCCAACAAAACAATTGTTCCGAATTGTTGAAGTTCTCATTTTTTTGACAGCACTTTCCAAATTGATTCGGGTCATTTTTTCCGATTGTTAAACAATATTTTTGTTTAGAAGCGAAAATATAGATTCTTTTTGTCTTATGTTTTTTTCTTCTTTTTCCTTTCTTCATTAACGTAGTCTCAGACTGTCCTTTTTTTAAAATCACATATATTACGAATTTCTTTCGTTTTCATTTCTTTCTGCTTTTTTTTAAAGTTATTTTTTCTTACGGGATTCTGAGGCGTCCATGGTTTCATGAAATTGTTCAGTTTCAAACTTTAAAATCGTTATGTAACGACATCGTGTTCATAAGACTAAAGACATAATTCAGAGTAAAAACAGGTGTACAATTGTGCATTTTGTTTTCTTTTATATCAAGATTGTACGTATTTAGGGATAAATGCATGTAAATAGCAAAGGAAGTTAAAACTAAAAAGTAACGTACACACCATGTGAACGCCTGTACGCGTATGAACGTTTGAGGCTGTGAGTGACCGTATGCAGTCGGGTAAGTATCATAGGAGCAGGTGAAAACCGAAACGGTAGGCGACGTTTTAACCAGGTGAATTGTTGAAGGAAAAAGAAGACCCGGGCAAAAATAGATCATCTCAATAGAAAGAATAAAAACCAAAGTGAAAAAAAAAACAAACAAACAAAACAATCAACTTTTTCCTTGACAAGACGAGAATATCGCCAGGACTGAAAACTTTGAGAATTACCAACTATTATTATTACAAACGTTTTGTTATGTTTTGAAACTTATTCTTTATAAATGTAAATGAGAATGAATGAAAAAAAAAAAGAAAAAAAACTGTCAAAATGCTTTTCTGTGTTGTAGGTGTTTAGTAACGTTTTATCTTCATTCTTTTCATTAACTTTTAGAACAACCCGTTTAGTTGTGTGTGTTTATGTGTGTGTGTGCGAGCGGGTGTGTGTGTGTGTTAAAGTTAACACTAACAATTGTGTGTGTGTTTCCTAACAGAAAGAAATATGTATGTTGAAAGAAAATCTTTTTTTCGAGCCCTCAAATGAAGAGAGCATGATTTGAGGAGATATGTTTGCCACTGTTCAGTGTGCGATCACAAACAGGGTGTTATTTTCTTTCTTTTTTTTTCCTTCCTTAAAATTGTCGATTTGTGTCACGTGGAAAGCGACGAGACCTGGGAAACATAATAATCCCTTTTTAGCGAACATATCAGTGAATAAATATATCAACCAAGCTGTACTTGCCTGCTTCACTTGTTTTTACGATATAGCAGCCACCGTTTTAGTCGATACTGTTTTATTGCAAGTTGTGTCGCTGATGTAAGAAGGACCTTAAGGTGAGTGGGATGCACTCAGAAATCGAATAATATTAATCTTACAGGGAGAGAGAAATCAGATAAGTTGAGAGAAAGAACTTAGCAATAAAGGAGGATGAAAGAAAAAGAAAGAAAGAAAGACCTCATCCGCACAGTTTGTTTTCTGATTATTAATGCAGTTAAAGAAAGTGATTGAAAGAAAGAGAGCGAAAGAAAGAGAACGAAAGAAAGAGAGCGAAAGAAAGAAAGAGAATGAAAGAAAGACAGGGAAAAAAGTACTGCAAGTTGATTTCTCTTCTTTTCTTTCCTTATGTTCACATGTGGTTATTATTTGTGATTTTATATTTGAATTTCAGGAGAATGTAGTAAAGTACGGACGCTTAGTAATGGACAGTCTACATATATAATAATAATAATAATAATAATAATAATAATAATAATAATAATAATAATAATAATAATAATAATAATAATAATTATTAGAATAATAATCAAGAAGACAGAAACAAAATGATGGCTAAGTATCTGGACCTTGTTAAAGGAGTAAACTTAAAGAAGTTGTATCACACGAAAGTGACGTTAGTACTGATTATAAAAGGAGCCCAGGGGTCAATTCCAAAATGTCTTGTGAAAAGACAGGAAGAACTGTGAATTTGGCGAAGAATCGAGATAAACTAAACCACTGAATTACTGAAAACAATTCGAATACTGAGGAGAGTGCTGGGGTATTGTGAAGACTTGCTGTCTCTTGACTATGCTCATGACGATAACAATGAAGCCGACGATGGTGCGGATGCAGCGGATTAATAGCATTTTTAAAAATTACACTATTTATTTAAAGACGTTTAATTTTCAAATAATAAATAAGCAGAAAAACAACGACAAAAATAATCTTTATTTTTTTTCACTAACTTTCCTTCTCTGACAAAAAATTGTTAATACAATGCTTAATCTATATTATTATGATTTTAACTTTCTGTAAGATTAGTTTTTGTGACGAAAAGTTAATGAAGCGTAAAATGTGAAAGTTTGAAAATCCGTCCTACACTAGTTTCCTTCTTGGAGTTAACTTCAAGAAAAAAATAGGTAAAAAGATCCATATTTGATTTGTCGCTGTATATAGGGAAAACTAGTAGAAAAAGAAAAAAGAGTGAGTGAGTGTGTGAGTGAGGGAAAGAGAGAGAGAGAGAGAGAGAGAGAGAGAGAGAGAGAGTATGGGGGCGGGAACAGGGAGAAAGGAAAAAGAAGAGGGAATTTAATAATTGTTCTCCATTTCTGCCCTCATCTCTTTTCCGTTTTCTTTCATTATTTTTCACCTTTTCTTGTTTTGTTTTCCTGTTCTTTTTCTGGCTTTTCCCTATCGTGAACGCCGAGCAAACCGAGCGAAGTATTCAAGTTGTTTATAAAATGCATAAACTAAAGCAAAAGAAAATATTAAAAAGGAGAGCAAACAAAATGCAATAGTGGTTGGCGCACACGCTGAGAAGTGAGGTCTTGTCAAAACTCCAGAGGTAGAAAAAGCAGCGGCAATAGTCCTGCTGGTGGTACGTACGGAGGCGGTGGCATCACGAACCGACAAGAGACGGAAGTTGAAGTGTGAAGAAGAGAAAGGAGATCGAATGTTAGCAGAAGACATGAAGGGTCGGGTGGGGGTGAAGGTTAAGGACAGAAAAAAAGAAAGAAAAAGAACGAAAGAAAAAAGAAAGGGGAGTTAAATAAGGCAAAAAACGCACAAATAGAATTGGTAAAGATTTGTTCGGTAATAGGCGAAATCAATAGAAGACAAAAAGAAAAAAGATTAGAAGGAAAAAGAAAAAGATAAAAAAAGATGAAACGGTGTAGCGCGGAAGAAGATGATGAAGAAGTATAAAAGGGACAAGAGATTTCATAAGGGAGGACATATGAGAGAAGAAGAGACAACAACAACAACAACAACAACAACAACAACAACAACAACAACAACAACAACAACAACAACAACAACAACAACAACAACAACAACAACAACAACAACAACAACAACAACAACAACAACAACAACAACAACAACAACAACAACAACAACAACAACAACAACAACAACAACAACAACAACAACAACAACAACAACAACAACAACAACAACAACAACAACAACAACAACAACAACAACAACAATAATAATAATAATAATAATAATAATAATAATAATAATAATAATAATAATAATAATAATAATAATAATAATAATAAATAAATAAATAAATAAATAAATCCTCTGATACTTTAAGACTCGAACAGTTCATTCAATTCAGGCAACAAAACTGGATTTGGTATCAAATAAACAAGAACATGCCAGATCGTGGATTTGACAGTTCCGGTTGGCTTTTGATAAATATCGTTTTTATATCATAAGTATTTTTATTCATATCGTAAGTACATTTAAGACTTTTATTCAGAGCATAATTACATTCATTCAAAATATAAACTCCATTATTCAAATTGAATGTAAGTTTATTCAGTTTTATGTTCATTTTTCAAAACTAAATATTGGAGAGAAAAGAAAAGAAAAGAAAAGAAAAGAAAGAAAAGATGAAAGCGGAGGAAAAAAACGAAACTTAAGAAAAAATTAAAATGAAAAGGAATGAAAGTAATAAAGGAGGAGGAGGAGGAGGAGGAGGAGAAAAGAGAGAGAGAAAGTAAATCGATTGAAATATTTTTAAAGCTTATTCTAACTCAGGACCATAAAAACGGGGCATTCCTTGAGGATGGAACTCACAACACAAGTGAATGGAATAGCTCGCCAACAATTAGTGTACATTGTACACTATGTAGCCTTATTCAGGCACAAGGTGACAAATGTGAGTCCTTCTGAGGAGATCAAACTCATTACATGAGAAAAGGACATGCAATCCATTATCCTACATCCCAAGTACGTTTTGAAGGTTCGAATAAAGATATATATATATATATATATATATATATATATATATATATATATATATATATATATATATATATATGTATATGTATATATATATATATATATAGAGAGAGAGAGAGAGAGAGAGAGGGAGAGAGAGAAGTGAAAATAAAGAAAGCATGTAAAGCGAAGGCATGACAGGCAGATAAATAAATGAAGAAAGAAAGAAAGAATGAAAGGAAGAAAGAAATGAAGAAAGAAAGGAAAAAAGAAAGAAAAAAGCAAGATAGAAAGGAAGAAAGAAAGGAAAAACGATGACAAACTGAGCAGGTGGTAAGTAATAAAGGAAGATAAGAAGATGCAAGAGGTAAAAGGCGAAGTAGACGGACGACATGAAGAAGTGACTGAAAGAATGAGATTACAGCTGAAGGGGATGAGTGGTAGGCGCAGGAAGAAGGGAAGTCTATTGTAAGATGAGAAATGATGGAGGTAGGTATTGTAGAAATGAACAGATAAAGGCGGGGCGAAAAGAGTAACTTAAAGGGAGTGTGGCGGGGAGAGTCTTTGTAGTACGAGGTGGAGAAGTAGAGACTACTACTATTACTACTATTACTACTAGTAATAAATGGGTTGCATTTGGTTTCAAAATATTTTGGATTTAATATTTCCCTACTGAAGTTTAGGCCGGTATGCAAAGTCAAATGTTGTTGTTGGTGATGGCGATAGGAAAATTATGTCGCATCATACTCCTAAGTCGGATGGAAATGCTGCATACCACCTTGAAAATCAGCATTAAATATTCAGGCTTTTACCAGAAATTGAATACAGGCACCAGACAAACCCAAAGGTTTGTATTCGGGCCGTTGAACTGACATCTCGACAATTCACTAGATTTTCCAAATTTAGGGCTACGATTTTATTAAAATAGTTTATACCTCACCGTAAATCCAGAGTTGTTAAGCTAATCTGAATGCACGATGAACGAGAAATGTCTTTTACTTTTATTAATAAAAGATGATGAACAAAAAGAGATATATTTAGAAATTTAGCGAAAAACCATACTTAAATAACTTGTTAGTATAAAAAAAACTGTTATTTATTGTAGAGGTCAGTAAACAAATGAAATACCAAAACGCCATCAAAAGGATGGTGAAATACCTGCGTAAAATTAACATTCTTATGCGTTATTTTTAGCTCTTTATTTTTTAAACTATTTTTTTATTTCTGTGTCTGTTATATTTCGTTTTTCTTCTTCGTTAAACGCATTTGAAATAATGGAAATTAAATTTTCTTCGAATTTTGTATCCATTTTAATTTAACACAAGATATATGAATCCGACTTGAAGTATTTCTCTTCAAATCCAAAGTTTTATTAATAAAATAAAATTTAAAACCAACAAAACAAGATAAATAAAAGATTTTTAACATTTTAAATAATGTTTAATATTTGTTGCATTTTTTGAAAACAAAGTCTGTTCTTAGTTTCCTTGATTTTGAAAAATCTTTTCACAGAAATGTAAATATATCCGTGATCTTTTCGGGTGAAAAATCCCGTAATAATGATCATTTAAGTGAGTGTGTCCAATAAAATAATCCAAATAAAATGTAATACACAGGCCAAATACTCGACGCGAATAAAACATGAAAATCCAGTGACGTACCTAGTGTTTTGCCACCCGGGTGGCCCTCAATTTTGCCGCCCCTCCTCAGAAGGAATACAATATTACAATGCACATTGAAAACCTGTAAGAATTCAAAGGGATCCATCAATCTAGACTAAAAGACCAGATCTGGTAGTCGTTATCACGAAAAATAAACCGTCATAGAAAGTGAATGTCGCTGTTCTGGCAGAAAATCTGAAGCAAGTGAAAAGAGGATAGGTAATCAATTTTTTTTTGGATTGTGGCTGATGAACTTGTAGCAGAACACAAAGTTGCTGAGGAGCCCCATTGGCATCATTGTCATGTGGTGTAAGGAACTGTTTTTGGTAAAACATTGTTAGTTTGATTCTCATACAATATGTTGGAAGGAGTATTACAATCAGGAGAAGAGTAAGATTGCACAGGCGACAACGATACTGAAAACAACTAGAATACTAACAAAAGTGCATGTGTACTGTGGAGACTTGCTGTCACTTAATCTCTGGTTAAATCACCAGTCAACGACTAGGAAAAATGAACGCAATACATGAATAATAATAATAATAATAATAATAATAATAATAATAATAATAATGATAATAATAATAATAATAATGATAATAACAATAATAATAATAATAATAATAATGATAACCGCCCAGACATTGTTATTAAAGACCACAAACAAAATAAGTGCCTCCTTATTGATATGGCAGTCCCTGGAGACTGCAATGTGTCTTTGAAGATATTCGAAAAACTGTCAAAATACAAGGACCTTGAAATAGAAATCTCAAAAATGTGGCACATGGGAACATCAACAATTCCTGTTGTAGTTGGAGCCCTTGGACTGGTTGGAAAAGATTCCAGTAGGCTGATTGAAGGGATCCCTGGAAGTCCATGCCTCAAAGAGATACAAAAAATTGTTCTGACAAGTACAGCCCACACTTTACGAAGGGCTTTATCTATGTAATTATTATTATTTTTTTTTGCAGTGGAAAGTGTCATGATGCCATTTCTAACCTTAGGTCCCTGGGCGGGACCCGGAAAGAAATGTGTAAATGCCAGATATAAAAGGAAATAAAAATAATACTACTACTACTACTACTACTACTACTACTACTACTACTACTACTACTACTACTACTACTAATAATAATAATAATAATAATAATAATAATAATAATAATAATAATAATAATAATAATAATAAGAAGAAGAAGAAGAAGAAGAAGAAGAAGAAGAAGAAGAAGAAGAAGAAGAAGAAAAAGTCACACGAAAGTGACAGTAGTACAAATCATAATAATAATCACAGCACTGGTAAAGATCCCAGAGTCATGCAAAAATCTGGAGACCTAAAAAAGGATTGATGCCAACCAGAAGACAATCCTGTTAATATCAGATACAATACTGAAGGAAGTTCTGAATTACTAAGGAGGGTTGCTGTCACGTGATACCCAGATATTAATGGTTTGAAAACTCAACACTAATGTAAGCAAAATATCAAGAATAAAGCTAAGTATAATTTTTAAAAATTACAATTAATAGGTCATCTAGTGTAGCGAGTTTCATCCTTACTGAGTGGCCCATACATGTGTCGTACCAAGCTAAGCTTAATAAATACTAAGATTCCCTCCTGTGATAATGTCAGGCTAATTCTTTAGTGTTGCGACATCAAACATCAATAATATCATGACATTGAAATAAGCAACAAACGCACACGCAAAAACATTTATTTTTACTGATTTTACTAACGCTCTTCTTTGGATGGCTGCAAATCTTTCTCGGATCAACTTTGCAAGTCTTTTCACATCATTAGAAATGACAAATACTTCTTTAAATTTAAAGATTTTCAGGTTCTTAAAAGTTTACTCAGTCGTTGGTGAAATAGCGATAATTTATTTTACTGACAAATTTTCATCTCACTGTTTACGAGTACAAGATTTGGTCACTTGAATTGGGTGATCAGTTTGAATGCAGGGAATCTTTTTTTGTATTTGTATATTATTATTATTATTTCCTTTCATTTCTGGCGTTTACACATTTCTTTCCGGGTCCCGCCCAGGGACCTAAGGTTAGAAATGGCATCATGACACTTTGCACTGACAAAAAAAAAAAATTACTTAGATAAAGCCCTTCGTAAAGTGTGGGCTGTACTTGTGAGAACAATTTTTGTATCACTTTGAGGCATGGACTTCCAGGAATCCCTTCAATTAGTCTACTGGAATCTTTCCCAACCAATCCTAGGGCTTATTATTATTATTATTATT
>OZ038489.1:123915068-124002568 GCA_964036315.1 Acanthosepion esculentum | reverse complement strand
ACACCAGAATTCATCCTCTCGAATACTCTTCCTCAAAGAACTTAATAACGTTAAACAAACACTAATCAACAACGGCTTCCCTAACCACCTTATAGACCACCAAATTAGACTATTTCTCCCTAAAGTAAGTAATAACGATAGTGAACACACAGTCAACAATCACATTTATTACAAAAAACAAATGCATAAGAATTATAAACAAGATGAATCCTCACTAAGACACATAATAAAGAAATACACTACCCCAAATGACCCGAATAAAAAAATCAAATTAATTATCTACTATAAAAAATTTAAGACAGCTAACCTTATCCTGAAAAATAACACACCAGCTAAGTCAAAATTACAAAGAACGAACATTATCTATGAGTTCAAATGCCCCTTAAGGAACTGTGTTTCTGATCAAACCGGTCTCATGAATAATTACATCGATTACAAAACTACATGCTTATCCAGACCTCTTACGTTATACATTCCTGATCATAGCTCCATTAGAACCTGTTATGATGTTGGTTTGGGGTTTGTAGAGACAAACGACAAATAACACGTAACAATAAAAAGGGTTTCAATAGGTTGGTACAAAGGTACAGACATCGCCTGAGTAGTCTATAACTAGCTCAGCAGGAACGTCTCGCACTTCCTGTCTCTCGACGTGCCACTATTTAAAGTCTTTGTTCGCAGACAAGTTCATCTTCAAGAGGGGTGGTAGGTTTCCGACACAACAGAACCCATTTAAACACGCACACAAATTTACCGGACTCCATTAGAAACATACTCGTAGAAAACACAAATATATTAACTGCATCCACCTGCAAAAAAAGGTTAAAATAATGGAGGCTTTAATAATAAAAAAGAAAAAGTCAACTCTTAACAATATTAACTGCGAACAAAGCCACAACGTGCTAACCGTATTCTGAAATTGAAAACATCTCTACTACACACTAAGACATACACATAATGCACACACACAATTAAGCTGAAAAATCGAATCATCCTGGATAATGGCTAAAGGTATAGCCGAAAGCGCTCGGAATCATAAAACATTTGGACAGTTCCTACACACCCTTTGTCCTGTAAAGAAGGCTCTTGTTCCAACATAAGAAAAATTAAATAAAAAGCTCAATCGTAGTACCTTGTCTGTCGTTTTTAATGAAACATGCATAAACGAAGGATTGCAGCCTAAATATGCAACTATTTATATTTATACAGATTATGAAATATGCATAGAAAAATATATTTGCATTTATATTTCTGTATATGTGCATTTATATATATATATATATATATATATATATATATATATATATATGGTGGATTAACGCGTCGTATTCGACGTATGAGGGTCAAGCAGCTCAGTTCCTAGTAACCGACAAAACGGTAAAAAATCGGCACGGCTACTTCTTAAAATTATAGAAAAAGACTGGTTGATATTGTAACCTGAAAATGAGCAAAGAATATATATTAAATGTAAGAGTTCACTTAATTTTGCAAATCATAATTTTTAATTAATATTTTTATTCCAGTGAGGGAAAAATATTTGGAAGTGGTTGTAATTGAATAAATAAATAAATAATTAATAAAGGATTTTCTTAATTAATTTTTAATTTAATTAAGATTTGTTGATCATCTGGAAAAAAAGAGACATATTTTAAACATTATCTTAGGGTTCACTTACGTTTGCACAGCACGGCATATATATATATATATATATATATATATATATATATATATATATATATAATTATATATACATTAATATATATATGCATTTATATAGTCGCCTGACGATTGCACTAGCATGAAACAGACTGTCGTCTCTAAGTGCTGACTTCCATGTCCACTTTTATATTTATGCATTTATATATTTATATTTATATATGCATTCATATATATGCATTTGTACATAAATATATGCATATGTATAATAAATGCGTATATATGCATGTATATATAAATATATGAATATATATTATAATGCATATATATATACATATGCATATGAATATAAAATGCATATATATAAAATGCATATATATATAATGTACATATATATGTACAAAATTCATGTTTATACATATAATCAATGCATATATAATTGCATATATATATATATAAAATATATGTATATATATATGAAATGCATATATCTAGTGTATATTAATAATGCATATATATATATATATATATATATATATATATATATATATATATATATATATATATATATATATATGAATGCGCCATTTTCTTCAAGTCAGAGGCATAACGATGGGAACGAAAATGGCTGCCAGCAATGCAAACATATTCATAGATGCCCTGGAACGAGATATTTTGATATCTTTCTCATATGGACACAGATAGAGAATATTCTCCGAGACTAAAAAAAAACAAAACAAAAAAACAAAACACAATAACAGTTTTCCCCCGCATCATCAAATTCGCATTCGAATATTCCGCCACATCTAATCCGTTTCTGGATGTATTGGTGCCTCTGAAAATAAGGAGACATTCTTCTACACTGTACATGAAACCCACAGATGGTCATTGCCACTATAGCTTCAAATGCCAACAACCTAAAAGTATCAATTATCTACAGTCAATGGTATTTGTTCACAGAATAGTGATTGCTAAGTATACATAGGACAATTCATCAATCACTTTATTAATAGGAATTACCTACTTAAATTATCAAAAACTCAATTACTAAGACTTCCAAACTACATAGGAATACACTTCTAATCTACGTAACAAAATGAATAATTCCAGAATTCAAATGTTTTATTTATTTTAATTACCACATTTTCAAGTTTTTCCATAACTTAACCAAAGTTTCCCAGTATTTAAAACTTGACAATTAGAAAAATATTCAACGGAAATCCGTTCTCCACTAGACGCCAGCACACTAGCCTCAACACACTCTGAACCACGTCTAGTATACATCTTTCATTACCTTAACTAGGGAATATGACCTGCAATAAAACCCTATGCCAAGTCTGTATACATTTCATCACTGATAGCAGTTTCACCCACACCGGCACTCACGTAGTATTCAAACCACCGGCTTTAAATTGTGATAGTTCAAATCTTCTATATTTACTTTTCTGCCACACGTGCCAACAAGGTAACTATGTGGGAGAAACGGGTACAGAATTCCGACTTCGATTTAACAGCCATAAGAAAACTATCATGGACAATACATTTTTAGTCGCAAAACACTTCAACCTACCACATCATAACACAGATGACATCGGATGCATGCTTTTTTGTTTTTACAGCGAGGTTCCCCCTTTACAGCAGGGCTCGTGGGCTACTCGATTGTAGTGATCGAGGAAACATCCTGATGGGAGTCGGTTCCATAGAGCAGTGGTACGCGTGAAAAAGGGACCAGGGAATGTAGTTCGTCCGAGCACTTCCCATAGATGTAGCAGTAGAGCAGCGAGAGGCTTACCATATGCCGCCTGTTGGAGAGAGGTTGGAGGGTGGAGAGTAATTCGTCACTCACAAGGGCTTGGAAACGGTTTTGAACTCTATCAAGGATGGAGAGTGGGATTTGGGCAGCTTCCGCCCAAATATGACAACAGTACTCCATTTTGGCCCGATCTGGCTCTTGTAAAGGTAGAGGATGCCAGGAGGGCCCAAGTGTGTGTACTGGGAGCATTACAAGGAGACGACCACTTTACCGGCTTTTGGCGTCTTCGTTCAAAAGCCGAGAGGAGAGACGTAGATCGATGATGAAATTTTTTTTCAAAATAATTTCAAACATTGAGGAATTAAACAGGAATTTTGGTTTATTCAGAGAGTATAACTTCTACAGGGAGACCTCCAACCAACAACAATCCTTGGCAGAAAAAAGTCTCACTTTGTTTATTCCTTGCGTCGTTGAAAAATAACACAGGCTTGTTCAAAAATTTATGTCTTCGTTTCAGTCAAAAGGTTAATATGTAATAAATATCAATTTTATTGACTATATGGTATCATTTTGTTGGCTTTTTATTCTTTAACTTTCATCAACCGGCCTATTTAAGCTACATATTATAAAGAGCACACATGGACTACATTTCATTGTAATCATGTATTTTGGACCTCACCTTGACACAACTCAACTCCACGCTAGAAGACGTCATGAAAGTAAATTGAAAAAACCTGCAAAAACACGATCGGACATTCCCTTCCAAACCACATGCAAAAAATTGTATGTTGTCCCAAAAGGACTTAAATTAAAGAACATAGATCCAAGATTCAACAGATCTACGACTCTGTCACTTCCCAACTATGCAACCTTGCTCTTAAAGCGGCCTATTCTAAAAAAACCCATAAACCCTTTTCAAATTATGTGATAGCACAGGTGCTATACTGCACAGCTCACTAGAAATCAACCACTCTTCTAAAGTATATTAGGCCCTACAAATCATATACAATTAATATCTAGGCAAATGCCTAACGCACAAGAAAAACAAAATAAGTAATTTAATTAAAATAATCAGTTCCTAAAACTTCTCAACAGCACGCAGAAATCAATCCAGACAAATTATTTCGGCTCCATCATGGACATCTCCAACCCAACAGATATAAGGCTCCACAAACCAACTGCGTCAATACGTCAAACTACAAACTATCAACTGAAGAACAATCAGTAATGTCTAAAGGACTCATTTTGCTCGTCCAAAAAATTTGAAAATTTTCTCCGTAACATTAAATTAAGTGAATACTTCTCCACAGACGGCAACAGCCATCAACCTTCCACCACCCATGATAAAGTACACACAAAACCCCCCAAGTCCTTACACTAGACTCCACCAAACTGACGCAATCACCACATCGATTCGTTTATTAAAAGTGCCATTTCCCACCTGAACAAATTCATACAAAACAACCTCCATCAAAATAGCAACAATATATTTAATTTCTCATTATATTTTTACAGTTTGCATAAAAGTTGATGCAAATACGTATAAAATGTATAGAGAAAATGGCTAAAGTTCATAATGATTCTGTTCGTGTAATTTCGACCATCTCTAGTTAGTAGCAGGAACGTTAAGTAAAGAACAATTTTATTAGCTTCATTCGGTTTTTAGGAGTGCTAAATATCTAATTTTAGTATACGGATATCATATACACAATGACGTCAAATGTGGGGCATTTTCATTGTGTGTACCGTATATTTCTACGTATAAGGTGAGCTATAGCTAAAACGATACAGAAAATCTAGGTAAATTTTCGTTATTTTATCTGATATCCGTAGACGAGCGACTGGGATCCAGATGACGAAACTGTAAATGACAATGTTTATGATGGGGACTTAGCATCAGATTGTGATGATCAAAAGTAATTTTGAAAGGTTTTAATTATGTATATGGGTGTCTTATACTTTTTATTCTGTAATGAGAAATAAAAACTTCATGGCATCTTAAATATATTGTTGCTTAACAACGCCCCCCACTCCAATGTATGTTATTGAAAAATAAAATTTGCTTGTTGTCCTAAATGTAGCTATTTAACAGTACTATGCGAATTAATCATTGGTGTGAACGCACCTATAGCTCTACAAATCAAGAACGAAAGATTTGTTTACGTTACTTATTACTTGTGTGTGTTGCCCAGCGGAACTGTTGTAAATTGTTGTGTAATTTTCTCTTGAACATTGCATTTTAATATTAAATCAAGAAGTAAAAATCTTTTCTTACATTTATAATGTTAATTTTTCAGCTGCAAACTATTTACATCGGTATTTACCATACCAAGGCAGTTGTTGGGCACCTCGACGTCGTGTACTGGTTAGCAAGCTTGTCTCGCTATATCAATTTATGACAGAGTAGTGAATTCCTTTCATACTGTGTGCTCTATAATTTTGGCCTTGTGCCACAAGTAAGCTACGCTTGGAAAAGCGTCAAGGCAGTTGTTAGCCAACTGTAATCTATGGCGCAAGCATACTAGCCGACTTAGCAGCGCCGATTCAACATAGGATTTAAGGTTAGCTTCTTGTAACTGTTGTATTAGACGACACCTTATATTGGGGGTAATTTTTAATGTTTAAAGGTCGCTTTATATGTGGAAATATACAGTAAATTAGTATGTTAATTATAGTAGTTCCATAGAAGGGTGCTGAGAGTAATATGGAAGGAATATGCGAACAACGATAAAACGTTTAGGATAATGGGAACAAAAGGACTCTTGTTCTTAGAATCAAAGAAACAGTTAAAATTTCTGCAGTATATAATGAGGAAAGAGGTTTTGGAGGATTTGACACTTAGAGGAAATATTGACAGAAAGAAAGGAAGAGGGAAAATACCTATTGAACTTGTGTAAATAGACGAAAAAGACCTGGGAGGTATCGTAAAGGATAACGTTGCATAGAGCTACAAAAATATATAAATAATACAAAAATAGAAAGTTATGTAGAGTCATGATGAACCACCTTCTGTTGGGATACGGCACACAAAAGAAGTTGATAACATTGAAACACAGAGTAATAGTGTAGTGATGAGATCGACAGTAAACCCTACTTTTCTAATTCCTACTTGCCATACTTAGAAAATAAAATCTTTAACAATCTTTGACACGCCTATTATATAATTAAAATCTGGTATAAAGAACCTTTTTTCCTTCCATCACCATGGCTGATGCTAACCTCCAGAAAAGAAACTCACTACCCATTCTTGTTCTCACATTTTCCACTAACATGGATTGAAATGGTCATATTTAATCAATTGCTAAGTCTGTTGCTAGCCTTTCACTTTGTCCTGCTAGACATTTTTTCTAAACAAAATATATCTTGCACATTAATAAGTCTACTATCCGTCTGTGTATCGAATTTTACTTCATATCTGATCTGGTACTTCTGCTATATATCTAGAGAGTCTTGACAAAATACAAAGTAGAATCGGCAACCTTATCGATCCTGACCTGACATCTCGGCTTCAGTCGCTTTCCCACCGTCGTAATGTAGCTTCCCTTCATCTTTTCTAAAAAGAATTTCACGGTAATTGTTCTGACCAGTTTTCCTCGTTGATACCTCACCTACACAAATTTAAGCGCAGTACTAGATTGGCGGCTATGTCAAATAATTTCATTGTTGAAATTACTAATAGTAATCATAATTTGTATGCTAACTTCTCGCTTGTGGGACACTCTTGCGGCTTCTTGCTTTCTTGTCAACTAAGATCTTCAAAAACTTTGGTTCAATGTCAATCGTATTCTATCTCCTTGTGGCTTTATTGCATTGCTTAGGATGAAATGGTAAAAAGTATGTTAAATAAATTAAAAAAATTAAAGTATATTTTGAGGAAAACTGTGTTGTACGGTTTAGTTATAAATTTACATCAATAACATAATCCATTTCATCGGTATTTCAAGAGACTCTGACAGACATCATTTTACAACTTCGATATTTAAAAGAATCTAAATTTCGCGTAGATTTCTTTATTAAAATGAATGTCCTTACAGATATAAAAAAAGTTTAAATACTAATATAATACAAACTAACGGGCCAATTTAAACACAATGAAAATGTCCTACCTATGGTATTATTTGCATACGATACTTATAAATTTAGTGTTCCTAAAAACCTTTCTCCCGGTTTATTTTACCTGTTTTTTAGAAGCCTGCAATTTCCATTACGTGTCTGCTATCAACATAGTGTCATCTGTATGTCTTATGTTAAGATTTTATTAGCACGTAATATATCCTTGCAACATTTCTTGTTCTCTTAGGATCCCCTCACTGTATAGGTTAAATAAACCCGGTTAGTATTTATGTATTAAAAGAGTTCTCTCTTTCGTCATGGAAGAATTCTCCGCTGTATTAATTCCCTCTTTGATGTATTTTTCTTTTTCTGTTATGTGTTTCCTCTTGATTTTATGCATCCTGTCGAAGCAACTATTTTATCGTTTCATTTACTTTATTCTTTTATGTATGTCCACCGTCTCAATGCTGTTTATTCGTTTATCTCTTCACACCTTTCGATGAACAATTCAACTTTTCTTTGCTTCTATTTATTCCTAATGTTTGTGTTTAAATTTCTATATTCTGTAACATTCTTTTGTATTTTGTAGGATAGAATTGCACTTCAAATTACTGCCTTAGTATTTGGAGGTGGAAATGAAGCATATTTATATATACTGATTATTAATATATCTCATATACATATATATATATATATATATATATATATATATATGTATGTATGTATGATAAAAATAGTTTTAAGATATGCTATATTATTGGGAAAAATGATCAATATCAGGGATATCGTAAATATGAAAATGGATACTGAGACCAACATGCAATGGCAACAGTCGATTTCGTGCTTGAACGCAATCTTCAGGCCCGCAAACTACTCAAAGGCTCAGAACGAAAAGCTACAGAATACGATATTAACATTTAAGTTAAAAATATTCACCAAATATTAAACCTAGACGACCAAATAAACTGCATTGCCAAATCACTAGCATTCATTATACTAAAAGACCACAGAGAAAACTTCAAAACAAACCAAACATGCAAACTCATGAACTTAATTAAAAGCGAACTCGCTAAATTAAGTAAAATAATATGAGAAAATATTATCTCAGCAGTAAAGACGAAGTTGGGGTAAAGTAGTGAAAAAACCGAAAAAGACATAGGCTGCTTCCGTAACCTGAAAAACAACCATAATTGCGAAAGTGTACAAATACATCTATAAAAAAATACTCTTCAATAACGTAATCCATGATACAGTAACAATAGTCTCATAAGTAAATGGAACAGACAACCCCCCGCAAAAAAACAAAACAAAAAAAAACCAGACAAAACCAGAAAAATAATCATAAAAAATTAAAAATTAGACGATTTGACATAGACATAAAACAAACCTAAAAGAAATAGATTTTCTTCGATGTTACACTCAACCTAGGAACGGGTAAATATTAACAATACCGTAAACCCAACGATAAAACACTTTAAATATACATATATCTTCCAAGCATTCACTAACAATAATCAAGCAGATCTCACAATTATTTACCGCAAGTTAACTGACAATTCTTCTAAGGAAACCATCTTCAACGAAGCGAAAATAGTTTATGAAACAGCTCTATAAGATATTGGATTTTAGGCAACACTCCCATACATACGAAACAGTACAAAAACACCAACATAAAAAGGCAACATGAAATGGTTTAACCCATCGTAAAACAAAAACGTAAAAATAAACGTAAGTAAGATATTCATTAAACACATTCACAAACACTTCCCCCATGAAGCAAGATATTCAACAGGAACACAGAAAAAAATCAGTTTAGTTGCATCGAGAACATGGCATAATGAAAAAGCACAACAGAAAAATAACGAACAAACCACGCTTACAAATCAAATCTACGTGTAAATATATATAGGCAAAAACGAATTTCCCCAAACTGAAAATTGCTTGCAAAAAATATAATATAGCAAGCCAATGTAAAATCGGCAGATAACGAAAAATATATACAGCGGAGTAATTGCAGGACCCTAGAAACAGAAACTACGCACACAAAAATTCTTTATGAATATTAATTGCTAGAACAGTACAATCTTTTCTTAACATATATGGGAGAGTATCAACCCAAAACTAAATTACCCCCAAAATATCATAGAAAATGAATAAAATAACATGAGCCTAAAACAATAAATCCAAAAACGTTAAACTCATAAATAGCGATAATCACCTTCTCAGACCAATACAAATTACTAAATAAACGATCAGAACATTTCTAAAAAGACATGAAAACAAATTTTTAATACGTTAGTTAAAAATCGTAAAATAAAAACAAATATCTTGTAAAATATCATTATAAATAATGAAAAAATATGCACTATATACAACGCAAAGCCAATACATGAAACTAAACAAATAAGATAACCAACACCTGAAAAAATAAAATAAACAAATTTAATCTAATTAAATAAATAAATTCCGTAAATAATAAACAAATTAACAAACCACGAATGCGCGCATAAACAAGTAAATATAATAATAATAATAAACAAAAATAATTAAGTAAGCAATAATCAATAATAAGTAAAAGTTAACATACAACACCATGAAATAGCTATAAATAACCACTTTCGGATCCATGTTTATTTCTACTGAATAATCTCTAGAATCATTTGGAATAAAACCGTTCCCGCCTTTCCAATATCGTATAATACGATAAACCTTGATACCCATAATGCAAAATAGACCAGCATATATAAATAATCGAGCCAAACGCAACTCACGAATATCTCTCGGAAGAAAATGATGAGCAGTAGAATGACTAAGATAACAACGCCAAAGCCTATTTCACGACCAAATTGAAACCAGACGTTTGTGGGCCTCAAATGAAAGGTTTGAACAAATAAGACTGCAATCTAAAAACGTAGGATATATGTGAACGTATGTATAGTTGAGTACGCACATGCACCTTGCTTATCAATCATTTTCTGGCGTAATAAGTTAATTTATCACTGGTTGCTACAGAATTCTGACCATAACATACACATGATCTATGGGAAAATTCGTATTGGCATTATAAAGAATAATGTCAAAAAAGATATATGTAGATATAGAAAGACGAGGACAGATGGAGAAGTAGACCGACATATTTGTATATACTCACCGAGAAAGAGAGAGAGAGAGAGAGAGAGAGAGAGAGGGAGAGAGAGAGAAAAGATAGATTGATGAAGAAACACATAAACACACGTGCGTGCGCGCTCACTCACACACACACACATACACACACACAAATATATATATATATATATATATATATATATATATATATATATATATATATACCAATCACCTTTTCATCTTTTTGTATTCTTTTCATTTATCATCGTTTCTTTCAAAATTGCTTTTGTCTTTGCAAATCGTCAGCACCCGCCTTGGTTTATATTTTGTATGTCGATATTTAATTGATTTTATTTACTTCTATGGTTCTTGCTCCCTTCTAATCAACGTCGGCTCGAGGCGTAAACTAAAATCTGAAAAGATAATTCTTACTCAGATCACAAGCTACAGAGCTTTGAACTCTAGTCGTTAAATGCCTGTGCAATTTCCGGAATCTTAATCTTTGCCTGAATATAAAGTTGTCAAAATCAAATATAACAAGTTCTACAGTTAATATTTTTTTCTCGAAAAATATACAACAGCTCAGAATTATACTAAAATATGATAGACTGATTCATTCGAACAGATATCTTTATCTTGGTTGTTATATTCATAGCGTTTCATCCGCTTTACTCTACCGTCTTCTGGTGCCTGTCGTGTTTTATAACGTCTTGGAAATCCGTTATGCGATCCATGTGGGCCGACTGTTCTCATCTCCATGTTCAAAATTCCATGAAAGTTGGTGAATACAAGAAGCACTGGAAGAAGAGCGGATTGGAGAGCAACTTTGAAATGTTGTAATAATAGCAGCCAAAGAGATGGACAATATCGCTGACGTGATTTTGCTAATCTTTGCAGCCCCTAAAGATTTCCAGCGAGGTCACTTACTAGAGGATAAGAATAACAAATTGATCTGTTTCATTTACTATGTCATGTAACTTTTCTCTTGTAATGAATTCGTACTTATTTGATTTCACAGTTTTGTCCTTTCTCGTTTTGGAGATTTCTGACACTCCATTGGCCCTGTCTGTTCTGATTGTTATAATTCATCTTTCATTACAATTTTACCTTACCATATTTGCTATATGTTCTGTCACACAGTGTTAGTGTTTGAATACACCAGCAAAATTAAGTTATCTGTCAAGTCACAGCAAGGACCTCAGGCAGACACCACTTTCCTCAAAATATGCGCAGTACCCAAAAAGATGAATACAAGTTGGTATGATATCCCTAGCTTGTCAAAGAAATCATACATTGTTATTAGGATTGATCTCAGCGCGCCAATCATCACTGGAAAGACCTCGGCATTCCCTTTCTACATTCCAAATATTCTTGCTATCAAAAATTCCAAATTAAATTTTCTCATTCCCATTGTTTGCTATATTTGTATCATTTGGTATGGCAATATTGTTAATATGACAGTTCTTGGTGATTTTATCTCTTTTATCTCACAATAATATCTGGACGGCGCTGCTGTATCACAATGGCTGTCTGAAATTCAGAGTCCTAGAATATTGTGGAATTTCCGAATTCTTCAAGGCATATGTTCGTACCAATATTTTGCCACTTGGTATTCATACCTTCGACACAATAATCAATGTACATAAAGGAATTATTCTGTTAAATAAAATTCAATAGAATATACGAATGTTGTATAGAAATAATAAAGCACTACCAGAAAGCATTTAATGTAAAATAGACATAATTCTGAGCACTTTGCTAATAAGTTAAAGTGTCTAATGGATACATAATGCCAGCTTCGACATTCGGGTTTGAGAGACATAAAAATTAATAAAATCGCTTGGAAACAAAGGCAGACAGACCAATGAAAAGTGCAATGCTAGAGATAAAAGGGTCAATATGCACCAGCGAATAGACTAAGATAAGAGAATTAAGTGATAACTACGGTGAAGGGTGGGTCAAGTAGCAAGAAGAAAAGGATTAACGATGGGGGAAATGAATTGTTTGATTGGTACGCTATAGTAGATAGTGTAGGAAAAATCAAATAGAAGAAGATGATGAAAGATAGAAATTTTTGATAAGCCATGGCAAAGAACAGTAAAATCACGGTCGTCATTGAAGGGTTTCTAAAATACCTATTTGAGCAATCACCTTACAGTTGTTGCTACTGTTAATGATAATCCACTAGTTATATTATTTGTTTACAAGAGTTATAAACATTTTTTATAATTTGTAATTGTAATGTAATTAAAAAAATACTTTTTATTTGTGACTTAAAATAATTTAGGACCTAAAAGAATTTAAAGCATAAATTATAGTGTTTTATTTGTGATTATTTAAAATAAAAAAATCTATTTCTATTATGTCATCAAAATAGTCCACTACATATAGATCAGTAATTACCTTCTGGTGGCATGGAAAAATCACACACACACACATACATAAACATGCGGGCGCACACAAATAGTCACACGCAGTGATCTTTTTAAATGTGGAAAAATAATGAAAAAAATACAATAAAATACACATTCTTTTCAGTTAGATCTTCCTCCAGTAATAAACAAAATATTTTTATATGATTTTCTTATTACAGACGGGTATGCTAATCTCAACGTGGATTAGCGCTGACATGAAGCAAGAAATAAATGTAGGCCTAGCTGTGGAATAAAGAAACATATCTTGTGCATATTACAAGTAATTTATAGAATATTTGAAGAGCTGTAGTTCAGTTTTGTTAACGTCTCCGGTAATATATCTACTTATTATATATATATATATATATATATATATATATATATATATATATATATATATATATATATATATATATATATATATATATATATATATATATATATATAGAGTTCCAAACTTAAAATTCGTATTATAATAAATCCTAATTTTGTGGGTAATAAGATGAATCAATTTTGAAGTGTAATTTTATCGGGAAATGTTCATTACTCGTACGGTAAAGACGTCGATTAATGATCAAGTAAGTTAGGGTCGAATCGAAACGCAGCAGTCAGATTCTGGACATAAACTCTCCAGAAATTAGGCTAAATACAGGCATAACACCGTATGGTTATTTAAGCTTTTACAAGCATCATAATTACGGGATCCATAGGCACAGTGTTGATAAAAATCATTTCATTTTCCTATCTTATTTGGACAACTAGAATTCTTTGTTTTGTTGATGTTTTAGCAGACAATTTCGGATGATCTATTCTACAGCCGTTAAGGTCATCAAATAAATGCGGAAGTGGAAAAGAATTTGATGAAACAAATAAACAATAATGGAACTGTGAGTGAGGATCGAACTCACTAGAGTAGGTAATTGATCAGCGAGTTACACCTGTTTCCCGGAATAGACATTTACTAAGCTTCGCATAGTCGGGTACAAGGTCACAGTTGTGAGGTACCTTACCTAGTGAGGATTGAACTATCTATAGTAGGTAATTGATGTTAGCTATTGCACGTTACCCGATACTTTTAGCAAGTTTCACTATCTTCATGTTGGCTTCTTTGGACATTTTACCAGGTTCTCAAGCAATAGCAAAATACAAGATTTCGACATAAGAAATAAATCCAAGAAGAAAACCAAAAGGGTTAGGTGAACCAAAACATTTTCACTGTCATTTTGAGGAATGTGTCTTGTATCTTCCAATTTTATTCAGAACTGCTGCAAAATAATTTAATATGGATATTTCTCTAATAACGCCAATGTTATGTTTTTGATGTTTACTCATTGAATTCATGTAACCTCTGTACTTTGACCAACGATGACTTCTTTCTATCTCTTAATGCTATCTTTGACATTGTTCTTTTCATTGATCATCATGTGTTCCTGAGTTTATGTTCAAAGCATTTTGCTCTCTGTCTATATTTCCGAGATGAGATATTGTAACTATTTACACTATTTACATCGGTCGGACTGTTGTTCTCATCTTTATTATTATATTCACGATGTTTCTGTCTTCAGGTGACATACGATGGAATTTCCAGTGGGATAGATAAAGGCTTCGATCGAAATTTCAACGTATAGCATCCGAAGAAGGCCGGAGCATACAACACAAAAAAAGTGAATATGACAATAAAGATGAGGAGAACAGTCCGAAAAATATAAATCGGGTTTTTGTTAGTTTTCATCTTTCAAACTCGTACCTCATTAAATGACATTGGATATTTGTTATACACTTTTTGTTTAAACAATATTGGCAAAATGATTATCACTATTATAACTACTTTCAAACCAATCATTATATATTATTTCATTTTCATAATCTTTCTTTACTGTTATCACCCCGGGTTGAAGCAGATGCAATCCTAGATTTCTTCCAGCTTTTCATCTTTTATGCTTATCATTTTCGGAACAGTTTAGTTGAACATCAATTTTATTTTATTTTTGTTCATTTTTAGACTCATTTTTAGACTTTCTATATTCAGATAATTTAATATGTTTGGAAATTCCTCGGATAATTCTGATATTAGTAAAATGCTATCGGCAAACCGATGGTGCTTCAAATATTCCCTGCCATTCTTTCTGATGTCATTTTCCGGCAGATATTTTCCAGGCGTGATGTAAATAATTGAAGGCAAATCGTATCCCCTTGTGAAATCGTGTATCAGTCATATTCCAATCTTTATTTTATCTCTGTAGTTGAATTATTGACAACTATAATTAAAGAAGCAGAGATAACAGGAAAACAAAGGGAATTAACAACAGCACAGGGAAATACATTAAATCAACACAAGAACTGATGAAACAGTGGAGATATACGAACAACAAAACTAAGAGAAGTAAAAGTGAAAATGCAAAATTAAACGAATAAAAAAATGGGAGAAGAAAAAACAAATAAAGGTAAACATAGAAAGAATAAGCTATGAGGAAAGGGACGATTTCGAAACATGCTCGATTCATTGCTTAGATAAAAAGCAAATATTTGTACTGAAAGGCAAAGAACGCAAGTCACTAAAGATAGGAGCAATATGTTAAAGATAACGGACGAGTACAATGTAAGCCCCTACGTAGAATTATAAAAAATACAACAAATATTCATTCTGGTTGATATTAGTGATGTTCCAAAGTTAAGAGAGAAAACAATTCAAAACGTGTAATGCGGTAAAACATCAGCCTTAAAGGATAAAAAGACATTCTGAAAGATGCCGAATAGTTTCACAAAGGTTTAGCACACTTATTTTCCCAGTATATATAGAAAAGACAGGTACTTAAACAAATATTTCAGCCTCCATTTCTCTCTCTCTCTCTTTGCTATATATAATTTTTCTCTCTCTATATATATATATCTTAATCTCTTGCCCTCTCTACATCTCACTCACACTCTTTTCCTCTCTATATCACACATTTTCCCTCTATATATCACACATTTTCGCTCTCTATATCACTCTCTTTACCTCTTTAAATATATATATATATATATATATATATATATATATATATATCTTTACATATATATATATCTTTACATATATATATACATATATATATATATATATATATATATATATATATATAAAAGTGAACATAGAAGTCAACACTTAGAGGCGACAGTCTGTTTCATGCTAGATGCAATCGTCAGGCCACACACGCTCTATCTCTGATATTCAGCACTTTATCCCATAAATATAGCACATTTTAAGAATATATTTCTTCATATATATATATATATATATATATATATATATATATATGTGTGTGTGTGTGTGTGTGTGTGTATATTTCCTTCTCTCTCTATATATATAAAGGGCGAAGAACGTCCATTGATGGTTTGGCTGCATGAACCTCGCTGTACCCTGCTGAAACCACACACTTCGCGTCGTAATTCAGATACAAATTAGTTGTCGATGCTCTCGATGTCACGCACGGAGTTCCCAGTAACAGCATTTCCATTATGGTTTTCAAAAAAGTAAGGACCAATGACTCCAGTTTTTCCAACAGCACACTAAACCGTCACTTGTGGGCTGTCCAGTTGTGTTTCGTGCAGTTCTCTTGGATTGTCAAGAGACCAATAACGGCAATTCCGATGATTCACTATGCCATTTAGATGAAAATAAGCTTCATCACACTTTGTTGTCATTTGCCTCAAAAATAGCTTCCATCTGACATGCGAAGTTAAGCAGCTGTGCATAGTCCCCAGGTCTCACCTCTTGCCCAATGAGAAGTTTGTAGGTGTGGAAATGCAGTTCTTCATGCAAAATACTCTTTACCGAACGATTATCGATATTTTCAGTAGCATGCCTCCGAGCAGAGCGATTCGGTGTGCGCAACAAAATTTGTCTGACGCGTTTCACATTTTTTTGGGTACGTACAGTTCGTGAAGGTCTGCTATTCCTTAGTGTACCTCCCGTACGAAGTGCATGAACCCAACGTATGATTGTGTTACGAGTGGGAACAGTCTGATTTTAGTGAATGTTGAATCGATGCTAAGACACTATGGATCGAATGGTAACTGTCGGACATATATCCTTAATAATAGTAATAGACATTTCAAAAACGTCCGTTCTCTCTGTGTCAACACACACACACACACACACACACACACACACACACACACACACACACACACACACACACACATATATATATATATAGGACATAGCCCAGATTTTTTTACATTCTGGCTTCCGTATTCATAACATAACTGATTCGCCCATCAGTTTACCAGGAAAAAAATATTCTCTTTTGTTTTTTCTTCGCTTTATATTTCAGTTCATGTTTTCACCTTAACGTTTTTTTTACGTTTTCAACACTTCCAATTCTCCAGTTCTATACGGGGTTTTCACATGAGCTCTTTTTATCATAATTTCATACTACCAGTGTTACAGTCCTTTCAACTACCACCAGTGACACTTTATAGTGTTACACACACACACACACACACACACACACACACACACACACACACACACACACACACACACACACACACACATATATATTTATATATATTGTGTATTTAGGCTGTCAATGGAAGTTTGTGAAGAATATGAGACAGTAAAATCAGTAATTTTCAAATCGTATGAGTTGGTACCAAAAGCATACAGACAGAAACGTAGAAACTATAGAAAACTAGAAACACAGACATACATAGAAGTTGTAAGACAGAAAGAAACATATTTCAATAGATGGAGCGTAGCAAGAGAAGATGGGAATGATTATGAGCGGTTGATGCAGTTGATCTTAATGGAAGAATTTAAGAGTGGCCTAAGTGAAGAACTGAAATGCCACGTTGGAGAAAATAAAGTAGAAAGCCTGCATGAATTAGCCATATTAGCGGACGAGTATGACGAAGGCAACGGAAGTATGGTTCTACAGAAGGATCCCATGGAACGAACATGATGCAACAATGAGGTTTTGGAGAAGATGCATACAAGTAGGAAGCTTATATTTAACACCAGGAAAAGGCAGCGGGAATTCCTGCGACACGTAATAAGAAAGGAGGGCTTGGAGAATCTGATAGTCACAGGGCGGATAAAGAGAAAGCGAGACAAGCGAAAGCAACGACTGACATACGTAGCGGGCTTAAGGAAGTGGATGACAGAACAGGGTTTGGAAGAAGTAGGAAAAGCACAAAACATATTGAGAATTACAAGGGATGGGGGAAGTGGAGAGCCACGATCACATACGTCCTGAAGGGACACGGTACATAAAAGAAGAAGATGCTCTAAATCACAAAATGGGCAAGATCAAGCTAAGTTACTCAAGTGTATCCGGAGGGCAGAATACCAACCGAAGGATGAATGATAATACACCAGGTGGGAATGTACAGCAGAAAACCAACAGTCAGTCGAACGGGCGGGAACCTCGGCAAGTCGCATGCTACAACTGTGAGAAGATGGGACATATTTTGACGAATTATAGAAGTCGACAGTGTGGCGGTATGACAACCAAGGATCAGAGTAAGCCGCAGGGCGCGGTATCGGTAGATAGACGACAAAGTAGGTACCAGCCATTTATATCCATCTTGTAAAAATTATAGTTCGTCGGGAGAGTCGATCATACATAAAATAGGGAATTGCTTTTCAATCACCCTGTATCTGTCTCTATATATATTTAGGTAGTATATTTTGATTTTACAACGATGACGAGAAGGCTTACATTTCACTTGAACAATCATAGTTCAATCTCAGAACGTTTAAAGTAGCACTAATGTCCACATTCAAAGTTTAGACAGATATTAGTTGAAAATACATCAGCGCTTCATCAAGATAATAAGAAGCAAAATTTTAAATTCTGGAAGTCATTTATATAAGAAAATTGCGACCAAAAATAAATAAAGTCAACTATGAGTATCGCAACAAAATTCCTAAATGTTTGTAGCAGCAAAGTGTTATATAAAACAATACTAAATTAAAGTATTACAATTAAAAATCTTTAAAAAAATCACAGTTAAAAGCCTAGCATATCGGTTGAAAAAAAAATTTACGGTATAACACATATATAGATATGAAACCACTAAAGATGGACTCAGCTGAGATTGAAAGTTCTTGAGAAAATAAAAATTATTTGAAAGAAAATTTTTGAATTTTTCTTGATTAATTTTCTACAGCTACAAGGAAATTAATTCGTTGACTTGAAAGGATTAAAACTACTATAAATATACATAATACGTCTAAAATATTTAATCAAACATGCTTGAATACACGCACACACACACACACACGTATAGTAATGGATATATACATATATATACATATGCTTGAATATATATATATATATATATATATATATATATATATATGGTAATGAAAACATATATATATACATATCTTATTATATACACATATATATATATCACGGGTTGGACTACTGCATTCCACCATTTATGCCTGATAAGGAAAAGATATTTTCAGAGTTCGAGGTTTTTTATGCTCAGTTGGCAAGACTTTCTCCTACCTCTATGGATTCTGTTCGTGATTTAAAAGCCCAACTTAATAATTCTGCACACTTGTTTTCCAGTTCCTCTGTTGCTACTTCCGAATCGAAATGGAGGGCAGAGTATCAGAAAGTGATTAATTCTTTGAGGAACAGTCATGACCTTATTATTTCCAGGCCAGATAAAGGTGCCGGCGTGGTTATTATGGACCGATCCGATTATGTAGCCAAGATGTCTTCCATTTTAGAAGATACGTCTAAATTCTGCAAGCTTGGATCAGCAGACACGTGTGACAGAACCACTTCTAGTGAAGTAAAATTTCAGAAATTACTACTGAAATTGTTAAAGACTGGTGTTCTTCCTCAAGAAAACGCAAATGAAATTCGTCCGTCTGGGTCTATTCGTCCGCGGCTTTATGGTCTCCCAAAAATCCACACGGATGGAGTTCCTTTAAGATCAATTTTATCGATGGTCGGTTCAGCCCAACACAAAGTAGCCCAATAGCTCTCAACGCTGTTGGAACCCGTGTTGCAAAGCTTGAGCGGATTTTGTATAAAAGATACATTTTCCTTCGTTGAACACATTCAAAATTTATCTTCTTCAGACATGTTCATGTGTTCCTTTGATATCTGTTCATTATATACCTGTGTACCTCTCATGGAGACGATTGACATTTGCTGCGACTTGCTTTATCGTAGAACTCTGTCACCTCCTAGTATTCCGGAGTTTGCATTTGTTGAATTAATTAAATTTGCCACGTCTTCTGTTGAATTTAGTTTTAACAACACCATGTTTCGACAGATAGACGGAGTCGCGATGGGTTCTCCTTTGGGTCCAGCCCTTGCCAGCATATTCGTCGGCTTTCACGAAGAAAGAATACGAAAGAATGCACTATGTCCGCAACTATATTGTCGGTACGTTGATGATACCTTTTGTTTATTTAACCATAGTGACGAGGCTGACCAGTTTCTTTCTTTTTTGAATAGCATCCATCCTGCACTGCGGTTCACCGTTGAGGAGTCATGCTGTCAATTGGCCTTCCTGGATGTATTGGTACATCGGACGCCAGAGGGTTTTCTAACATCGGTTTACAGGAAACCAACCATCGCTGGATTATACACACGTTGGGACTCCTTTTGTCCCACTAAAAGGAAGTTAAACATAATAAGAACCCTCCTTCATAGAGCATTAAAGATTGGCTCGGAGTCGTTTTTTGATAAAGAGTTCGATTTTATCAGAGATACCATATGCGGTCTAGGTTACCCACCTGACGTCGTTCAGTCTGTTATCCGAGACAAAATCGAAAAGTTCAGAGGTGTAAAGATTTGCGGTGTTGAGAGGTGTCCGGTTTATCTAAGGTTACCTTGGATCGGAACCAAATGTGAAAATTTTGTGAGACAAATTTCATCGAGTGTTCGTCGCTGCTTTTTCTCTGCGGAGGTTCGTGTAGTATTTCAAACACAGCCTATGTTTCATTCAATGTGTAAAGACGTTCTCCCTCCTCACCAAATTAATTCTGTTATCTATCAATATAATTGTAGTTGCGGTGACAACTACATAGGGAGGACAACACAAAGACTGGACATGCGAATTAAGCAACACGTTCCTACAAAAATCAGGAACCATACCCTGCCGTCTGATGGACTCGTCCCGAACACCTACAGTTCAGCCATTTGTGAGCATCTATTAAAGAACAGAAGGTGTGCGGCTAAATTTAGTGTGGACGGGTTCACCGTGTTGTCCCGTTCACACTCTTTATTTCATCTAAAGGTCCTGAACTCAATTTACATCGGGTTCCGCAGGCCCTCCCTGTGTAAACAGCGTGAGTGTCTGTTGGGGCTCGCTGTCGTTTGCCTCTAGCTCCTATTTTTTTCCTCCTCATACTCATTTTATTTTCATTGCATATTCTGTTTTTTAATGACATTAAAATCTCCCGTAGAAGCCTGAAGAGCGGGAGCGAAACCGGTTGCTTCCCTTTTTATTCTTTGCTTTGCATTTTAATATGTCTAATAATATTAAGCATAACACCTTCATTTCTGTTATAAAATTTTGTACCTACAAAAATATCTTTAAATATATATATATATATATATATATATATATATATATATATATATATAAGATTTGTAAAATAACAACAAATATTTATTTCTATATATAATTTATAATACATGTATTTTTACAAAGACAATTAAAATTGTGTTTCTTACAAGTGTGTTTTTGTTTTTTTACTTTTTCTTATTTTAATCGGTTTCGTTTTTAGCTTTTCAAAAAGTTGGGAACTGTTTATATTTCCTTGCTTGTGTTTTGAATAAATGCAACATTCAAGGGCTGTAACTGACTTTATATGTCCCTTATGGTAAGGGAAATATGGTAAAATATATTTAGAGTGACGTACCTCTGGCCTATGCAATGAACTGAGTATTACTTTAAACTTGTTGATAAAAATGTTTCTTCATTAATAGGCTTTTGTTCGGTGGTTTTGTAGTCGCATTCTTAGAAGATATTAAAATTTGGCAGATTTTGTCGTTCGCATTCATCTATATGTTGGCTAAGGGGTATTTGTCAGGTGTGGGTACCCCTAATTTGTTGGCGAGGTACTGTCATCCTTTGCAGGAGTGTCAGGCCGGTTTCACCAATGTAACGTTCATGTCAACCATTGATAAATTAAATTCTCTGAGATGCACAATAATCATTTTTTATTTTGAATCTGGGTCCCTCATTGAAGTGAAATTCGTGGCCTTCTAATAGATGGCTGCATACTCCGCAAAGTGTTCACTTGCATCTTTTTGCATGATGCGCTTTAATTGTGTACTGCAGTTTTGCACTGGTCAGTATCTTTTTTTAGGGTTGTCGTTTACGTTTTATCATTGGATAATAGTTTTTTTTCATTGGATTGGTAGATTTAGTTGTATGTGTATTTACATTTCTGTGTTGTTTGGGTTGAAGGTTGAGATATAAAGGATAACCCTCTTTCTTTTTTCATTTCTCTAAGTTTGTAGATATTAATTTATTTTGCTTTTTCAGTATTGATTAAACTTTGAGGATATTTTTTCTTGATGTGAATTGTTTTCATCTCTTCCAGTCTGTAGTCTCTTGTTGTGTTTGTACAGATTCTCTTAGCTAGGCTGAGTGGAATGTGGGTGCGAATGTGTTTCGGGTGGGAAGACGTAAAACGAAGATACTGTCGAGAGTGAGTAGGTTAAAAATATATGTCAGTTTCTAGTTTAGTATCTCCGTTTGTTACTAATAATGTCTAAAAAGGGAAGATTTTATTGTTGTACTCCATAGTAAATTGCATACTAGGATTTGTATTATTAATGGATACTTGGAATGTCCATAGTTTATCAATATTTAGAATCTACAGAATGAATCAGATATCTAGATGACTGTTTCATATATATATATATATATATATATATATATATATATATATATGTATATATCAGTGCTGCTTATTCCAGAGCGCTTTTTACTATACTGACAAGCGTCTCCCGTTTCGTGCGCATGTGTAGACGTGGCAACATCATCAAAGCCTGGTCCAATGAAATAGTAACGTATGAAACGCGTCACAAAAAACTTCTCATTTTTTCACACACATATATATATATATATATATATATATATATATATATATATATATATATATATATATATGTTTTTAAAAAAGTAAGGTATTAGGAAATCAGTTGATCGAAATCGTCTAAAGATACCGAAATTTTGAAATCAAAGTAGCGGAATTTTTTATACTTAAATGCTCTACATGTTAAATTTTTATTTTTTATACGTGTAGTGAGCACCTTTTAATATTAATGTTTCCTGGTCTAATTCCACTGTGACCATTAACTTTTTATTATTATAACTTTCGTCCCTGTATTACAGTTGAGCACTTTCATTTTCATTGTATTTTTGTTACAATTTCATAAACCATCTTGAACCAGCACACTTTAACATACTATGTTTTACGTGTATTAATTCAGTATTACACGTTTTTTTCCAAACGCACGACGTCTGTTTACAAAATTTACGGAGGAAACTGCAATGCAAGAATTCAGAAAACCACTCTCACTAAAAAATATCCTTATTCCAAACAAGGAAGAATCCATGCTAAATTTATTACACAAAATTTAGCGAGATTCATTAAATAAATATTTAAAGAACAAAGAAAACACGGAAAAATTCAAATTCAAAACTAAAAGTTACCCGCCTGCTATTGAAGAGTTGCCTAACTTTGAAAAGGATATGCATAGTATGATAGACAATATTAAATTCACAAAAGTTAATAGTAATTTCCAAAAAACTATTAACTACTAAAGTAAAAATAAAATAAAATAAAAAGGACTAAAATCATTCTAGCTAAAAGAGACACAACAAAGAACATTTATACTATGAAGCAGGACACCTACCGGAAAAAATAAATTATGAAGTCACTAAAACTTACAAAAAAAAACAAACACCAAACACGTACATTAAAAGTATAAGCGAGGTGACAAAAAATATCACAGTCAAACTAAGTATAAGTAGCATATATTATGCTGTTAGCAACCATTTCTAACTATAAAGGACCATAAAGACAAATTCCCCAATAATCCTTCTTTTAGATTAATAAACAAAACTGAATTGGGCAAGAAATACTGAAAAATGTTCGACTCATTAAGGCAAGCCAATCAATGGAAGGACAAAAGTGAGCGAATTTCTTGGTTCCACAAAATTACAAATAAAGATAAATATGTAATTATAAAATACGATATAAAAACTTTCATCCATCTATATCGAAAAAAAGATCTGCTTGAGGCTTTGTTCTTCGCGAAAGGTTACGTAAATGTAACGACTGAACAAATGGACATAAATTTACATTGCTGCAAATCAATTTTATTCCACAATGGAAAAGTTTGGATTAAAAAATAAAAAAAGGACGACTTCGACGTTCCAAAAGGTTCGTTTGATGGTGCTGAGGTTTCAGAATTATTTGGCCTACATATTTTATACGAAATCCAGAAAATTGTATATATTAACAACCACGGCCTGTATAGAGATGAAGCACTAATGAAAATGCCAGACAACAGAAGAACAAATGACAATATAAGAAATATGCTTTTCAAGCCCTTCAAAAGCCTCGACTTTGAATCAGAAGTCGATATGAATAAGAAAATTGTCGAATATTTGGATGTAGAATTAAATCTTCAAACTGGCAGTGTTTCACCATACATGAAACCCAACACAAAATGAAAATACGTGAATGTTAGATCCAATCACCCTGCAAGTATAATAAAGAACATCCTTAATGTAATAGAGTCTAGGTTATCTAGAAATTCCTCTAGTAAAATAATTTTCGAAGATAAAAAGAAACAATATGAAAAGACTATAAAGGAAGAGAGTCAGTAAACCAAAATGGAATTCAAACCTCAAATAAAACAACAAGTGAAGACAAATTCGAAGAAAAGAAAAACTTATTATTTGGTTTAACCCCCCTTTAACTTACAGGTTAAATGTAAAATAGAGAAAATATCTTACTGCTTACTAACCACTTCCTAAAAATTCTGAATTACATAAAAATGTTAAATGAAAACACAGTTAAATTAAGTTACAGTTGTGTTTGTAATTTAGAAAACGTCAATAAAAAGACAAAGCACCAAAAATTTCAAAACTAACGTGCAGCAAAACATCGTTAAGAGTGAAATATGCAACTGTAGAAATAAAAGTAGATGTCCATTCGATGGAGTTTGCAAAACTGAAGCAGCAGTTTACAAATCATAATAATAAACACAAATACCAATATATATATATATATATATATATATATATATATATATATATATATATATATATATATATATATATATATATATATATATATATATAGGGTGTACTGAAGGTAACTTTAAGAAGAAGTGGTATAATCACAAGTCATCTTCCAAACTAGAATGTCATAGGAATTCTACAAGACTGGTCAACTATGTATGGAAATTAAAGGAAAAAATAACAAAGATCCGATTATAAACTGTAAAATTAAATAAAGCCAAAACTTACAGCAATCATAGTAATATCTGCAACCTATGATAACATTTACATATATATAAAAAAAACATTTGAATAAGAAAATATGACAGGTTGCATCCACACTAAAAAATCCCTTTTGAGTTCATATGAACTGGTATAAAAGGAAAGTATTTATATTTCAAATACATTTGCTTTTCTCCTTCTCCTCCTCTACCACCTCCTCCCCTTCTATCACACTTCACGTTGTGTGTTTCTTTATCTATTTTTAAATAATAACGCATTCATTCAATTTAAAAAAATAATAAAGCATTATGAAATCAATTGACCGAAATCGCCTGAAGATATCGAAAGGCTGAAACCAAGGTAGCGGAATCAACTTATCTAATTATATATATATATATATATATGTGTGTGTGTGTGTGTGTGTGTGTGTGTGTGTGTGTGTGTGTGTGTGTGCGTGCATACTCTTATATATTTTCTTTCTGAGTGTATATTGAGTGATATGTATATAACTGCGTCCATGGTTTCTGCTATCATTTCTAATTTGGATCCTCACAAAGCATGTGGACTTGATCGTATCCCTGCAATAGTCCTTAAGAAATATACTCCTGAATCGTCTCCTGTTCTCTCTAAACTCTACAATAAATGCCTTGCAGCTTCTTGCTTCTGCAGTTTCTTTCAGATCCTCCGAACTATCATCTTAGCTTTTTACCTCTTGTGTACTAGATGTTCTAATCAAGTATGAATTTGTTAAGCACCTCACATCACAGTGTCTTTTTTCAGATAAGCCATATCGCTTTCGCATTTCTAGGTTACTGTTGAAGTGATAACGATTATTTTCGAAAGACTCAAGCTTTAGATAAGAATGTTGAAGCTCCGGATATTGCTTTCTCGAAGACATCTGACAGAGTATGGCATACTGGTCTTCTTTAAAAGTTGAAACGTTATAGTATTTCTGGACTAAAGTTTGAACTGATTCAGTCTTTCTCATCAAATTACGAAATGAATTTTGTCTTGAATGGCCACTCTTCTGCATTTGTTTTTACATAAATGCAGGTGTTCCGCAAGGATCTATCCTTGGATCATGTTGTTTCTAATTTTCATTAATGATATTCCTGATGTCACCAGTTCTTAGTTCGTTATCTGTGTTGATGACGAAACTATTTACTCATATCTTAATAGTATGTCTGATTGATTCAATAAAGTGAAATTGGCAGCTGATTTAAAAGATAACATACAATATGAAGGATTGTTAATTTTAACGCCTCAACATCGAAACAGCTCTCTTTTAATCATTTGAGATAACCATTTTACCTTCCGTTATCATGGCTGATGTTAAACTCTAGGAGAATGACTCATTGCGCCTTCTAGGACTAACGTTTTCAACTGGCATGACGTGGAAAGAGTATATTGAATCAATTGCAAAGTCTGCAGCTAAGAAAGTTCGTTCATTACGTTATATGCTATCTACATATTTATATGTCTACCATTCGCGTCTTGCTTTGAATATTGTTAACACATCTGGTCTGGTGCTCCTGCTATATATTTAGAGATTCTTGATAAAATCCAAAGAAGAATCTGCAATGTTATTGGCCCTGACCTGGCATCTCAGCTTCAGTCCATTTCCTATCGCCGCACCGTAGCCTCTCTGTCTTTTCAATATATATATTCATAGTAATTGTTCTTGTGAACTTTCCCCTATGAATTTAAGCGGAGTACTAGATTGGCGGTTAGGTCTCGCCAATTTACAGTTGAAATGGCAGAGGATGTAATAGTAAGTTCTATTCTAACAGATTCTTCTATCGGACTTATCGCTTGTCAATCTCTCTTCTTGCTTATTAGTCAACCTTGCTCTTCAACTCAAATTCAAATGTAATGTCAATCGTTTTCTCTGTCTTCTTAATTCTGATTTTTTTTTATTGTCCTCTGACCTTAATAGTAGCTTTTTTCATATTCTTTAACACTCAGTAACCGCTTGCGCCTTTGCTTGAGATGAAATGATTATAAAAAATTAAATTTGACTCAAATACAGAACAAATAAGCATCGGAAACCGACAGAATAATAGGATAAAGAACACATAGGAAACATATATCAATGTTTCACTTTCATTTCAGAAAGTTTTGATAAAAGTGAAAAATGTCAGATTCATAAATGTTTAAATGTTTGTTCGTTTTCCTTTCCTATCCTATTATATATATATATATATATATATATATGTATATATATATATATATATATATATATATATATATATATATATATATATATATATGTGTGTGTGTGTGTGTGTGTGTGTGTGTGTTTGTTTGTGTTTGTGTGTGTGTGTGTTTGTGTTTGTGTTTGGGTGGGGGTGAGTGCGGGTGTATAATATAGTATATGTATAATGCAGCAAATAGGATGTACTACCAAAATTTTCGAGGAAATTTAATTTCGTGAAATTATCGAGAACTTTGAACAAATGCATAAGAACGCTGGATACATTTGAAAGTGAAGATTTTAAAGGAAACTGTATAAAATAGATTTTAATATAAGTGTTTTATGCGTTTCCTCTATTGTTGAAACCCTTCGCTATGAATATGTATGTATAAGAGTCGATCAATAAATTCGTAGACTGAATTTTAATCTGAAATTTTCATTATATAAAACTCATCACATGATTAAGTGAAGAACATCATTATACGGCAAATAAATATTTGTTGCTTAAAATAAATGATTTTTTTTCCATCAGCAAAAAAGCAGATTTTTTGGTCACATATATATAAACATCAGCCGCCACAAAATACCTTTAAACGTAGCCCCACCATATATATATATATATATATATATATATATATATATATATATATATATATATATATATATATATATATATATATATATATATATATATGTAATAGAATGGAAGCAACTCCTTTATATTAATTTAATAAAACCTAATGTAGCCAGTGAAACGGAAACAAAAAACTATAACGGTGTAAGCTAAAAACTTGACTCTCTATTTTTAAAATCTCCTTACATATATTGATACACATACCAAATATACACTCACACACATACATATGTATGTACGCATATGCACATATATAAATTTCTGCATGTTCTTAAGTAATTAAATTACAGGTTTTTCTTTCGGAGAATTCATTTCGTGATGGAGAAAATTTTTCTCAGTAACATTAATGAAGTGAAGCGGTTTATGAGGTACGTCTTGTACATTGTATAGAGGCAGGTGTTTACATTTGTATGAATTTTAGCAATATATTTTGTGGTAGTCATTAATATATATATATATATATATATATATATATATATATATATATATATATACTCCCCCTTCTATTGGACGCGAGTAGAGGCCCAAACCTTGTTTCGTGTTTAGGAAGGGGTTCCCGGATCTCTCTCTCTCTCTCACTTTCTCTCTCTCACTGGCCTCTGTACTGGTGCCGCTGTGTTTCTCCCATGATGCGTGTAGTCTGTGGCATTGCCTGTTCATTCTGAGGGTACACGGTTGACAGTTCCCTGGTTGCTGTTTCCGACTGGTAGTTAGGAGCCCTAACTCTTGCGTAGCGTCTTGAGCGGCCGCTCTGATCAACAGTTGCATAATATCGGGGTGTCTGTAGTGCCATGTCGTGCATGGATAGGTGTCCCTGCAGTCATCTCCGGTGGGCAACCCTGAGGCCACATTATGAATCAGACTGTGCCAAACTCCCTCTCTGTCCGCGCCATGGGTGTCAACCGTCGGCTTCCTTTAACTCAGGCCTTCTCTTTTTCCAAAACCAATTACCAACATGAATAACAAAAACCAGAAATACAAACCTAAACCAGCCTTCCAAAAATCACCCAAACCTCTAAATATCTCCTTCTGCAACATCCGTGGCATTAGAACCAACTTCTGCAGCGTTGAGTCTTTCCTCATTGCTAAGTGCCCGGATATACTCGCCCTGTGTGAGACCAATCTTGACTCCTCTATCCCTTCCTCTGATCTCTCGATCCCTGTATACCTCCCTCTCCTCAGAAAAGACTCTCTAACGCACATGCACGGCCTGGACCATCTCCCTCTGGCTAGAGAGACCTCTCTCGAATCGCCGGATCATTCCTACTTGTGTCTCCGGCTATCTCTTCTCAATGCTGTAAGCTATCTTTTCTTCCTCTACCGCTCTCCATCCTCTCAGGACTGTGGGATACTCGATGTCATTTCTGACAGCATAGATAGGGCCCTCTCTGTCCATCCGTACGCTTACATATTTGTGTTTGGTGATTTTAACGCCCATCACAACCAGTGGCTAAAGAACGCTACCACTGACCTCGCTGGCATACATACTCTCAACTTTTCAATCTCTCAATCCCTCACCCAGATAATCGATTTCCCCACGCGTTTTTCCTACAATCGTGATTGTAAGGCCTCACTCCTCGACCTGTGTTTTACCTCCATCCCTGAGTCTTGTAGTGCCACGCAGCTCTGTCCTATCGGTAACTCCGATCATGCTGTCGTGTCTGTTAGTATCTCTTTCAGCCACACCCCCTGCAAAGAGCCTCCTACCACCAGAACCACATTCTGCTACCAACGGGCTGACTGGGACTTGTTTCGGGACTTCCTCCGCGATGTCCTCTGGGATGCTGTATTTAAGCTCCCCACTCATGATTGTGCTTCTGAGTTCTCTTCCTGGATTAAAGCCGGTATCAAATCTTTCATCCCCTCCAGGAAATTCAAGGTCAAACCGCGCTCCTCCCCCTGGTTCACAGCTGCTTGCTCAGCCGCCATTGCCCATAGGAACCACTTCTTCCACCGTTTTCGTAGTGATATGTCCGACTCCAACAGACGTCTATTTACCTCTGCACGCAATGAGTGTAAGCATACCCTCGACGATGCCAAGTCACTATTTGCAGCTCGAATGAAGGAACGTATTGCATCCCGCAAATTTGGCTCCAAGGACTATTGGCGCCTCTGCAAGAGCGTTCTGAATAGTAACAAACCCTCCATTCCTCCCCTGTTCAATCAGTTTGGGGTCCTGACCACCTCTGCCGACAAGGCCGAATGCTTCGCTCGGAAGTTTTCTTCCAATTCTACGCTTGACTCTTCTGGGGTACCCTTGCCCGACTTCCCTCCCAGAACTGAGGCCCTCCTGAACGGCTTGCACATAAACCCGTCGTCGGTACTGGGCATTATTTCTAACTTAGATCTCCACAAGGCTACCGGTGGCGACGGAATACCAGCCATTGTCCTGAAGAAATGCGCACCTGAACTGGCACCTGCCCTCTCTAAATTGTACAACCTCTGCCTCAAGGAGTCCTGTTTTCCTGACTGCTGGAAGTCCTCTACCATTCATGTCTTTAAGAACTCTGGCGACCCCTCCAACCCTTCTAATTACCGTCCTATCAGTCTCCTTCCCTTCTTCGGCAAAGTCTTCGATGCCATTATCAACGCCGAAGTGATTACTCACCTGATATCCCACGATCTGCTTTCAGACAAGCAGTATGGTTTCCGCTTTGCCCGATCTACTGCCGATGTGCTTACGGCCATCAATGAATTTGTCTACCAAGCTATCCATAATAACGGCGAAGCCCGTGCCGTGGCCCTTGACATCTTCAAAGCATTCGATAGGGTTTGGCATGCCGGCCTCCTTTGCAAGCTCCAGGGTTATGGTATCACAGGTCGATTGTTTGACCTAATTCAATCGTTTCTGTCAAACCGGGATTTGAAGGTTGTTCTCAGTGGATTCATCTCCAACTCCTATCCCACTAACGCTGGTGTCCCTCAAGTCTCCATCCTTGGCCCTACTCTGTTCCTCATATTTATAAACGACCTTCCTGGCGCCATAGACTCCCAAGTCGGTATCTACGCTGACGACACTACTATTTACTCCTGCCACAAACACAAATCTAGTGAGGCGGACAAAATTAACCTGGCAGCTCAAATTGAAAAGGACCTCCAATCGGTTGTGGACTGGGGAGAGAAATGGATGGTCAACTTTAACGCCTCTAAAACAAAACTGCTCTCCATTAACCACCACAAGGACCCATACCTGTATCCCATTAGAATGTCTGAGGAACAACTTCTCGAGAGCTCCTCTCTGCGGCTGCTCGGTCTCACGCTGTCCGCTGATCTGAGATGGAACAAATACATCGAATCAGTTGCATCATCCACCGCAAGAAAAGTTGGTTCCCTGTGCCGAGCCAGGAAATTCTTTTCCCCGGAATCGATCTTCCAAGTCTATAAATCTACCATTCGCCCTTGCATGGAGTATTACTGCCATTTATTGTCTGGGGCCCCTGCGTGTTGCCTCAGGGTTCTTGATAAGATCCAGAGACGGATATGCAATGTGATTGGCCCTGATCTGTCATCTCGTCTGTAGTCGCTCTCTCACAGACGCGATGTTTCATCGCTCTGCCTTTTCTACAAGTACTTCCACGGTAATTGTTCCGAGGAGTTGCTTTCGCTTGTCCCTAGGCCTCATGAATTTAAACGTCCTACGAGGCTGGCATCCCGTTCCCACCCCTTCACCGTTGAAACTGTTAGATGTAGACGTCTCTTCTACTCCAATAGCTTCATGTCTCGCACATCTCGCCTATGGAAAACTCCCTTCCCTATTACTGTTTCCCTGACAAATACAATCTCCAACGGTTTAAGTGTAGCGTCAATCGTCATCTCCAGTTGCCTTGATCTATCCACTTCCCTTCTCCACTTCCTTTCATCTTTGATTCCTATCTGCTCTCGCTCTAAATCTTCTGTAACCCCCTTGCCTTGATCGACCCACCGTTCTTCTTTCTCCACATCCCTTCCTTTACCACTCCTATCTGCTCTTCCTCCAACCCTTCTGTAACCCCATGCGTGATAGTGGCCACCAGCCTTGCTTGGGGTGATACGCTTAAAATATATATATATATATATATATATATATATATATATATATATATATATATATATATATATATATATATATATATATATATATATATATATATTCAAGAGAACCTTTAATAACTGACCCATTTGTAAATATCTGGATTCGAATGTTTGGTTATAGAAATACTAAACTTTAGAAGTTGGTTGGCCCAAGTACTTTCCAGCTCTCTCTCATATAAGCTATAGTATTTATATAATTGTTTATATGAACAGTACATTTTTTATTGTAGCAAACACTAGAACGTTAAGGTTTAGTTGGAATATTTAATAAAAATCTCTCGAAATTTACAGTGCTGTGCAAAAGTAAGTGAACCACTAAGATTATATTTAAATAATTCTCTCATTTTCTAGATAGCCAATAAATCTTAATTAAAGTATATGTTTTTTAAGAAAAAACATTTATGAAATGCATTACAACCACTGCAGCATAACACCCACAAATCATAATGCTGTGACTACCTGTTTAATGGTTGGTATCAAATTCTTCTCTCGATATTAGGAGCTTACCAGATATCTCACCTATTGTTCTTCCCCAAAAGATCTAGTTTGGTCTCATTTCATCATAATACCTTTTGCCAATATGTTTATCGCTTATTAATATAAACTTTGGCCTAGTTGAAGTGATCATGCTTGTGCTATTTCTTAAGCAGTGTTTTTTTTTTTAGACATTCTGCCATGACGATCGGCAGTGTTCAGATTTTGTTGCACTGTAGATGTATACACATTAAATGCGACATTAGCCAGTGAGCAGTGGAGAGCTGCAAAAGTTACAGCAAAATTTGCCTGGGCTTGACGAAGTAGGTGTCTACTTGTACTTGGTGTTATTTTTAGCGGATAGCTACTTTTTGATTGTGATGCAGTCATTTTAAGGCCGTCCATTTCTAAATAATTTGTAGTAGAGAAGTGCACTCCACATTATTTTGGTAGCTTTTTGTCTACTTCTCTATCATTTTAGGTTTCAGCCTTGCAAATGTTTAAAGCTTCAGGAAGTTCTTTTGATCTTCGCATATATTTCTTTTTTTAAATTTAGTCTCTAACTGCACACCTTTATATACACAATGAGTTATATTCTTTGACTGCAGTATACACAGCTTACCAAACAAATGAACATGTCTCATTTTGATTTTTACACGTGCACACACACACACACAACAATTATATGCACTGGCAACAATGTAACACTAAAATATAGAGGTTAAATGTAAGTGTTCACTTACTTTTGCACATCTTAATTTTTAATTAATATTTTCATTCTAGTTTGACAAAAATCGTTGAAAGTGGTTGTAATTGATTTAATAAAGGGTTTTTTTAATGAATAAATAGTCAAATTAATATTTGTTGATCATCTGGGAAAAAGAGATTATTTTTAAAATATTATCTTAGGAGTTCACTTACTTTTCAACAGCACTGTATGTTAGCTAGGATATCGGAGAACCACGTCGATCTGAAAATTAATCTTCACGATAAAGATGTAGCTATTTTCTCGTGCATATTGCCGTGTAGTTAAGTACTTTATTGAGCGATACTATTTCGGAAGTCAGGTGATGTCAGTTGAGACGAGATTATTGAGATTATATTTTCACAGACGATATATTATCGTGTTAACTTTTTACTCTTGAGTGGTTCAGCTTTATTTCCATAAGCTGAGCGCCGTCACTTTGAGCGCCGATTGAAATATTTAAGGAATCTTATTACGATTTTATTTTCATTTTCCTTTTTTTGTCTAAATCTGCAGCAAAACAACCTTATTCATTTAAAGTCTTACAATACAAACTCTTATATGAATTTGGCAATGACAAATAGTATTTGGCAATGACAAATACGATTTACTAAGTACAACTTTATCTATTTATTCTTTCTGTCGGATTTACCATCTCTTTTCTGGATGCACTTATCTACAATCGACAGATGAATTGTCTAATAACACATGATATTATTACAAAATAATATCGTTATTTGGAGTATAAATCTCATTCATTTAATTTGCAACAACTGAATCCATGTGCATTGAACTGCTAGTTGATAGTTTAACATGTGTCCGTTACACACAGTAATAATTCCTTATCTTGAAATGATTGCTTTAGTCAATATGTTTTACGAGACATTTCTTCGGTGTTTCTATTCAGTTATCCACATCTGTCAATGTCGTGTTGACTACTTTTCGAAATCAGACCAGAACATGAAAAGGGACAATTTAACATTTCATTCTAACTGGCAACTAATACTTAAAAAACAAGCTCATCAAAAGATTACTTAGAAAAAACAAATTTAATCAATTGTAAAACTATTTAGGTTTAGCAAACCAAAACGCTTGTATTGAATCATGATCACTGACCATTTCGTTCTTCTTTATTTTCAATAAGTTTCAATAGTAAATATTTAGCAATGCATTTACATTATACATTCACTTACACACTCACACACACTCACACTCACATTCACACTCACACTCACACACATATATATGAATATAAGTGGATATTGAAATTAAAACCCACAAATGAGAGTTTGTTTCATGCTTAAATCGTCAGGACTGACGGTTGCATTGCGCGATAGCCCCGATATTGAGCACTTTAACCCATACATATATATATATATATATATATATATATATATATATATATATATATATATATATATACACACACACACACACACACACATATATATATATATATATATATATATATATATAATGTAAATGTATTGCTAATGATTTTACACTAGAAATATATTAAAAATCAAGAAAAAAGTATTGCCTAGGATATATATATATATATATATATATATATATATATATATATATATATATATATATATATATATATATATATATATAGCTCTATCCTGTCAGTAACGTTTGCATTAATTTATGATCACAGGCAATATTTTTCTTCTTGATTTTAAAAATATTTCTATTGTAAAATAATTAACAATTCATTTACATTATGCATGAACACCGCATATATTGGATATTAAAGTTGACTCAAATACATTTCAGATCAAAAATTGAAAATTCTTTGGTGAATCATCAACTTTTCATTTTAAGCGTTAAATGTTACTATAGTGATTTTCATTCATAAATTGCAGTGTGAATGACCTTCACACCTTGCCTGGACTGGATTACTTAATAATTACCTGTTCTATACTCTTTTTAAAGCACCACTTAATCTGATGTGTTAATATATCTACGTTCAAGTAAGGACACTTTTCAGGTGAAAAGTTAAAAATAATTTATACACTAAATTTAATCAATGTTCGAAAGTATGTTTCAGACAAACTATTTTGATATTTTTAAATTATTAATATTCCCGATGTTCTTTGAATGTAATATAAAAATGTCGCCAATTACCGCCGAGATATTCTTGCAATCTTTGTTGCACCATTATACAAAGCGATGCTGGAATGATCTCTACTCGACCAAAAACCTCTATAAATAAAATAAATGTTTCTTATATAAAAGCTTTTTTTTCTGACAGCTGTATGCACTTCAGGGAATACTTATATGTTAACGAAATTAGTGAAAATGGGTTTAAACGACATTTTGGAGAAGAACTTGCAATGCGACACGTGCTGGCATTGAAGGTATGTACCTAACAATATTTGCTGTAAGCAATCAATGTCACTTTTATATATCGATCTTTATCTGCTATTTTCACTCCATTCATAACAATATGCCTTTATATCTGAGTCTGTCCATATCTGTTATCGACGTCACTTTCAATAATTGAATCACCACCTATTTCTACCTACTTGGATGTTCTATCTCAGTGCGTTTATATCATTAGACAAATCTATAATAGAGATCTCCTCAAAGGTTCTCCATTATCGTGGCCTTATGCCAAATTATATTTAGTAAATATTAGATATGTACAGAAGTTCCGAACACTCTTTTGGTAAAGATCGTGACTGAGTACACAGTTGAAATCCATTTTTGCGTTGGCAATTTTTATTCATATCTAATATCTTCGGAAGGATCTGTAATTGAAGTTTGTGCTGTCACCGATTGTATTCGAATCTTGGTTTTTCAAGCTAAGCGTTCTTCGTGACCCCAATAAATTGTTGCTACATAATCTTCCACTCCGCCGGCGCATTTATGTGTTTCTAATAAATATATCTTAGTCTGTACAAATGTAATCATTCTTTTTCATTATTCTTTATTCAAAGTACTCGGTATCAGAAATCTTCCTACTCTCTAGTATTTAGAATATTATATAGACTCTGTCATACGCATATGATCTATCTATCTATCTATCTATCTATCTATCTATCTATCTATCTATCTATGCTTACGGCCACATCACGTTAAAACACCGATTTCCGTACGATCACTGAAGTCAAGCCTGGTCAGTACCTAAATGGGTGATCGCTTGGAAATACCGGGTTCTGAGAGCTCGGATGTGTGGGTAGTACAATGGATAGCGCCTCGGAATTACTAATCGAAGAACCGAGTTTCAATTATTATTCACTTACGCACAAATACGATTGGAAAATATATGAATCCACCTCTACTCTTTCACATATTGCTTAATTAGTATGATTTATATCCCTAAATTATTATTTCCAAAAAATATTTTAACAATTTAAAAAAGTATTTTCTTGCTTTAAATAACCAGCAAAGGGTTGATAAGTCGTAGAAAATCAAATCATATCTGTTCATATGGATTTACACTTCGTCTTTTGATATTAAATCTGTCAACTCATTAATATTATCAGTTAGAGCAGCCGCTCTTAACTAAGTTTTATGCTCCCTATTTTAGCGGGGGGTGAGGTTGGCACATTTGAAAGAGGCAATAGGCTCTAAACTATGATAACGAATGCCTCATTGTTAGTTCTGGGAAAATACCAGACGCAACAGGAAGCAATGCGAAGCCTTTCCGTTAACACAATTTGGGTCAGTGTGGGTTCTGCAAAGTATTTCCTTGACAAATTCTAAGAACAGAATGTATTTTAAAAGAGAATCTGACTTCCATTTGTCAATTTGGAGATTGATATCATGGAACTTGCAGAAAAGAATTCGGCCTGATCAACATTTAATTTCATCCAGTCCCTCAGAATGTTAAATTTTTCCTTCTGTTCAATGTTAAATTGTCTTGTGTGATCTCTGTTTGACAATCCAGCACTGGAACCTAAGAAATATACCTAAGTTTACCATGGCGAAAGAAAATGGTTGGTTTAAAGATTAATATAGTTGTGTTTAGATGTTAAAACCGTTTTCAGTTTATGGCATAATGCCAAAACAATGTGAAGAGAAATGACAAATGTCAAGATAATTTTTCTCCTTATATGAATTCTGTGTTTGATTTTGGGGTTGTCTGCAGTGGCATTTTGAAGAAGAAGGTGTATGAAAACAATGCACTACCACGAGCCATAGCTTTTGTGGTGTAAAACGTAGATTATTTTGGGAATCAAAATGCGTAATGATAAAAGTAAGAAATACCGTAGCTTTACAGGAATTTTACGTTATTGACCTAAAGCAGTCTGGATCTAACAGACTCAAAGCGGGAATATTATTGAAGCCACTATAATTTATTCACTATTTAAAATAACAGGATTTGACAATTTTAGAACTATCTACTTTTAGTTTGCTCGAATGAAGTATGAGTTATTGAGTCATCATGTTGACAGGATATATATTAGTAGTTATGTTTTACTATGTGGTTGTAGTATAACTCGGCCGACCAGCTTCGATCTTTGGCTATTTCTAAGCTGGTCAGTACTGTCGCCGGTCAACTGATGGTTATCTGCTTTCCGCTTCGTTCCTTCTGCTTATGTCCCACTTTCAGGACTCATTAATATTCATATCAATTAATAATTTTATCCATTCAATTTTGGAGAACCGATACTGATCTTCAAACAAAGCAGTCACTTATTTAAAAAAAATACATTCTTCGACAATAAACTTTGTTTATCATTCTATGTTTTGATGACAATCGGCCTGCGATCGGTCACTTATCCAAAACTATAATTTTTCAACAACATCTGTTTATAAAGTTTTCTTATGTCCTTAACGTCAAAGAATTTCCTTTGCTGTCGATTTCCCTTTTATTGTCTATTTACCTATACGACCCAAATAATTTTCTGCCCATTTTACCAAATTACACTCCAGATTATTTACGTTACTGGCTTTCTGATTTATAACAACTCAATTCGTTTTTCGTCTGACAATTACGTTTTACCTTTCACCCTCCACATATCTTACTTTAGATTGTTTACATTATCGGCTTTACGAATCGTAACAATTCCAATTGCTTTTCAATATATATTTTACATTTCTCAAACCATATTTTGGACTCAACATTCCATTCGGCGTTTCTGGTTATCAGAAAGTTAAAACATTCTTTTTTTTCCTTGCTCCATATTTCAATGCGTCTTGCTACCTTAACGATTTTTAACATTTTTAACACTTCTAATTCTCCATTTCCTATACGGGCTTTTCACACAAACCCTTGTAATCCAAATTTCATACTATCAGTGTCAAAATAATGTTGCAGTAGTAGAGCTTTAGCGCTTCAGTCTCTATTGATTATGTGGCTATAAATATGAAAACTGCTTCGATGGAGTCGACAAAATCAAAAGCTATATCGAATCAATTTATAAATAGAATTATTCACAGCTTAAGCGAACAGTGCAGGCATTATGGGACATTAAAGGAATTAACGCAAAAACATAGAAAAAGAACATTTATCTGTTATCATTTCTCATCAGTTCGTATATATATATTTCCATAGTTTTATCAATAGAGCATTTGCTGTAGATATTTAACGTGGTCGCTATTTTCTATTTGATTTTGAGATCAAATTTACTTTATCTTACAAATATCTACTTTGTGCAATAAAATAAGAACTTTTAAAAGAATATATGTGTGTGCATATGTATGAGAGGGAGTGAGAGAGAGAGAGAGAGAAAGTGAGAGTGTGTAAAAAATGAGAAGAAGAGCGAGAAAACGAGAAGAAATAATGGTGTATGAAATGTGTGCATTTTAAAGGAAAATGTGCAAGAAATTGTTGCAGGCAAGCATAAATATGTACACGGATGCATTGATATGCACATGGATGCACATATGCATACGTTATCTATTTCTGCGATGACGTGCCGAGTTTGGCAAAGTCAGAAGAGAAGTCTGGACATATGAGACGGTCACAGGGACCAAAATTAACCGCCTACCTAAATCATCTAGTGAAAGCTATGCTTCAGAATTTCTGGGGTTACAAAGCTCATATGGTGCGTCGCGGGGTCTGCTACCTCCATCTGTTCGAGGGCGGCCTTGGGATGCCGGACATAGAGACCTGTTGAGACACTTTGCGATTGCATTTCGTAGTTGGGATGTGTTCACAAGATGACGAGAATGGCAACTTCAGGAAGGAAGATGACAAAACAGCTTTCCCGTCTTTGAGAAGCAAACACTCGGCTGAGGCGTTCGCACCGAAACGATTGCGTCTTCTTTAGTGAATGCCATCATGCACTGAAATTCTTTTTTCGGATACAGGCTGGCCTCTCTAATATACGGCCTTTGCCGAGAAAGGCATTACATCGGGTGTTAGTTGTTGTGGGGGCGGGGAGCGTTCAGGACGGTTTGATCGTGATGCTCGATCTGACGAGGCGGGGGAGTTCGCTCCATATGGCCATGGACACACGGGTTGAGGTGTCTCCCTAATCTTTTTTTGACTCGAGGTAATTTTGACAAAATTGGGTGTTGTGGATCTTGTTAAAATATGTTTTTTTTTTCAAGTATGCGTAAACAAGATGGTATAGTATGTCTTCATGAATTCCTTAACCTGACTCAAATCTCTAACTCCGTCTCGTCCACAACATAACATACCCACCACTATTATGCTTTACTGTTGGAACCACACATTCATCATTCGATCTTTCTCTTGACTTTTTTCTCGGATATACTTTACCCTTAATACCAAAATGTTTAAATTTGGACTCATCTGTCCACAATATATATTGCAACTCTTTCAATGTCCAGTCCTTATGCTTTTTTGTCCATAACTCTTTATTTCATGTTTATTCACCTTCCATAACAGGGATTTCTTGATGGCTATGCAACCACAGAGCCTCGATGATCTAAATATATTTTTAACGGTTGAGAGCGTCATTGATTGCTGTCGAGAGGAATTAAGTTCAGTTTTGAATTCTGGAGCAGTTTTCCTTCTTTTTCATTTGCTCTCAATAATAAAGTTTTTATATTCAGCAACAGTTGTCACTTTCGATGCTCCAGCTGTTTTTCTCTCAATGTTTGCGCAAGTTTTTAACTGCTTTAGTAAAGAACATTATATACCATATCTCAATCTTCAACTTGGCAATGTCTTTGAGAAAATCTTTCTTTGAATAAAATCTCAATTTATGCCCTCTCCTCAATGCTTAGCTGATTTGATTTTGCCATTTTGTGCAAGTTACATCCAAATTAAAAAAAAACTTCAAACAGAGACAGCTACATATGTTTTGTTTACAAAATTAGTCAGTGCTAAGTTAGAACTTGTCAAAGAAAAGTGTGCTGAACTGCTATGTAATATCAGTCCTCCTATAAGGCAGTGAATGATAGACAATCTCTTCAGAGATGAAGAAGTGACTTGGAACAACAGAAATGTGATTTCACAGAAAGATGCTGAGGATATTATATACCCAACATGTAAGGAACGGTAAGGTTTTAGAGAAATGGAAACAAAAAGGAAACTTATAATTAACATCAGGCAGAGACAGCTGAAATTTCTAGGGGATATAATGAGGAAAGAAGGCTTAGAAAATCTGATACTCACAGGACAGATTGAAAGCAAGAGAGACAAACGAAAAACAACACATGGCCTACTTAGTGTGCTTGAGTAAATGTCGGAACAAGGTTTACGAGAAATAACAAAAAGAGAAAATTTATTAAGGGCTACAAAAGTCAGGAAATTGTGGAGAGCCATGATAGCTTAAGTTCTGAAGGGAAACATTGCATAACAAGATTAACATTTAACTGAGCTGAAAAGTTTGGTAATCTCAAAAAGCCTACTGAGGAGTTAATGGTGAAAATGTTTCTCATAAAATAATCGTAATTTAGCAAAATGTATTGTGAACAGACAAATCCAAATGTGAACAGGTTCTTACTAAATGGAGCCTGGAGAAAGACTGAAAAGCAACATCAAATACACTGAAGTTTTATCTTTTACTTTAAAAATACAAAAATATCTGTTTAATTTTCTTGTTAAAGGTTGCAGGTTGTACGAAACTCTTTGTCAGCTCTCTCTCTATCTATTTATCTATCTATCAATATCTCTCTCTCTCTCTCTCTCTCTCTCTCTCTATATATATATATATATATATATATATATTTGTGTATTTAGGCAGCAATCCTTCTTTCAAGCACATTTCATTAAAAACGACTGACAAGGTGCTTTTATTTAGTTTTTTATATAATTTCTCGTTCGATCTAATAAAGTTTTTTCTTTTCAGAGGATAAATTATATAAAAATTGTCCGAATGTTCTTTTTATCTGAGCGCTTTCGGCTATACATTTAGCCATTATCAAGGATTATATTTCAACTGTTAGAATTAGAAATAGTTTGTTATGTGTATGTTTTATAAATAATATCTTGACCGTGTTTTGAAACAAAAAAAATGAATCACTTCATAAAACATACACATAACAAACTATTTCTAATTCTAACAGTTGAAATATAATCCTTGATAATGGCTAAATGTATAGCCGAAAGCGCTCGGATAAAAAGAACATTCGGACAATTTTTATATAATTTATCCTCTGAAAAGAAAAACTTTATTAGATGGCACGAGAAATTATATAAAAAACTAAATAAAAGCACCTTGTCAGTCGTTTTTAATGAAATATATATATATATATATATATATATATATATATATATATATATATATATATATGTGTGTGTGTGTGTGCGTGCGTGCGTGCGTATATGTGTCTGTGTGTCTGTGTGTGTATAATAAAAATATGTTTTAAAGTATGCTATATTTGTGAGTAAAATATCAGAGATAGAGTGTGTGTATACATAAGAGTTCAGCACAGAGTCGCGACAGTCTGTTTCATGCGTGTCATCTGATGGCCTGTAGATTGCATTGATTCATGAAATACTGTCGCCACACTGTGTTGACCTCAGTGTCCACTCTTATGTATATATATATATATATATATATATATATATATATATATATATATATATATATATATATATATATATGTGTGTGTGTGTGGGGGTGCCTATTACGCACGCACAAATTCGCATTTACTTCAAGAGAAACAATACGCGGCCATGTGAAAGAAAAGAAGAAGCAACGAGAAAGATGACAACGAGGGCAATACATAGAAGTGCTGAAAATTTTCGTCCCAAACCAGTCCTCCAAATGTAATCAAATCTTTCTTCCTAAAGTGTTTTTAAGTTGGGCCGAGAACATTTCAGTATCCAAATTGTACAACTGCTTGTACGAATCATTTGAATTTTCAAATGATTATTTTGCATCTGTCTCTTTCACTTTGTTTCAAACCCTAAAAAGTAGATGCTGTGCTATTGTAGAGATGGTTGCTTATTGTTGGGTGGGGTGGTAGTGCTTGAAGTTGGGTCGGTGCAAATAATTGTTTATTCTTTAGGAATTTTTTCCTTATACATTTTTCTGTTCCAAGTGACAGCCAATGTCTTCTGGTTTTCGTCCAAGTCCATTAAATTTTTTATGCTTTGTGAAGACAAAGCGAGAATAACCGAAGTCGAACAAAAATAGGTTAAATAAACAGAAGAACTAAAAATATTTTTCATTGATACACACTTCTTCAGAGAAAACCGTACCCAAATACATAAATTCTCTATATGTTTATATATGTCATTCAAAGGCATTGTAAAAAAATGTACATTTATATCGGCATAAAATATATGATGACATGATATATATGATATATATGTACGGTTTAAGGTAACCGAAGAAAATAAACAGGAAATTAACTCGTAGACTTAAGGTCGAAGAAATTACTTTGTTCTACGGCAAACATCTTTATATTTTTGCTAAACCTAACTGAGTCTGGTACAGGGTTACCAGCTTTGTGTCGCCAAGAATTAAACTTATTTGCAATGGATTGCGAGCTTGGCATCGTTTCATGGCAAGATCTCTTGCTTATATATCAGTGTATGTATGTTCATTTAATCAGTATATTCTTATGGATTTTTATGCATGTATACATTATCTTTGTAGATAAGTATATAAATAAGGGAAATATATACACTTAGTCTTTTTTTATGTGTATGTCTTTCAGTTGACCGATGTTTTAAGTTAAAGATTCGGGACATACTTTCTTATTCTCTCTCTCTCTCTCTCTCTTACTCACACAAACATACACACACACATACGCGTGTGAGATTGCGCCCGTGATGTGTTTTTATAGTTAATTACTAAGAAAACATAGTTTACTACAAGGTTATGATAGTGAATAACCTCGTTAGAATCGAAATCATAATGTGAGTGAAAGTCGAGAGAGTGGTGCTTGATAACCATCCCCCAACATTTGGCTCTCGTGCGATTATTTTAGTCAAACGATTTGTATGTCGGTTTATTTTTGTCATTTAAATTGCCAGTTAAAAATTCTAAAAACGGTGCAATTCGTATTTGTCGTGAAAAGATGAATTATGGCGAATTACAGCCTTAAGAGACTTCACAGTTTATTGGAAGTTTCTTAAAACAGAGTCGTAAATCTAATACGTCATTAAATCCCTGATAGAGTTGTGCACTTTACTACTAAAAGAAAATATTATTTTATTTTTATAAAAATGACAGTAGTGATACAAGCAAAACACACACACACACACGCACACACACACACACACACACACACACACCCTTGTGCAAATTAATTGAGACAAAACTAATAATTCCGTTATTATTTACTTTAGCCGTATTTTTCCAAAGAAACGTGACCCATTGCACATGTTAGTACTTCGTATGTCCATTCCACGACATTTTTTCTTAAAGATTGACGACCGATTCTCGATTGGATTTAAATCAGGCGAGTTTCCGAGCCAGTCGATAGTACTCACTGTTAAGACTTACCATTGTGTTCGTGCAGCGTTACAATTTTCGTACGCTTCCTTAGGAGTAACATTAATCACAGAAAATGGCCGTAGGACAACTAATCGACAGTCCAGACAATAGTCTCTGGGCGTGATGAAAATCTGATGCAATCACGGATGATACAATATTTTTCAAGGCCAAGCAGATTTCATCATACATTCAGAAAATAGATTCATATTACTGCACACCACTGCAAATGACCGAATCTGAGGAAAAAATAGAAATCGATTACACCCTGTCAATCGAGTGGATCTAAAAAATCCGTATGGTGAAAGAAAGGAAACTAAAGCGGTTGTTTCAATTAATTTGCATAAGGGTATATATGAGATAATAGCTTAGGTAGTAGTTATTTAATAAGTTTAGCTTTTTTCTAGCACATAGCCACATACGATCTATGATAAATAAAATGGTATTCTAACACAGTTATATGATGGATTTTGATCTGAATTTTTCATTGCATAATGTTTCATTTACGTATATGATTACTAAAGAAACATATAGTCAAGTGCACCACAAAAATGACGATTACATTAAAAAAGTGCCAAAAAATATCTTTTCATAATTAGATTACGGACTTATAGATGTATCTATGTAGTAAGACACCCAGTGAGGGCTGAACCGATTCCTTTCGCATAATTTCTGCAAGGGGATATTGTTAATCAATGTGTGTTTTGATAGGTGTCTTTCCGTTTCCAGTGAGGATTTATTAGGTCATCCCATAAGTTCTGTCCGAATTTTAACTTTTTGTTAAAATGAACGAAATTTAAAGAGTATTTTATAATGTCTAATGGAACTGAACATTATTTTTATGTTTAGATGCATTTAAACTGATCAAATTTTATTTCAGAAAACAATAAAATTAAATTTTGTTTGATTAAAACTCTGCTAACATGGAAGTACCCAAGAATCATTTGAGGCACATAATGCTTTATGAGTTCAAGAAAGGAAACTCAGCAGCCGAAGCGGCTAGAAACATTCACTCAGTTTATGCAGAGGAATGTGTGAATGAAAGAACTTGCAGAAGATGGTTTGCAAAATTCAGAGGTGGAGATTTCACCCTTGAAGATGAAGATCGAACCGGACGTCCAGTTGAGTTTGATGAAAAGCTTCTTGAAGCAGCCCTTGAAGAAAATACTGCTTTATCAGTTGAGGAATTGGCAGTGGTTCTCAGTTCAAACCATACAACTGTTCATCGTCATCTTCAACAACTTGGAAAAGTTCCTAAACTTGGAAAATGGGTGCCTCATGAATTGTCTGAAAACAACCTCAAATCCCGAGTTGACATCTGCTCTTCTCTCCATTCTCGCCAGCGTGTTTCACCTTTTTTGACTTGTGACTGGCGACGAAAAATGGATCTTTTATCGAAATGTTAAGCGTCGTAGACAGTGGCTTGGTAAAGGGGAAGGACCCAAGCCGAGAAGGGAAATGGGCAAAAGGTTCTTCTTTCAATCTGGTGGGATTGCCAAGGAATAATCCACTTTGAATTCTTACCACCTAATGCAACAATTAATGCTCAAATATACTGTCAGCAATTAGAGCGTTTGAACCAAGCTTTAAGGAAAAAAGACCTGCTCTAGTGAATCGAAAACGGGTGATGTTTCATCAGGACAATGCGCGACCACACACAGCAAGAATCACGTCACAAAAGATCGAAGAACTTGGTTGGGAGAAAATTCCTCATCCACCTTATTCTCCCGACCTTGCTGCTTCAGACTATCATTTGTTTCGTAGCTTACAGAATCATTTGGAAGAAACAGCTTTTGTAACACAGGAAGAGGTTAAAACTGACATTTGTGAGTTCTTCGAATCAAAGTCAAAAGAATTTTACATTAATGGAATTAGTAAGCTTGTTAATAGATGGAAGGAATCATAGATAATCAGGGAAAATACATTGTTGATTGAATCTGTAATTAAATGTAACATTTGGTCACTTGTTTTCTTTATTCAAAATTCGGACAGAAATTATGGGATGACCTGATAAGATTTGTCTGTGATATTACCTTGTTAAAATGTGGCCACACTAGCTGAGTAAATATTGAAATTTCTTCCTTCAACCAATGCCTTTCGATCCAGGAAATGGGCTCAATCGTGATGTTGAACATAAGGTTGATGTGTATAATCTGAGGAGTAACAAACATAATATTTCATTTTTAGAGCATCTCAACCCCATCTGAGGGAACTGTTCGATAAGTAAGTAGATAATATATAGCGTGGATTCTATCAGGGAAGGATAACGGGATAAAAATACTAGGAAAAAAACAAGTAAAACCTCTACTTTTGGGAAGATCGGAGAGGGCTCCAATCGAAAAGTCGTGTTACGTCCAATAAAGATGAATATTATGTAGTAAAAATCATTGAATGTTAGCAGTATTTCAATATAAAGTTTTTAGTTCGTAAAATAAATAAATTATAAACATAAGATAAATGATAAATAGAAGAAAAACCAATAGACAAAATAAAATAGACAAAAATTAATGATTTACAAAAAAATGAATAAAATAAATGCTACATCTTTGTGATAATAATTGCAATATCTTGTGTACGAAATTTGTATACAAATATAACAACCATTACGGGACAGAGGTCTTAAAATAAATTATTGTTTCCGATCTCTTTGGTAGGCTTGTTAATTGCATATTGCCACTAGCACTGATTTAAGCCCAAGGCAAAGTCGTATCAATTAGTTTCGTCACATTTGGGTGGGATGTACGGGTAAGGAAAGTAGCATGTCTCGTAGTGATCGAGCTGAACTTTCAAATTTATGCCATGCCTACTAATTGTAGACTGAATTTTCTTCTGTTGTTTTTATACACTCTTTATATAAACATTTTATCGACAGTGAACATTGGGATAAAGAAAACAAGTATATGATGGAAGAAAATCTAGTCAAAAAATCATAATACAAATTCAGTTAGGAATTAAAATAACAAGCTTTTTCTTATTGCTTTTTGCTTGGTTTTCACGAGATGCATTTTATATTGTTGCTTATTGCGAGAGTAAAAGAACTACTCAGGAATAAAATAATACATGAAAGTTAATGATAGAAAACAAGGTGAGAAAATATTTAGTTAAAAATAATAATAATTTCTTATTGCTGCTAAAGTCGTATTTTATTAGTCACGATTAAAAGAAATAATACTCAGTGAGCCTGTTAAAATTTCATTGTTTTTAATAATTCATTTTAAACATTATTTCATGTCCCTGCTACTTACTCACACTTTGACTGTATCTTCACATTATATTCCTTATCCGTTTCAATCTTTGTTGACCATCCATATTTTAAATACTATACAAACATGGATTAGTTTCACGTGAAAAAGGAATAAAAAGTCATATATATTTTCTACTGTATTCTTCTTTTGCTCTGTCTTTCCATTAAAAATTTCAATGAATTACAGCCTTGCGCCTTTTTATCCCTTCCAGGCTTTCAATCTTTCTTCACTTTTTTCTTTTCATTTCTTCGCTCACTATAAATGCAGTCTTGGAAAAATGGGCCAAATATTTAACTTGTAATAAACAACTAATCATTGATTAGAAAATAAACACAATTCAAATGAACAGCTAATAACTTAGTTTGAGATAACTTTTGTATCTGTTGTCTTTAAATGTTTAAATCTAGTGCGTAAGCCTTGTGAATAGGTTTTACAAACTCGTCCGAATGGGTTTTAAAGGAATGAAAATTTAATGGTGTTCTATTTAATGTTGGTAGTTTCTACTAGTTCATGTGTAAGTAAAACAATTTTCTTTTAGTTTACTTAATATAGACGAAATATTATGTATTGAGTTTAAATCTGGACTCGGACCAAGCCAAAAATAAACATGATTGATTTGTTGGGGGATTTTATAGTGTGGGCAGGAATATCGTTTTGTTTAAAAATAACATTTCCTCCTTCCTCTTGAGAGAATAACATTTTCAGTTGGGGGAAGCATGACTTTCTCCAATATTCTTCTGTATTGCAAGTTATTGACTTTCATTTGGAAGCAGTTTTGGGTGCGCAACTTTTTCTACTCGATGGATTTTAACTGAGTAATACAGACCCCAGTAATACACCCTATTTTGCAAGGTGGGTCAATTTTTCGTCCATTGGATGAGTTCTGTTATATCATTTTTGAATGGAGGGATTTTTCATTTATTAGAAGAGTCTCCCACCTGTCCTGTCCATGTCTTTCGTTCTTGTTCCATGCTGGCGAGAAGAAAAATTTTCCCTTCGATGTGGTTAACAAGTCCTTTTCGCCTTTTAAGTTAAAAAAAATCTTGATTTTCGATATTAATTTTATTGAACAACAAGTTTGCTTTTAATTTACATTATTTACATTGTTCGGACTGTTCACGACGTTTCGGCCGTTGTACGCTCCGGTCATCTTTAGGTGATTAGACTTTCGAACTGAATCCTTTATTTCATCCACCGGGTTAGATTGTTCTAGTTCCACGTGCCATGCATCTGTCGAGTATCTGAGTTATCTCTCTTTATCTCACCAAATTAATTTTCTCATATTGCACTTTTGTTATTATTGCTTTTCTTTGGCACTGCGTATTACTGGTTCCCATATTGTATTCATTTCTATGCTTGGCCGGTTTAAGAAATTTTTGTGGTATAGCATATGTGCTGATTCCTTCAGTTTTCGTATTTTCCAGTGATGTTCTTTGTCTATTATTTCAACCTCATCGTTTCGTATCAAAGAACTATGCAAGGCGCTTTTCGCGGTGTTCCAGACTCTGGGAATTAATTTCATTAAGACAATTTTGTAAAGAATAGAATAAAAAGAAATACGAAGTACATATCTAGGGATTTTCCAACCAAAGCTCTTATAAATTTTTGTCTGGTCACCAAAGAAATACCCAATTTGTGTCAGGATATGTAAAGTATATACATTTTACATCTCTGGATTAGAGGTTTTTAAACAATCAGTTTTGTTCAATCACTTTAAATCTTAATTGGCCTATTTGACATCGGAGCAGCCTGTAAACTATTTTTGAGACGCTCATTTATTCATAGAACCTTATCCATAAATTACACAAATGTTTTATATTTGTTTCGCAAATTTGGTAAATTAAAAATGCTTCCTTTAATGTTGGAATCAGTAAGAAAAATACGCCAATTTTGACAATGAAAAACACGTTGACATTTGTAATTACTTTAATTACAATAAAAGCAATTTAAAAAAAGAAATTATTAAACACTCTTCATGCCATCTGACGACAAAAACCGAACAGACTTTTTAGTCAACTCAGTATCACCTTTCACATCCTTTTCATTACTATGGAAACGTTTCGCTGTTATTCATTTATTTTCCAAGGTGTAGCGACGTCAACATTTGGGGTAATAAAGAAGTAAAAGCTTCCGTAATTTATGGCAGACATTCTAACTAATGTCTCAGTTGTGCATTTTATTGATGACAGTTCATTATAACCAATATGCACGTCACAAATTTCCAGTTCAGTTCTCGACGAGGCCGTGTGTATACCTCATCGTTGGTAGAATTTGACGTTTTATGAGACCCATCGACTATAATGCGCCTTCTTCCTTATTGTGAACAGCAATCAGACTGAGGCTCGTTTGGAAGATTGGATTCGGTAAACGAATTTTAAGAAAGCTAATATTTTGTACACGAGCATTTTAAATTCTAGCAGGTAGCCCCAGTTTCAGAGAAACTGATTATTGAGTTGGACAGAAAACTGGCAAATAAGCGGTTAAATATGGTTAATGGGCTGATTAAGATGACTTTTGTCTGGTTAACCTTTGAAATAACATTCATAACTCTATAATACAAAATAAAAACAGGCAGACGAAATAGTTTGGTTGGAAATTAGCTTTAGGTGTTGTATTGATCTAAGAGGTCATAGCAATGATTGAATTATATTAACTTTACTGCGAAAGAATCTAATCGAGAAAAGAAAGAATACCAATAAAATTATTACATGAATTATTCTTTATCTATGTTGTTTTGATCACTCTATGAACATTTTGTGATGTCAACGAATACTCGTTTTCATTTTCGTAATGCTCGTTGTAGTAGAGATTTTGTAATCGCATATACAACTATAATAACGCAGTTGGACAATACTGATGTCAGATACCTTCGAGTAACACTTCGCACTAATAGTACTTGGTTGATAATACTCGCTCGAATAGTAATCACCAAATAAATAGTGATCCGAATAGTAATCCGTATAGTGATCAGTATAGAGAAATAGTATAGTGAATAGTATGGAGAATAGCGATCCGTATAATAATAGAGGATAGTGTAGAAATAGTGATGAATTATACCAATTATACGCCAGGCTAATTCCCATATATACATTTCCATTACGTGATCTAATTATTCAAATGGGATCTCCTGTGTTTGTTCTCTGGTGATCTGTGTTCAAACTGCAATGTCGGTAGCGAAACTTTATTCCTATATAACACAACAATTATCTGAAATTTGTAGATTAAATACAATTAATATTACATGAATTGTTCAACTGATATTGTTTTTGTTGTTGTTTTGGTCCTTACGTTTATGTTGATGCGTTCTCTTTCTGTGTATGAAGTTTAATATCCGTTACCTCATTGATATTTTAAACAATGGCCGATTTCTTCAAAACTGTTGATCGTAATCCATGTGAGTAATGAGTGGGATCTGTATTCCCGAAAGTCATCCCCATCCCCATGAAAATAATTTTAATCTAATTTTAGTCTACAAATTCTTACTTACGACCACTTTAACTTAAAATCCACCTCTCACTCGAAGCACTCTTGCGATAGAAATTTCGGGCCTGATTGATTGACCAACTCTATTATATAATTAAGAAGAGTTATTATTCGTATTTTATTCAGAGTTTGAGAGAAACGGAAATGGCTTTCAACTTTCTGATTCTTTCAACTCTCAAGATAAAGTTTTCAAAGCAGATAATATCAACTTTTATAATTTATACATTATTCTTAAAGAAGGAAAAAATTCAAGTCAAAATAACCTTCAAAATATATATACACCTTTGTAGCTACTCTTGCACTAATGTTAGATTTTGTGTTTGACATTGCAATAAAACTTAAATTCCATTCTCTGGTTGAAGAACACTTTTGAAACAAAATTTCAAAGTTTATTCGAGAATAATTTATTTTGACAGAATTTTGAAGAAGAATGTGCACCAAATATGCAAATGGAACAGATGTTTCAATTAATTTCTCCTATTGTAATTATTATTAATGTTTGGATTGTGCTTCATCCATTTTTCTGTTGCTTTTTTGCAACAAGTTGGAATATCATTTAATTGTCTTGCATTTCTAAGATCAACTGTGAGCATTAATGATTCACTTTTAGGGTTTAAAAATAGTTATTGCTTGTTTATATCTAGTAAGAAAAATGAATCTTCAAATTGAATAATGAGAAAAAAGTTCGCAATAAGAAAATCAGCTTATTCGCATCCGATTTTTATTGGAAAACAAATAAAAAACAAACAAAAACAATTAGATTTCATGTTGTCAAACATAACATAAAGAAATGCAATTAATAATTTTAAAAATTGTTTCCGTTCTTTTGTAGTTTTTTTTAAAATTTGTTATAAATATTTACAAATAAATAAGGGGAGACTACCATATAATTAAGCAAACTCCAAAGGCACATAAATGCTTTTACATTATCCTCTAATCAGCAGGAATTGTGTCAAACAGGTTTAAAAATTTTTGATTACATGTATTTTTTCCAAGATGTAAAACGTTATTATCATTGTAAATACAAATGTTCGTGAAGAATAAAAACAACTATGAAAATACTAAAAATATCAAAACAAAGCAAAATACTATTGCGTACTAGATTTTATATTATCATCGACTTTTATCGATCGTGTCACATACAAATAAATCAGTTTTAAAGCAGCTAAAGCCGAGACTTTAAACGCAGTTGCAACGCTACAGAACGACGGAATAAGGTTTGTCGGAAATTATTTTCCGATGAGAACGCTGATTAATTAATTTTTTCCTTCATGAAGGAAGGAGGTTTCTGATTAAATGCTTTTCCGCTTCAAACCAAACTGTGTACAAGCGGCTTTCTCGATGATCGCCATTAAGAGATGAATGAGAGAAAACACGAGACATTTCTGGTCGGGTCCAGATCTCGTTACTGTGCAAATAACACCTCCCAGCCTCAGTTAGTTCACACCAAATTGCAAACATTCTACCATCTGCTCACACCCTCATCAACAAGAATCTATTACCGCTGTCAAAAAAAATCAATATGGTTTATTCATTTTATGTTACATAATAAAAATTTCCTGCTATTGCTGTCTGCATTATTCATAACTCTCCAACGACAGAGCGACAGAGAGACAGAGACTGAAAGACACACATACACTACACACACAAACACAGATGAACTTTTAAAAATAATGATCAGACAAAATTTTAGATAAATCATTGCAACATAGAATCTGTATTTACTACTGAACGCCAGTTTAATATTTTTTAGTCGCGATAAAACTAAGGAACTTTGTTGCTGACTTTCTATGCAGATAATTAGCACAATACAATTGTTCTATCTTCTCATGCATAGTAAATGCCTACATTTTTTCTGACCATCTGTTCAAGAAAAAAAAGAAAGAAAGAATTATTAACATTTTATAAAATACTACTTATTATATAAAAAAACTTCCTTAAAAAACAATTATTTTGGTCATGTATTATTATTCTCCAGAGTGAATACTAAATGTGCTTGCTAAATTAGAGGTGATCTCTATATCAGGCAGTGCCTCCACATTGTTCTTCATATATATATATATATATATATATATATATATATATATATATATATATATATATATATATAAGGTATGCTATATTTATGGGATAAAGTGCTCAATATCAGAGATAGAGCGACTGTAAATATAAAAGTGAACATTGATGGCCTGACGATTGCGTCTAGCATGAAACAGCCTGTCGCCTCTAAGTGTTGACTTCAATGTTTACTTTTATATATATATATATATATATATATATATATATATAATTCACGCATAAACTTATTAACAAAGCGTGTGTAATGAGTTCACCACTACATTTAGACTCAAAATATTAGATCCCAGCCGGCAACCATACTCTATTATGGCGATCAGGAATGTCTGGCATGTTCCAGTTTTCCTATTGGATATGCTGAATCACCAAAGATGATACCAATCAAGGATCGACATAATATAAATCATTATTCAGGGTTTGGAAAAGGGTAACAGAAATCTAATTAATGAAATGTAGCAGTTTGGGTGTAAGACAATAGATATAGTTCTCTTTCTCTCACCCGCAAATAAGGAGAAACTATTTTGAACAGAATTTTGACCTTGTGTGATACTATTCTCAGATTTAAAAATATAAATTCATACAAAGCTCTGTTCATTGAAATTTGCGCTGCGTCAGTTTACTTTCCTTCAACAGCAAATGCCTTGATGCTTTCCTGATTGTTGGAAATTCTCTTCTGTCTTGAAGAACTGTAGTGAACATTCTGATCCATCAAATTATTGTCCTATTTGTCTTTTACATCTTTTGGCAAAGTACTACAGGTTCTAATCAACTCTATATGACAATATGTAATACTTAAGAATATGAGTTTCGTTTCTCTATGTCAACCACTGATATATTAAAAATTATTGTTGAATTTGTCTTTCGAGCTTTAAATAAGAACAGAAAGGCCCGGGCAGTGGCTTTAGATATCTCGAAGATATTTGACAGGGTTTAGCATGTTGACCTTCTTCACAAACGCAAGGGGTATCACATCTCTGGCTGAATATTTGAATTAATCCATTTGTTCTTATCAAATCGTGTATTGAAGACGGTATTGAACGACCACGCTTATAGATCCTTTCACATTAATGCGGGGATTGCTCAGGGATTTATCCTTAGACCTACGTGGTTTCTTATCTTCATTGACGACATTTATGATCTCATCACTTCTCAACTCAATACTTATGCTGATGACACATGCATGTACATCTGTTTTAATAATAAGTTCGATAGCTTCGACAAAGTAAAACTGGCAGCTGCTCTCGAAAATGACTTCTACTTTGTTGTTAATTAGGACAAGAAACAACTTGAAAATTTTAAAGCCTCTAAAACGAAATTGCTATTTTAAATCTTTATAAAGAACCCTTTTTACCTCTATCATTATGGCTATCCTACAAGGGGGCAACTCTTTGTGCCTTTTTAGTTTCAATTTTTGCACTGACAAGAAGTGGAATGATTATAGTGAATCAATTGCTAAGTCTGCTTCTACGAAAATTGGTTCACTCTGTCGTGCCAGACAATTTTCTTGTCAGAATTCATCTTGTATATTTTTAAGTGATGTCTTTCGTCTGTGCATTGAATGTTACTGCCACATGTGATCTTGTGCTCCTGTTATGTATCTAGAGATTCTTGAAAAGAATCGAAAAAAGTTTCTATAATGTTATCAATCTTGATCTGACATTTCAGTCACTTTCCCATCGCCCTGAATTTGTTTCCTCTGGTCTTTCCTATAAATATTTCCATGGCAATTCTTCTAAGGAGCTCTCCTACTTGTATGAATTTAGGTGTAATAGTAGATTGGCAGCTAGATATCATCGTTTTCCTCCTGAAATAGTTAGATGTAACCGTAAGTTATATTCTACGTGTTCTTATTTTCCCGCACTTCTCGCTGGTGGAATTCTCTTCTGATATAAATGTAACGTCATTCGTCAATTTAGTTTTTCATGAAACCTGTTTTTTATTGTCCTTTCCCATTCTCTTTCTTTCTTAGTAACCCTTGGTGAAAAGACAAAAAAACAAACAAAACAAAACAAAACAAAACAAAAAGTCAAAACGCACGGACATACACATGCAAACTCACATCATGGCATTGTTAGCGAATGTTTTCTCCTTTGTCTTTTTATTTCCTTTCTCACCTCACGCACACACAACAAATATTTCTATATAATGCAAGCACGATAGCATGATATACCTTGTGCCAAATGGGTTTTCTTTATTAAAAGAAACCTGTGTTATATTTCATATTCTGTAATGGTTATTGCATTTATCTCCCAAAGTAATTCAGAAACCACATGCGTCTTATATGTATATATATATATATATATATATATATATATATATATATATATATATATATATGTGTGTGTGTTTGATCATAAAAAATATGTAAGGAAATTAAAAAATAATTTGAAATGTTTCGCAGATGAAGCAGTGTCACCAGAGAAAATCATTTTATTTCGAAAGAAAAAAGTCTACAGCGAACCAAAAGGTGGTTCCTATTAAGAACCTGAATGCTTGATTTTCACTTTAACTATTTCGTTATAGAAATTTAACTAATTTCAATTTGATTTTTATTTATTAATTTATTTATTTTTCAATGTATTTTTTCAGTAAAATATTTAAGTAAAGACAGATGCTATTTTGAGATAAACCGGTCGTATATTCATTGTAGATAATGACACGTTCAATGTGTGTTCAGTTGAAAAAACAAACTTATAATTTTTTTATTAAAACGATGTTTTCAACTCAAAATTGGCATAACGAAAGCTTCAGTTTGACACAAATTCTTTGAGTTCATTGTTTAATTTGAATCCGCTTCTTTGTCTATATCTTTTTTCTTTTCATTTCCCAATGCTTCGCGTTTTGCCTTTTTCGCGTCAGAAAGTTTTAAAGGCTAAAATAAGAAGCTTAATTTATTCGGAATTTTGGCTGAGAGTTGTGATGTGAATAAAAATTGATTAGGTCGTAATCATTTATTGAATTATAGAAGACGTTTACTTTTAAACCGGGATTAATATCAGATTCAGCTTAATACTTATTTCGACAAGAGCTTTATACAAAGAATTATATCTTCCCCTTTAAAAAGAACAAAAAATAAAACAACATCACCACTAATAGACAAAATTACACTAAAATTCCTATCTGAAGACAAGAATCAATCTATCACCTCCTCAGATGCAGCTGCTAATGCTTATAACGGAAAAATCGAATCTCTTTTACGAAAAAATTGAAGAACAAGAAATCAAGAACGAAACACAAAATTCAAACAAACGATACAAATAATAAAAAATAAAGACAAAAATACAATTGAATTCACATATGAAAAAGAAGCAATTAATACCTTTTCTTGATATACTGTTAATTTGAGCTCATTCCGATTTAAAACTAAACGTCTACTATAAGTCGACAAGTAAAATGACTTTACAAATCTTATTAACATCACAACAATAAGATTTGATCTGGAATAATTATAATTTCATATGAGCCGTTATTATCTCCAGTCCCGAATGTCTAAAATGCACTAAAACTAATTTAAAAAAGCCTTCATTGTCCAAGCTATTTAATATACAATACCAAAAGAAAAGTGTACAAAATCCACAACAAGAGAAAGTATAAACGAAATATAAGCACATTACCTCTCAAATACATAACTAATGTACTTGAAAGGAATTTAACTGATCTTAATATAAAAAATCGGATATATTTAAAAAAACACAGCTAAAATTCGATCAATGTAAAACACAGTAAATTTTACAAAATAGTTGAAAATTTAATCAGTGTTAAACAGGGTTAATTTTACACAAAAGCATGTGTTTACAAAATAGAGTGTAAACAATCTTCCCAAAAATACAGAGGTGTAACATCCTGATATTTAAAGTATAGAAAACCTGAAAATAAAAAGAACTTGAAATTAAACAGCAAACCCAGTGGATATCACTGAGGTCTTCTTAATTCTAATTATGAGTCAATGTTTTTTTAAAAATGAAAGCAAAATATAGTTTACTGAGACGAATATGCATTGAAACTGCCATGTTTTTGAGTCTCTTACAATTGATATACGGCCGGGCTATTTCAGTCTAACATCTGTTTTACTAAATTCGTACTAAATCGATATAGAATACGGAAATCTTGGAAGAAAACAAATTAAAAACTGAGTTGAAATTATTTAAAATCTAATTTCTGTAAAGTTGGAAGTGAAATACAAAATCCAGCGTTCAGACGTTTAACGCAAACCAGCTTCGTTTTTGTGAATTTGTTTTTCCAATGATTGCCAGTTCATTAGTGAAATATCAAAGTAAAAATTATTCTAAATTGTTCCATCGGATTCTCATTCCTCTTATGATTATATATACATCATTATACATTATTATGTTTGTAGAATCTTATTAAGAATATATTCAAAGATGAGTAAAAAATATACTATTTTACGAAATAGTTACTGACCTGAAGCAATCACTTGCTGCAACAAAAAAATAACAAAAAAAAACAAACTGAATACAGAATTCTACAGCAGGCAACATGATGCTGGAATGACGTTGTCAACACAACACGATCACAATTGTCATTGTTTTCTTCCTTACTGATACAGAAGTGGGATATTTTATTATCTCATCACAGCTAACAATGTGTCTAGTGAGATTTTTACTCTGTGTCCCACAATGAAACACTATTGCTAAAAGAATATAAGCTTAGTAAATATATAGTCTACTTGCCATGGTTCGATGATTTTGCAGGCATGTTTCATAGTTAATTTACTCTAGTAGCAAGTACGATCATTATTTCGGTCTCATGCCAGATTGATCTAATTTTAAGAAATAAATTTGATTCTGAATATAATGACCGAATCCGTCAGAAAGATTTGAAAGGAAAACGACATTTTTCAGATTATATAGATTGTTGACTTAACGCGACAACACCGGGCAATTTTGACGAAGAAGAAGATGAGGGGGGAATTGCTTATTTCCTGCCAGTGCTCTCTGTTTGAATCAAGAAAAACTCTCAGACTCTTATTAAGAGGCATATACAACGGTCTAATTACCGGTTAAGGCGTGAAACAGTTGTGAAACAGTTGTGAAACAACTTAAAATTACTGCTGTTAAAATGACACAATATTTATGGCGAATCAATTATTGTATATTCATTATTTCCTTCCACGAATTTTGAACAGAATACGATATTCACTCTACGGAGATGAAATTATTTTCATTTCACTATACATGCAAGTGTATATCTAGCTTCAGTTCATTCTAGCTAAGTTAATTCGTGATGCCGTTTGTCTTTTCCACTGAACCAGTGTATATGACTTTTCATTATTCGGTCCAGTGATTCGTTTGACCAAGAGACTTATGCAGCAGGCAATGTGCCACTTGGGACAATTTAATATTATAAATTTGGTGTATTAAAACTGACGTCTCTTGTCTGTCTCTTCAATCGTACGAGAATATGCAGCTTTTACAATTTTGTAATGTAGTTCGGTGGCGGAAGTCTTTGTGATAAACAGAATTGTTGCTTTTTCTCAATTAAATGCTCAAGCGGTGTTTATTTCTATACTAGGTCTACTGAGGAGATTATTAGATCCTAGCATAAGGATTTATTCTTTCAGTTGTTCTTATTTTCCATCATTGTTATCCATATGTTATTGTAAATTTCTAAAACAAGGTTCGTTATCAACAATACCTTTTCTCACATGACTAATCATACCTGGTTTCATCGTCACGGATTACGGCTTTCTGATGTCCGTTCAAACTTATATTTAGTGATCAGCTTGTCTTGTTCTGGTAGAGGGAAAACAATAGAAACAATTCTTGGTAATATTCTCTTCTGAAGGATGCATATTTTGGGATAGATGATCCTAAAGGGTGGAATTGCTTTTGAATTCATTCTTGATCTTGTGCTTATCGCAGATATGGTTGCTCGTGGAAGCTGAAGTTATTCTTGAAGAATAGTTGTTGCTCTGAAGGTTGTATAAAATTATCACGCATTTTTAAGCATCTGATCGCCAGTTTTTCTTGATGTTACAGACAGAAGGGGATCCCTTTTCTCATGCTAAACGGATGATGGAAATCGATGTTCATGTATTGTCCAATGAATATTGATTTACGATATAAAGATGTCATGAACCTATAGTTTCTGCAAATTATTATACAGGAAGTGTAAAATCATTCAATCAAACAAGCAGATAAAAGGTGTTAATTCGTTGCACATGACCCTGAGGATAGGAGGCTTGGTTAAGTGAATGAGTTCAATCTTTGCGTTGGTTGGTGAGAATACGTTATATATCTTGGTTCAGAGTAAGAGACAAAACAATATCATATGGATCAATTAATACAAGAGAATTATGAAGTATTCTTCGGTTGGACAACGGATTGAGAACAATCTAGTCTCGTGAACTGAACAAAATTTTCGGTTCTAAATTCCAGAAAGATTACCAAATGTGATAAATCCATGGAGAATCCCGGAGGATACAACGATCAAAGCGTCGTGACGATAGCAACCAAGATGAAAACAAGAGGCAAACAAATAAGTATACAATAATGATAATTTCTCATCTAAAATAACAGATAAAGATTATATTGTAAGTTTATAAACACCACCCTTTGATATATTTTTTTTATAAAACAATCACGTGCTTCGTTTAGCCGGTTACAAGATTCGTGACTTTTTAATTTTTTTACCGAATATTCAAGCGAAATCTTTGATAAGCCGTTTCATATTGCTGAATATATTAGAAAATTAAATTAAGCTTAGTAAGTTAGTTGCATTGTGGTATTCGATAATTAACGAGTTTATCTTGAAGGCGAATTTTTTTTCGCAGTGTATCGCCTCAGTTTCTGGCAGATCAGATTTACTTATCTTCGCAATTTAGCGTAATAGCAGGCAACTGATCTGCAGGACGATCTTGCTAATATGACAGCCAAGTTTAACTAGGACATGACTACAAATGACCCAGTGAGAATCGAACTCACAACATACTAATAACGGCCTGCTAGATTAGCTCATTAACAATCTATCCACTTTTAGGAAACCAAAGAATGTGTGATTATCCAAACAGTGTATAATTGCTTTGCAGATGAACGTTTTGTTTGGAAACGTTTATTGCCAGAGAACTTTGCAAATGATTGCTTTTCTTCTTCTTTATTTTGTAGTTATCAATGATTGTCGCGGACCGAAACAAGAAGAGGAAGCAAATGAAGATGGCGCAGAAGATGAGAAGAACGGCAGGAAAAACAAAGTCTTTTTATTTTAACTTTTAATCGCTTGGTTCATAATATGGAATGTGGAAATGAGAAAATGTGCCTTGAGTATTAAAATTTTTGGACAAGAATTAATATTCCCCAAAGAAAAATAATTGAAGGAACATTTTTAATTGCTTTTCTTAATTAAAAAAAAAAAAATACAAAATATCAGAAACAAATTTAGAAAAAAGGTAGAAAATAAATTAAAAACCTCAATTTGCAAAGATAAAATAAATTGGATAACAATTACGAGCTAATCTTGTTGAGTATTTCTCATGTCGCGAGTTCGATCCTTACGTTTGTTGCCTTGTTCCAGACGAGTACATACTTAGTTTATACGTCGGTTTTCATAATGTTTATCAGTTTCTTTTGCTATTTAATGCGGTCCAATCGTTATTTAGGAACCTATATTTATTTAATAGATATATGTACATTGGAAACTCAGTAATAGTATCGACTAAGGATGAATAACATTTATTTGACATAATAATCATTTATTATTTGAACATAATATCTTCTTTCTCAATGCTCTTTATTCAGGGCTAGATATTAACATAGATCAAATACTGTGCAGTAAAAAGTTCAAAATATCTCCAGAACCCTATTATTTTTACAATCTAAATATTAAAAATACTAAAATATATAGTACTATACAACTACTGTATGTATGTTTGTTTGTTTGTCATCAAATATTCCATACTAAGTGCTTTTGTCACTTGATCAAACTGGAGAATTGATGTTCAGTTTGGCAGATCTTTATATTGTCGCTGTGCTGGATATTTGGTGAAAAAAGTGGTGGATACATGGCAAGAAGGAGAGGAAATCTGAATGTGGTTGGCTGGATTATATGCCCAAAATATAGATTAAATTAGAAAAAAATTTAAAAAGATCAGATTTACTTATCTTCGCAATTTAGCGTAATAGCAGGCAAATTATCAGCAAGACGATCTTGCTAATATGACAGCCAATTTTAACTAGGACATGGCTACAAATGAACCCAGTGAGAATTCTCAGCGCCCTCCTTTCCTTCGTGCGCATGTATTAATTGCATCAACGTAAATATAAACTTAGCCCAATGTAGTCATAAAGGATGAAATGCATCATACGAAAACTTTTGCCAATTTTTCATAATTCATTCCTCTAATAATATAAAATATCAAGAATGAACTTAATTATAAATAAAATATATAAAAGAACACAAATATTGGAGTAGTGGCTAGCAAGCTAATTTAGCGACCATTGCTTCTTCTATAATCTTGTACCAAATTAAACAAAACTTAGTAAAGAAAACAAATATCAATGAAAACTAAATCAATTCATAGAAGTTGAATCAATACATAAATGGAAATATGCAACCAACAAAATTAAGGAAATATAAAAGGAATTCTTTTTCTAACATACGAAAGATATCCTGTTAAATTCTTTTGTAAATGTGTTTCGTTACGCCATTTGCGTGTGAAATAACATGGACACTTAAGGGTTATGATTGAGTCACTTAGGAAAACGGCAAATTAGATTTGTAACTGTTTTCCACATACTAATTTTTCGAAAGCTGTTGATCTTCAGACAACATTACATTGATACACATTTTCGACATAAATCGAATTTACATAGAATTTCCAACCTATTATTTTTATTTAAACAAACACAGACAAATATGCATAAAAAGGTTTCCATGAAGCCGTCATTTTACAAGTTCAAATCAAGGCCTTACTCTCAACGAATCGATCATTGTTGTAAATAGCTCGACCAGTCATTTCTGTCAAGTTTTGCATCTTTCTGAACTGCGAAATGCACCACTGCATTTCTGTCGTATAGTTTAGCAACTTCGATTTCAGTCCTGGATTCTATAAAGGGTGTCCCTAAAGTCTGGATACATTAACTATATTTTTTTTACCTTCACAGATTAAACATGGTTTTGTTAAAGAAGATAATATACTCAATATAAATCACAGATGGAACAAACTTGATTGAACGCAAAAAGAGCGGATATGCTCAAATTGACGGCGATGTGCAGTTATTGCATAAAGTTCACGTAATTCTTGCAAAGCGCATTAATCTTTACATCACAGATGATGGAAATCGTATTGAAGACGTTATTTGTTAATAACCAATTCAATAAAATGTTTTTGAAAATTTATTTTCTTGAAAATTTGTATTTTTATATTTTTGTCTATGTGACCTTAGGGAGACACTGTATAACGTTTTTCCCTTCCGACAAAACATTTTTAATCAAATAAATAAAGTAAAGAAACTGTGAAACATTTTGATGAATATTAAGATTAACATTCTTCGTATGTGTATCCAATTTCTAGTCAAGGATTTTCCTTTAGGAAACACCAGAGACACACGCATACACACCAATTAACACACACTGTAGTATTTGTTTCCAAATGTTTGATTTTGTCAGATGCTCTTTGCTATGTCCATGTCGGATATTCACAACAAATATGAAAATTGAATAAAACATATTTAAGCAAGGAAATGACGTATCCATACATTAACATTCTGCTACTTAATCAGCAGGGGAAATTTAATTTACAAATACTAAGTTAGGGACGGCGCACATATAATACACTGATACTAGTAAGAATTCTGAGAAAAGAGGCACGGATCAATATATAAATAACCTCGTCATTTTTGTCAGGCACTCTGCTAGTGTATATAAATAAACGAGTACGTCTTCGTTTGATGATAAAATAAGAATAAAATGCAAGACGCATGTTTCCATCCACTGAAACTTCGCTAAATAAATACTTTTCAACTTCGTTAAACTTCATCGTCCACAATTATTTTCATTTGAACTTTCACCAACCCACACTGACCTATCATTAAACTCTCACCAACATGTCTATATCTACCTGACATTGGTGTGAACCTACCACAAACGTTTATAAGTATAATAAAAGAACAGTAATATTCATTTGTTATAATTATAACTCGTCTCTTTTCTCACATTTGAGAAACTGTATTAAAAGAAAGTACTTTTGAACGTACATATTTTGTCCTTATCGATTCGTTTTCTATTTGACCGCTGTTTAAAATTCGCTTTTCTTTTTATGATGTTGATCTCCTTTCTCTGATGAACCGACTGAAATTCTCGTTTCGGGAACTGTATCTCTATTATGATAGATCCCACAGAAGGCTGTTATTATTTTCTGGAAAAGAAAACCAGCCATTGTATGTCATCGATGTCTAAAGCGAGTTTCCAAAAAGAAGACTGTCAGAATATGTCAGGACTTTTTTTGTGTGTTTATGAAGATGAAACCAATCCAGGATATGTTATATTAAAGAAGAAAGATTATATTGTGAAAAGTTCAAAGGCAAGTTGAGTGCCGAGCCAAAAATAAGAAAAAAGCTACCAGGTTAAAAATAAATTTGTTAAATTTTTATGAAAATATTTTAATGGCCATGAGTATATTTTCAAGTTGTGTTGTCATTCAGAATTGTATTGAAAGATGTCGTATTCACATTAACTTAGTAGAAGCAGTGATGAAAATCTAAAGGATTGGTTATGTTGAAATTAAGATATGCAAATTTATGAGCCAGTTAATACATTTTATGATATACAGGAAAATTCTCGTTAAATGGACAAAATACAGGTTCTAAAAACTTCGGTGCATTTAGCCTTACTTATTAACGTTGAGTTGATTTAGTAAATTTCATAATAGGAAGATTGAGTTTAGAGAAGAGGATGAAGCTAACCAAAATGTCAAAATAATTGAGTCAGAATGAAATCCCTGCCCCCCCCCCCAATTGGAATATCGTGGCTCTATAATCTTGAATGACAACAGATACTGGTTTAAAAAAAGAATGTCAAATATTTAATGAGTTTTAGTAAAAGTAAAAAAAAAAATTATATTCTGTCTCATTTTGACTCAAGCTTTTGTAAGCTTAGCTGATTCATTGAATTGGCAAATATTCTACCTGATATGCGAAACATTGCTCTATAACTGATACTTTTCATATTTATTTCCAAACAGATCCAATGTGTTTGGACATGCACGCAAGCACATACACAAGGTATATTTAGGCAGCAAGAATTCATTGAAAGAAATTTAGTTAATTTCGAGAGAAAAGGTATGCCTGCTTAAATTTTGTATTGTCTTTCTCCAATTTTAGAATATAATGTCGCAAATCAGGAACAAAATTATGGATAAACTGTCTAAAAGTAATGATTGTTCATTTTGTTTTTAAAGTATATTCGACCGACTCAATGCTGTGCATGAACATTAGGGGCAACGAATAATATACCAAAAACACCAAAGGCAAGCAAAGACTGAAACTTTGAGAAGCCATTATTATACAAAAGGATCAATCAGAATTAAATAAAATAGCTTTCGCCACAAGAGACGGTATTTTATCGCGTGCAGGAAGTAGTTAATAATGATGATGATGATGATGATGATGATGATGATAATAATAATAATAATAATAATAATAATAATAATAATAATAATAGTGACAACAAATATTGCGTATACATATTTTATGCAAGTTTTCCGGTGCGGTGTAGGTGCGTTTAGCTGTTACACATGATGTAAATTTGAATTAATTCGAATACTAAAATTCAAAAATTGCCACGATGTAACCAATAAAATCTTGTCCATCAGACTGAGAATGTCCAGTTCTTGATAATGACCGAGATGGTGTAATATACTTGAAGAAAACAATAAAGCAAGAAGTTGATCCCGATAAAGAACATCTTATTGGAAAAATGGAAAAGTGCAATGAAACCAACAGACCTTTTCGATTGAATTAAAAAAAACAACTTTGTGATACAAAATATAATAGAGTTAAAATAAATAAAAAATAAATAAGTTTAAATGTGGAGCTAAAACGAAAGAAAAAGTAAGAGATATTTAACATCGGAAAGAGTATATATATATATATATATATATATATATATATATATATATATATATATATATATATATATATATATATATATATGTATTTAAAAAGCGTGGTTCATTCTGAACAAAGCCTTCACCACTATAATCAAATCATATGTGCTGGTATCTGTCTAGGTGTTTGTTCCTAGGAACTGAGCAGCCTGATAATTATCTGTGTGTGTGTATAAAATATCTAACATTCGAGATGACCAGATGATTCAGATTATATATGTATATATATTATGTATAAATCAATTTCTCACTCTGACACAATTCTATCTATCTATCTATCTACACACACATACACACATACACATATATATTCATATTTATATACATATACAATATATATATATATTTATATATATATATATATATATATATATATATATATATATATATATATATATATATATATATATATATATATATGTGTGTGTGTGTGTGTGTGTATGTATTAATAATAAATATACATTTTTCCACATCGGTAGCACTACTCTGAATCTTCAGGTGCTGATTGATGATTATGTAACGGTCACTTTTTCAATCAGTACCTGAAGATTGTCTTCTGCTCGGGGTTTGGTTAGCGATAAGGAAAAAATCTACATTTTTTTTTAATAATATGTAATCTGTAGCTCTGCTACTCTACATCGAGCACTATTTTATTGCCGCAAGCACTCAATGTGCAATATTATATATATATAGAATAGTTTATAAAATTTAGCTGTGCCACTATGCGCGTGAAACCAAAAGTATTTTCTTTTTAGAATTACCTATCTCCCTTCCTTCTCCTTTTCTCTCTCTCTCTCTCTCTCTCTCTCTCTCTCTCTCTATATATATATATATATATATATATATATATATATATATTTAAAGATATTTTTGAAGGTACAAAATTTTATCACAGCAATAAACGTATGAAGCTTGATATTACTAGACATATTAAAAACGGGCGAAGCATTTGTCATTTGCCTCTAGCTCCTTTTGCTCATATTTTTTCCCTCCTCCTCCACATTTTCTTTTATTGTACATTTTCTGTGTTTTTAATTTAAATTAAATCTCCCGTTGAAAGCCTGATGAGCCGGAGCGAAACCGGTTGCTTCGCCCGTTTTTAATATGTCTAGTAATATCAAGCTACATACGTTTATTGCTGTGATATATATATATATATATATATATATATATATATATATATATATATATATATATATATATATATATGGTGTAACAAAAAAACTTTAAAAATATTTTGAGGGAAGGTTTCTCACAGTGAACAAGAACAAAAGTCTATATAAACATATGCTAGCAAATCCTTCGTCTTGTAGTTATTAATTTAAAGAAAGTTTAGATAACACTGTTAACATGTAGCTCAGGTTACATTCGTCATTTGTGTAGATTTGTGGTTAGTCTGTCTTCAGCGTTTAACATGGGTTAACTGAGAAGTGTCCCGTTTAACAATGGTAGGATAATCATATAGTGAGCAGGCAGATCCGCTTGTTATATGCGACCGCGCGGATGGTATTGGAAGCGAGGCTGCACGGCTGTATCAGATTGCGTTTCCAGACCAAAGGCAACCGAGTCATCCAACCTTTGCTGTTGTTTATCATCCCGTTGCTTAGATAGGATCAGGGATCAACTAAACAAAGTCGAACTCACAATGGAATTTACATACGAAATAGAATAACACAATTCCTTACCCTTCTTAAATATCAAGCTACACCGTATTAAGAACAATTTCAAACTCGGTATCCAGCGGAAATCAAGTAACAAATACGACTTAATAAATTCCTTTTCTCATCATAACCAAAACAATCATCGCTTTTTGCCTAAGAGCACTAAGAATATGCAGCTTGGATTATTTACACGAAATGCATAAATATATTGAAAACACTTTGAAACTTCTCCAATACCCTAATTATTTTATATTCATTACGAATCAAAAGGCCCATAAAATATTCCAAATAAAAACCAGAAGAAAAAAAACAAACAAAAAAACAACGGCCCCTCCTGAAAAAACCAATGAATCAAAAATATATTATTTTGTTCCAATCAACTCTATCACATCTACAATCGAAAAGAATCTAACGCAACATAAAATGTGTTACTACTACGTACAAAACAATACTTAATCAATACTAAATAAAACAATAGCTGAAGAAGGAGTTTACTCCATCGACTGTAATAACTGTCACAAAAAATGCATAACTGAAGACTCAAGGTATCTAAATGAAACATTACATGAACACAAAAAGGGATATTTTACAAAATAATACGTCAAATACATTGGTCGTCAACTGTAACGAGACTGACCACAATTTTGACATAAAAAAAGGTTACTCTGATCAAAAGAGAATGTAGATGTCTACACAGTGCTTTAATCGCAGGGTCATCTACGGTAAACTTGCGCCCTGGTTCTTAAAACATTTCATCATACCAAGCAAGACTTATATTACAGTGTGGGATACCTACTAATAAAAGTGACGGAAAGAAAAAGAAAAAAAAAACTCTAAATGAATTCGGCTAGATTACCCCCTCCCCCAAATATTACCAGCACCTCTTGAGCCTTTGTAGTCGTACGAACATAAAAATTAAACTTTTCCCACTTTGTATTACAATTTTTCCAATACAGTTCTTGATATATAAAATTATATATCGTTGTTTCATATATATATATATTTTTATATATATATGCGTGTGTGTGCGTGTGTGCGTGTGTGTGTGTGTCTGCTTGCCTGTGTGCGTCTGTGTGCATGAATACAAAAATCTAGATGACGAAAGCCTGGCAGGTTTCCTCTCCTCTGACCGAGCTCTCACAGCTTAGTACGGGAAAGACTGGCTTGTGTCATTTAGTACACCTCGAGAACACGAGCTAGTGCAGAGAATAAATTGGAATATTGCTATCTGTCCAGCCTTGATCAAGTTCAAAAGCGATTACGCGTCCATGTTAGTGATGAATTATTTTCTACTCTGCAATCTATTTCCAACAGACGAAACGTTTCTAGTCCCTCGCTACTTTATCGCTATTTCTATGCCTCTGGCTCAGACGGACTACATTCGTTAGTTCTACCAATTCAGACCTTTACAGCTACGACACGCCATGCCACGTACCCGATGTCATTTTATTCTCATTCTCTTCGTATTCATTTGTTAAGTAGGAAGTTCTACTAAGATTGCTTCTTCCCCAAAATAGTCACTTTGTGGAACAAACTCCCGAGGGAATGCTTCTTTTTTCAAGTCAACCGTTATATATCCTACTTATCATCATAATATACAGCTCTTCTTCCTTCCTTTACACATTGCAACAACCTTATTGAGTAACACTCTACCTTGAGTGGTTCTTAGGCCTTGAATTGGGTGAATAATAATATACAGAGAGAGTGAGCGAGATGAAGAGAGAGAGAGAGAGAGAGAGAGTTGAAGAACGAGAAGAGATTTTGTTTACATGTGTGCTATATTACTGATTATTATTGAATTTAAGTTCCTATTTTTGAATTCATATAAGTTTATTAGTTAAATAAATTATTTCTTCTTTTACCCAGAATGTTTAACGCAATAACTAAATTATATCTTTTATTTTTCAGATCTGACAATGTCGTCCTTTTCAAAGTACGAAGATAATGGCACATCTGGTATGGATCTCCTTCAATAAAGTTGACAGCGTGTCTCCTCTTCTGAAGACAAGACAAAAAAAAGTATGCTAGTCACAACTAACTGCATTTATTACTCAAGCAGTAAGACTAAGCCAAACATCGCTTCTCGGAGACAACCATCTGAATCTTTTGTCCTACTCGCTTATCATATTAAATTCAGGCCACGGCACTTTTGAACGAGTCTTGTCATGTATTTTACAACCAGACCCCCACTCCCGACCAACAGTCACTTATCTGAGGACAGACAAAGCGAATTAGTCAAATTCATCGTCGGTCGATGGCTTCTTAGTCCGCTGAAACCGTTTCTCCTTTTTTTCCTTTTATTCCTCTGTTTGCGAAACAAAAAGCGAAGATTACAGTTCGCTTGCATAAGAAGGTTCGAATGAACAAATACGTCTTTTACGTACGAGAAACATTCGATTTTAGAATAAGACGGAAGAGAATCAGAGGTTTAGTACAATGGACTAACGTCCGAAAGGTCTAATGTTATATTTTCCAAATCGGAAGAGAAAGATTTAAACAAAGCTAAACAAAAGTAATATTTTATATATTACACTCACTTATGAAAACTTTAATTTAAATGTTAATAGCATTATATATATATATATATTCGAAAATTCTAACATAAATATGTTATAAAATCACTACGAAAATAGCCATTTGTTTCAACACTTATGGTGTCTTATCTACATCCAACACCATCACTTGATAAAACACCAGAAGTGTTGAAAAAAAATGACTATTTTTGTAGTGATCTTATAACCTATTTATGTTATAATTTTCGAATGAATAATTATACCTGCTCTACTCTGTATTGAGCATTCTTTTAAGAATAGTAATTGTTGGTTATTGGAATTTATTCCGTATACACCAATCCTATATTTGGGTATATATATATATATATATATATATATATATATATATATATATATATATATATATGCACATTTAATGAAATGTGCATGAAAGAAGGATTGCTGCCTAAATACACAAATATATATATATATATATATATATATATATATATATATATATATATATATATATATATATATATATTTAAAATATGTGTAATTTGGCAGCAACTTTTCTTTTAAACATGTTGTGTTGAATGTTAAAGACAACATCGTCCTGCATATTTTCTTTTGAATTTTCTCAGAAAATATGAGAAAATTCAAAAGAAAATATGCAGGACGATGTTGTATTTAACATTCAACACAACATGTTTAAAACATATATATTTGTACACAGGGTGTCCATAAAGTTTTTGGGCACTTTAAAAAAAATTATAACTTTATTTGTATTTCCGATAGAATAATCTGTAAAAGTTTTATAAAGTTTAATGTGACTAGTTTTAAGTATAGCTAAAATAACTGTGATTTCAGGCATTACTGTAAATCAGTTAGCAAATGTTTTCCGTGAACTGCAAAATCGTATTACCCTTTGTATTGCTAATGATGGGGGACATGTGGAAACTTAAATAAAATTTCAATAAAACCTTAAAAAATATAGATTTACTTTCTAATCCTTTTTACAATTATTTCTATCGCAAATACAAATAAAGTTATAAATTTTTAAAGTGCACATGAACTTTATGGACACTCTGTATATATATATATATATATATATATATAGATAGATAGATAGATAGATAGATAGAGAGAGAGAGAGAGAGAGAGAGAGTGAGATAGAGAGAAAGAGAGAGATTGAGAGAGATTATGGATTTTAAACTCAATTTCCGAAATTCTGACATAAGTTTTATTCCATGTTCAATGTTATTCGGATTCGTTTCAAAATAAGAATTTACTGACATGTTGCAATTAAGGGATTTCCTAATTTTAAATGCGATTTACAATTATTGGTTTCTTCCTCGTTTTCTGGTTTCATGTCATTAAACCTTATCATAATTCAATATAAAACCAGGAACAATTATCGTTTCCATTGTTTTCCGGAGTTAAATGTTTTTTTAATAATATATATGATTAGGAATTTTTGTCTCCATGTTATCGGATGTTCTAATATTAAATGCGTTAATTATATAAAATTAGTAACGATTATCTTTGTTTTCTGGGGCTCTGAAAAATAAATGTTTTTATGATTCTTTCTATGTTTAGGATATATTTTCCTCCTATTGAGTTCTGTGATCAGTTTTCCTATTATTACAGATAGGATTAGAAAGATTTCGTCCCCTTAACTTCTTCTATTGAATAATTGTATTAAAGTTCAATGGGAGCCATTTTCGTTGACCTCCTTCTCTTCTTTCTAGAGGAACGATATTGTCTTCTTGTTTTTTGAATTCTAATTATAAATTCTTTCTTTATTTCATATTTTATTGGAATTATTATCTACATTTTGCTTCTTTCAACCCATACACTCTTCGGCCTCTTTTAAGTAAATATTTCATTTCACATTAAGAAACCTACTTTTGTGCAGCTCCATCCCGATGCCTTGATCGGTGATAATCCTAAAACTGTTTAAATGTGAAAACAAACAAAATATGAGAGGCGATAACAACTCTCATTGACAAGAATAGATGATGATTAGTATTTCCGATTCAGAAAACGTACCACGAAACTAAATGTTTTTCTGCCATGTTAGGATTAGTGTTTTTGGTCCCGAGTATCTTACTTCACATGACCTTCTTTGGCATAAACAATGTGGCTTTGGTTTTTCCAGGTTTGTTGCCGATGTGATGACATTTATTAATGAATTGGTATATCAGGGTGTAGACAAAAAACATCGTGGCTCGGTTTGTGGCTTTAGATAACACGAAGGCATTTCAGAGTGATTGACATGATCCAAAAACTCAAGGGCGTCGGTGTCTCTAGATGAATATTTGGTCTAATTCAATCGTTCCTAACAAATCGTGTAATGAAGGTTGTGTTGAATGCTTTTTTTTATCCGTTCATTGAATATTGCTGCCAAATCTAGTCGGGTGCTTATACTACATATCTCGAGAAACTTGACAAAAAAAAAAAAAAGAAAAAAAAAGAAAAAAAAAGATTTGTAATGTAACAGATCTTGACGTGGCATTTCGTGTTCAGTCACTTTTCCTCACCCCGACGTGCCTTCCCTCTGCCTTTTCTATAAATATTTTCATGGCAATTGTTCTAATGAACTTTTCTTCCTGGAGCTTTGACTGCATGTTTTTAAGCGTACGACTAGATTGGCAACTCGGTCCCAACGTTTCACTGTTAAACTAGCTAGATGCAACCATATACTCTATTCTAATATTTTCTTTTCTCGCACGTCGCATCTGTTGAACTCTTTTCTGGTTTGTTACTTTCCCGCCACTTACAATATTCAAAACTTTAAATGCAACGTCAAACGGCATCTTCTTTTTTCCTGAAACCTGTCTTTTTATTGTCCTTTCTCCTCACTAAAATCTTTGAATTCTCTTTCACTTCAAGTAACCATTTGCGCTTTTGTGATATCGCCTTACTTGAGCTGAAACGATTACAAATAAAAAAAGACAACGTTCTGTTAGCGGCAATAAACTGTCGGATGTTGAACAAGCATTGAGTTTGTCTATGTCCCCAAAAGATATCTCCCGTCAGCATTTATATATATATATATATATATATATATATATATATATATATATATATATATATATATATATATATATATATATATATATATATATTTGCATATAGACATTGAACAGACATTTCTCTCTTTGCTTAAGATATGTAGTGTCGGGGATTATTTTTGTGTAACATGAATATAATATTCTGTTTATAGAATTTTAGTTTGTGTCTTTTTTATTTTAAATATTATTAATTGTTTCCTCAGAATTATCACAAACATCGGAACATTTATTTGAAAATATATTCAACTTCGTCCAGTTTTCATAGATTTGCGTTTGTAGATCGTCAAGACTTTAAGCAGAAGGAATATGAGAGAAATCCATTTTTCTGGATAAAATGGCCTAAATTATATTAGGCCATTTTATCCGCCAAGTAATAACCCAGTGGATGATTTGTTTATGAGTAAATGGTGTTTACTTGGCTAAGTTAGGCGAGTGGGAACCTTTTCGACAGAAAGCCGTTCAAACTGTCACTCGAAATAAAGAAACGACAAATTGTGATAATTATTCAAATTGAGGCTCTTGACAAACGCGTTGACCCAATTTCCGGGTCTTGTCTTAGTTATGGTCAAATTTTTATCACTGACATCAGAATGATAGTAAAAAAAGAGGGGTCTGTATCTGATTCCATTACTTTTTGCAAGGCCTTAGCTCCCAAAAGTCATTGTTATTTCAGTTGGGACATCATGATTGATCGAATCTTAAGACATTTTCATAACATTCAAAGCCATGAGTTTATCGTAAAACATGGACAGAATAGCCACCTACAGTGATGAAAAGGTTAAAAATGTATCTAAAAAAGTGAAACTTTGCTTCATGGAAGATTTGCTTTAAACAAATTTTCTTCTCAGTCCTTCATTTCTTATCTTTCTTACTAACGTGAGTTTTGTAAATACAAAAACACTTTATTTCGCAAGCGGATCCGACCAATGTTTGCTCCGGTAGTCTAAAAGGAAATCATACAATAAACTGATGGTTTGATAAAAACAAGCTGGGATATTGAAGATTAACAAAGATTATTTAACAAATGATTCATTTTGTAATTAAGATTAATTAGTCGATAAATGTTTACTTGTAATTATTAAATGATTCCTTAATGGAAAAGCAAAGAATAACATGAAATCTTAGTTTTGTTTCCTTTTTTCCTTTTCAATAAGTTTTGGTTTGTAAAACAATTGTGATCTTTTATTTTAATCTTTAAACAATTCTTTTCATTGTGAAGTCGGTGCTTTCTGAACTTTTTCTCATATAGAATTATCGATTTGTAAAGGAATTAATTAGGCTCCGATGAATAATATAACAAGTCAGAAGCAATTTGCAATTCTAGCCAGAATTTTTGTCCATTAAACTCAATTCTGAATTTTTTTTATCGGATTTTATGCAATGAAGTATTTTAACGCGAATATTTTCAGACCAAAACTAATTTGCATCTTTAGCAGCAAAAAGATAAAGAGGGGGTTTGTAAAGGAAAAGGATTGCTCAAGGCAGCAAATGAAAATAAGTCGTGGAGAATTAGATTACACATTCCTTGAAAGAACATATTACACACACACACACACACACACACACACACACACACACACACACACAGGGGTGGGGGTAATATTTCCATTTCCTTCTATAACAAGATAGAATAAAAAAATTAAAAACTGTATGAAAAAATAAACTTATCTCTGAGACTCAAATCATTTGAAGAAATCGACAGTAAAATGAGAAAAAGAAAATATAGTGCAAAGTCGGATTATGCCATTCTGTTTGACTAACGCTTATGGGTTAGTATATACATTATGTAATAAAAGACAGACCTTTGATCAGATGCACCCGGGACAGTGATTTTTGTCGCAATGGTTAAGAGCAGATAACAAAACAAATTTAGCTTTTGTTACAGTTGGGAACCTATGTTTATTCTATTTGCAGAATTTTTACAGAATGTAAGGTTGAACAGGAGACAGAGCTTCCTTATTTAAAATGGTCTGATTAATTCCAACAGTGTTGGTTGTAACATCTTTTACCATGAATCTGTGAATACTCATTTGAATGCTTTACTGATTGTATATATATATATATGTTACCTGGTCTCGGCACCAAATCATTTTTTCTTTTTGTGCCGTGTTTTTTCAGGACGTAGACGATCATGGATTTCCACCTACCTCTATCCCTTGCAGCTCTCAACAAGTTCCTTCCCTTTGTCACCTCCCCCAGACCACGTTCTGTCATCCACTAGCTTAAGGTCATTAGGTTTGTCATACGTTGTTTTCCCTTGTATCACTTTCCCTCTTTTCAACACGTGAGTGTTAGGTTCTCCAGGCTTTCCTTCCTTCCTCATTATGTCCCAGGAACTTCAGCTGCCGCTTCCTGATGTTAAGTGTAAGCCTCCTCGTTGTTTGCATCGTCTCTGACCTCATCGTTGCTCACACGTTCGGTCCATGTTATCCTTAGCATCCTTCTGTAGAACCACATCTCCGTCGTCTCGAATCTATTCTTCATCTTTGAAGAAATCGTCCAACATTCGCTGCCGTAAAGAAGAACAGATGTCACGTAGCAGTATTCTTTTCTTCGTTACCAAATAAATCCTCCTGTCTCGCAATATTCTGCCCAGTTTTTGGAATGCGTCCTTGGCCATTCCAATACGTTTACGGATCAGAATGTCACATTTACCGTACTCTGTCAGAACGCTCCCCAGATACCTTCTGCGTCTACCTGATTCTAGTGTTCCCGACCTGCAAATCGCATTTCAGGCTAATTCTTTTACTGTTGACCATGCATTCTGTTTTCTTGTAGTTTACGCTTAGTCCCTTCTTCACACTCTCCATCACTACCTTCTGTAGGAGATTTTCTAGTTTCTTTTCTGTTTGTTATCAGTACCGTGTCATCTGCGTATCTTATGCTGTTAAGATTGTGACAGCCAATGCTAAATCCCGGTTAGGTTTCCAATTCTCACTGTATAAGTTGAACAGGTCGAGTGAGAAGACGCATCCTTGTTTTTCTATTTCTCTATATTTACTGAACTCGTTCCATATGCGCATGCATGCTGTTTTCTGCCAGTATAGGTTCTTGATTATTCTGATATCTTTCCCGAATATATAAAGGTTGCTGAGCAGTTCCAGCAGATCCTTGTGGCGTACTTTGTCGAACGCCTTTGCGTAATCTATCTGCATTTGTATCGCTCTTTCTGATAACATTCTGAGCATGAATATCGCGTTCCTTGTTCCGTTGTCTTTAACGAACCCGCATTGTTCTTGTCCTGATCTCTGGCATGAGTCTGCTGCGCGCTCTATTCATCAGTATAAGGATGATAATTTTTTTCACGTGGCTCATTACGCTTATGTTCTATGGAGTTCGCATTCGTTTGTTGAGATCTTTCGCTATATCCCCGCTGTTGTAGATTTCATTTGTTATTTCGGTTACTTTGTCTATGCCAAAGTCATCTAAGGCTGTCAGCATTTCCGTTACAATTCCGTCTGGCCCAGCTGCCTTCTTTCTGTTCAATTTGGCCAGTGCTATTTTTACTTCGGTTTTCAGAATTCCAGGTCCGTCGATAGTTCTGTGTATTGCTAGTCGTTATATTTCGTCGTGGAAGAGTTATCCAGTATACTCGCTCCCGCGTTGAAGAATGTTTTTCCTTCTCTAATATTTTTCCTTCTCTAATATATTGGTTTTAAGCAGCCTGTTGACAAGCATGCCTTCTTTCCTGTTAGTTGCCTTATTTACTTGTGCATATCTCTTTTGTTGATAGTACTCAGTCTCTCTATTTCTGCATATTTTTCGTTTAGCCACCCATTTTTAGCTTGCCTACATTTGGTCCTTATTTCAATGTGTAATTTTCTGTACTCCTTACCGAATCTTGGCAGAGTTTTTTGTCTTCTTTTCATTATGTCGAGAATCTCATCAGTCATCCATTCGTTTATTCTTCATCGTCTTCTCTTATTTGTGATGATATCGTTTGCTGATGTCCCTAAAGCGTCTCTTAGTGCGTCCCATTTCGAGTGTCTACTGTGTGTCTCGTATCGTCTTTTGACAATGTCAATATATTTTTCTTTTTAGGTTAGGGTCGCTCAAGAGTTTGTTGTCTTGCAGTTTGTGTGCTGCGTTAGGCTTCTTCAGTTTCCGTAGTTTCACTCTTATAAAAGGGCGATGATCATGGGTATAGAAAGATTCAATGCCCTCTTCCTTGCTTTGTGCCGTCAGTGCGTACACTACTATAAAAGCCATGTTGAAAGGCTTCTCTTTCAGCTTCAGAAACAGAAGTCTTTCGGAAAGTCGGTTGTATCCTACAATGCATTTCATAAGTTCACTATCTAGTATTAGTCCTACTCCTTTATCGTTCTTCTCACCGCCTGCACAGATTATCCCTTGTTTGTCGCTGACAAAATCGCCGCTGTTTGGCCATCTGGTTTCACATACACCTAGAATGTTGATATTAAGCCTGTCCATCTCTTACTTAATATTATCAAACTGGCCACAGTTGTTCAATGTCCGGATGTTCCATGTCCCGAGAATTATTTTGTGTTTGATGTGAGCAGATGTAGGATAAGGATCCGGTGACACCTGTCGCTCCTTTCCGGGAAAGGGATAGGTTCCGAGGACTTTTATCCCCTTTACGTCGTTTATGCAAACAGTCGCTGGATGACGCTCACGTGACACTTGTTGCGCATGTCGGTCCTTACCGGGCGAGAAGCTAATTCCCATAGATTTAACCCCCTTCACATCGTTAGGTTTTGCATTATCTAAGTTGTTGATTATGATTTGTCTTGGGATTGATAGTGGAGTGGTTGCCTTCTCCAGGGTGGGTTTATGTTGACACCACATCTAGTTAGATGGCCGTTGACTCAAAAAGTTTTGTCCGCCTTTTGTTAGGTTTTATTTCTCGTCCTACTGGCTTGTTAACGACACGCAGCGGTCTATTTATAATATTTGCACATTTTGAGATAGAATTACTGCTTTCTGTAAATGTCTTAACTCTCTAGTACGCAAAGAAAGTGCTGCAACTAATTATTTCTGACTGAATTTATAACCTAAAGAACGAAACATTAATGCAGTGAAACATTTATATTCGCCCACGCAGACGTACGCTAGCGCTGTTGATGAAAGATTAATAAGACCGTAGCCTGATAACGCCATCAACTTTACATTGATCGGTAATTATTCTGTGCAATGATTGATCAATATGATAAAACAACTTTCGGTTATTATCTGCAATGACAAGGAAGGACATTATGTTCAGCACAAAATATTTCTTATGTGGAATAAATATTTTATCCTTATATAGTGTATATTCACATACTTACACACACACACACACACACACACACACACACACACACACACACACACACACACACACACACACACACACACACACATAAATACATATCAAAAGATTTAAAAAATGTTATTGAATTCATTTAAAATTTTTAATGTATTTTTCAAATTTTTGAATCAGTTGTTGTATATCGGGATAAAAACAAAACAAAAAAAAACAACAAAAGAATGTAGTTAAATTTTCAAAAGTTCCTGGTTTTGTTCTGTTTTATTCCGAGTAAACGCGACCAAGGACTCAAATTTGTCAGTATCAAAGAGAAAAGTTTTGTTAGTTTCATCTTGATGTTTTGGGAACACTACACTTAAAATTTATCTAGACGTTTATCGTATAAGTGCGGTCAGAACGGTTTCATAGAGTTTAATAACATTATAAGACAAACATTTTATCAAATAGTTTATACGCATTTTAGATATTTTATGCACTTTTAAAAATATTAGAAAATAATATTTTAGTTTGCATAATAATAACTTCAAATATATTGAACCTTCTTTTACAGTATGTGATGTATAGTATTTTGGTATTATCTACTAAAGTTTGTCTTATAATTATAGTAGTATTTTGTTGTTTATGATGTGATGAACAATATGTGCAAGTTTTGATAAGTGACAAATTAACCTATGAGGATCTGTGTTAGTTGTGTGACCAATGAAATAATTTAATTTTGCTTTTTGATTGTGGGTATTGGAAATACAATTTAAAACGACATTAGAATTCATAAACAACATTGTTTTACCGAGGCGAAATTTTTGACATCCCAAATTATTGGTAATAATTAGGTTAAATGTTTTAAAGTTTTCATAGTAAATAATAAATCGACAGTATTTATTGCATTCCTTAAATGGAGGTTTATTGATCCTCCACTGATCCCGAGAGGAGAAAAATGCGAATAAAATAAAAAATCCCCAAATTCTGAGTTTGTTTTGAACCTGTCGGCACATTTGAAATATCGGTTTCGTTACTTAACTACTACTACTACTACTACTACTACTACTACTACTACTACTACTACTACTATTTACCTTCCTAATAGGTGGTCGGGACCATCAAGGATAGTCAGGTCTTCTACTTTCGAAATCGAAATGGTTTGGTGCATAGTTCTTATTGATATTTTTGGCTACGAATAATCTTTATGTGATAAGGGTAAACATATATCCCTGAGCAATTTATCATAGTAGGATCTATTCGAACTTATAGTGGATAACGTCAGATCCCTAACTAACCCCAACCCTAATCTATTCCAATACACACTGAACCACACTTACGCCGATCCTCAATTTCCTTTCCTGATTAAGAAATGGCGGTGGAATATAAAGTTAATTAAGAGTGACTGGCTTGGAATGTACAGCGATCGAATCGCAAACTCTTCATCGCAAACCTTTCCATAAGTGCTCTAAGCTGACAAAATATCCCAAAACACTATGTATATAGGAATTTAAATTCGAATCATAATCTCCCGCTTTTGTATACTTCTGACTAATTTGCTCATTATAGGCAATCTTCCCTATTATTATTTATCATTCAAACATTTTTAACACAAATAATAAAAATGACCATATATATACTTGCGCCAATAATCTTATATTATTTATCATTTCCATGCATATTCTTTTTATATTTATTTATTAATTTCTAAGTAATTTCCCCGGAAGGACTCTTGAGCATTATTCAGTAACTTTCCTAGATATGGTTTCTCGATAAAATCGGCCAGGCTCCAGGTTAATATGAGTAGATAGGCTCGACTATCGCCGGCCCACACTTTTTCCATTCTTATTGAACAGAGGTTTATCCCTTGTTTCATGTTTAAGTTTATCGGTTCTTCTTTTCTTTCTTCCATGGCCATAATGATTTAACTATTTTAACTTTTCTTGATCGAACTAATCAGTTTCCGCGACTCATCATTATGAGGGTACCGGGTTTGGCACTCTTCAGATTGTTGGATTCGACTGGTAGTAAGGATCCCGGACTATTTTGTAGCATTTGAAGAAAACTCCTCTCTATCAATCATCTGAGAAACCCTTTCCCCTATCAGCATGGTTACGTCGAGCCAGACAATTTTCTCTCCAGAATCTATCTTACACATTTATATGTCTACTATTCGTCCTTGCTTTGAATATTGCCACTACATCTGGTCTGGTCCCTCTGTGATATATTTCGGAGAATCTGAAATTTTATTGGTCCTGAGCTGGCATCTCGGCTTCAGTCACTTTTCCAACGCCGTAGTGTAGTTTCCCTCTGACTTTTCTATAAATACTTTAATGGTAAATGTTCTGGTGAACTTTCCTCTATGTTAGATTTTATGAATTTGAGCGCAGTACTAGATCGACGGCAATATATCCGCATTTTACAGTTGAAATAGTTGAATGTAATCGTAAGTTTTATGCTAACAGTTTCTTCTATCGCACTTCTCGCTTGTGGAACTCCCTCCCCGGTTATTGCTTTCCAGTCAACTTTGATTTTCAAAAATTTAAATGCAATGTCAGTCGTTATTTTTCTCTCTTCTTAAATCTTGTTCCTTTTTTTGTTATTTCTCCTTAATAGTATTTTTCTCATATTCTCTCAGTAACCTCGTAATGTGTTGCCTTGCTTGGGGTATAATGATTAAAAATCTGATATATAACAGTGAATTATATTTTTTAATGATTTTTCATCTTGAATCTAGTTACAATTTTAGGCTATCCCCGATTTGCCAGTTTTGCCAAGAATCAGTAGTGGTTAGGATTAGGGTTACCAATGAAACAGCTATAAAAACTGGACGCTTTTCGTCTTCACACTCATTCTCTTTCTATTCGTTCCAGCATATATTGGAATGACAGCGTCAACTGGGAACTTCACTCGGGCATGGGAAATCTTCCCTTCTAAATGACTCAACTCTTTCACATTCACGCACAGGCACACACACACACACACACACACACACACACACACACACACACACACACACACACACACACACACACACGCTCAAACATGTATCACCCATACAATTCTAACCTTTACGTTTTATTTTTTTCATTCATTTTTGTGATTTTTCTCCTTTGTAAATTATGATGTTGTTGAAATTGTCTTCCATTTCCTTACACCCGACATTTGGTCTAACTAGGAGCATTGTTGCAACATTATAACGGCCACAGATGAGATTTCAACATGCACCTACTTCAACACATTGCAATAAGTTTAGGGTGTTTTTATTTTAGTTTATGTCACGGTGGCCATTTATTAATTTTATTTGTTCGCCGACGACGTCATTGGCGAGTTGATTTTTGGTCACTTTTTGCTTTATGTTACTCAATTCTTTAGAAAATAATGTGTGAGAAGTAAAAAATATTTTAGCTCGATTAATCATGTCCTTCATGGGAGCTATTTTATATATTTGAGGACACTCACTTTTATAAATAATACGGCAACATGTTTTATACGTGGGATTTTTTTTTAGAGTGAATTCGTAAAAATCGTGGCTGTTAAAGTCTACTGAATGTTTAAGATGAGAAATTTTATAAATTAAAGTTTCATAAGAAAATGTGTATAGCAATTTTTTCCTCAAAGTTGTTTTCTAAGATTTAAAAAATGATTTCGTTCTTTTCTTTAATGCAAACATTTCATCAATATATGGAAAATATATTATTTAAGTTAATAATGATACTGAAAACTATTATTTCATAATAAGAACACTTGAAACAGACCAAAAAATTCCATGGGTGTCCCTATCGATAAAAAAGTCAACATATATTCGTCATGCTAAAATATTTTTCTGGAGAAGTAATCTCTCGAAACTGTTAAAATGCCTTTCAGCTGTACAATCATTCACGTGTCCTTAATATCTATTCCAATACCACTGCATGTGAAGCGACGTTCGCTGATGGAAATTAATCGAAATACTATACACAATTATGGCAATTTCTTTTGTAAAAGGAATTTTGAAGTTACCAATGTTTGAGAAGCAAGATCTGGAAAACAAACTTCGCAGCACACTTGTTATAATCAGGTTTTCCGTGAGGATTACCCGACAGACTCGCTAATTGATTCAAGTCATGAGAGAGAGAGAGAGAGAGAGAGAGAGAGAGAGAGAGAGAGGGAGAGAGAGAGAGAGAGAGAGAGAGAGAGAGCTGATTTATTATTCGGCAATGAATTCAGGAAATATTTCTCGATATTCTGGTATTTTCGTTGGTCGCCTTGAACACGCATTATCATCAACCAACACCTGTCCGGCTTTGAAAAAACTTGAAAATTCCAAATTTCTTGGTAGCAGATTCGCCGAGTTTATGCAATTTTTTTTGTGCTCGCACAGTGTGCGAATTTTAATGACTAGCTTCAAGCACTCTTAACCAAAAACAGTGTTACTGGAATATATTCCCATCCTCTTGACGTCGGAATGAATTCATAATGATGTCGATCGATAATTATTTAAGGCAATAAATCTGATCTGACGCCCCAAATTTATCATAATTAAGTAATGCTCATATAATGAAGACAACATAAAAAAAACAGAGAAATTATTTACCAGTAAATGCATACTTAAAGGAAATACGCAATGATGCGTCGTGATGTAATTATCTCGAAAAATAACCTTACTCTAACATTTTACATATTTCTTCAGTTTAGGTTCCTCTCAAAAAGCGAGCATTTCTAAATTAACCAAATTAAATTAAACCTTTAATAATGGCGCATGTTGTAGAGCAATTGCTAGCAATCTCATCTCACATTTCTAGGGAATAGTATTTGATTTTCACTGTGTGCACAAATATTATGGCCTTGTACCAGGTTAAGCCAATCCTAATAAATATCAAAACTCAAGGAAAACCAGAACGAGGGCCTGTAGCACAACATTGGCTAACAAGTTTTCCTTGCTTGATACATAGTCACGGTGGATTCAGTTCTCAGTGTCTGAATATCTTGGGATCGAATGGAGATAACGTAACCATGTACTTTAAACTCCTAAGAAAGTCGTGCATGATTGCTGGAAAATACTTATCATCTTGAGAGATCGAAGTAATTGCGCAAAATATAAACTTCACTGCAGTCAGCATTTAGGATTCAAATTTTCATATGTGACATTTCTTTGAATAGATGATGCTTACGAAGAAGAGATATGGATCCATTTATTAATGATACGTACATATTAGATTTATAGTTGTCTCCTCGAAGGAAAGTGGAAGCTTCATGGGTTAATTCATCTGGGAGCGGCGTGTAGCTTGAGAAGATATTCCTGCCCAAGCAATTGAGTACAAGATGAATTCATCCCCACCAACAACTCATCAAACAGGAAAACATAAACAATCTTTTAAGTAAAACAAAATTATTTTAAATTCACCTTTTTTAATCAGTGGATTTAGGTTCAGGTAAATTATTTCTTTTAATAAGAAGTTGTGTTATTATCCACCTTGTAATATAGTAACAAATCTAAGTAGAAGCATTACTTTACTAATTCAGTTTTAGCGCTGGAAAATGTTTATTTTATTGTGATGGATGGTTAAAAGCGAGAGGGGCGATTAGATGAGCTTATTCTATTACTATACACCATATACTTATATTTTATATATTACTATCCTTATTATACTTATATTTTATTCATATTAGTTGTTAGCGTCTGTGGTTATAGTATCGCACCATCATTTTCAGACGCTTCTTGTATTCGATAACCTCGGAACTTCGAATTGAAGCTTATATTCCACTCACGGAGATAGACTGCTTGCATTTCGCTGTTCAAACAAGGGAATATCTCGTATTTGTCATTTCTTCTGTTGTTTCATAGTAAACAGGAATAAAACAGGCAAATACAAAAATGAACGAATAAAATAGAAAGAAAAGCAAGAAAAATAATAAGAAACAAAGAAAAAGTACGAACAAACTAAAATAACATCGGGAAAGAAAACAAAGAAGTAAAATAAAACGGAGGAGAAATTAAGAACAAAGACGAAGGAGAAAGAAGAATAGAAAATGAATTAGAAAGAAATAGAAGAAGAATGAAGGAAATAGTAAGCAAGAGTTAAAGGAAACACAAGAGAATGAAAAAGTAAGAATGAACAGAAACGAATGACTTAAAAAGAACGTAGGAGCATGAACTAACAAGAAGGAAGCAAGGAGAGGAAATCAATTAAGTAATTATGATAGCCAAGGTAATTCTTCGTAATTATGAAGGATGCGACTTTGTAGAAACGATAATGATGTCGTTGGTGGAGACGCTCTTGTTTCGATGCTTATAAAAGTGTGGGAGCAATATTATTGTTGTCTATTGTTCTAGTGATAGTGATGGCAATAATGGTCGTTACAGAGGTAGTAACTGTTTGTGTTACATTGTGGTTAAGAATAGTTTATGATGAGTTCAACTTGTTAAATAATAAGCGAAGGTCCTAAATGCTTTGGGAGAATCAGGCATACTATTTTTATATTTTCAAAGAAATATGGAATTTGCCCCCGAAAAAAAAAATAGAGCAACTGATATTAAAAGTGTAAGAAAATTGACAGTTGAAAAATGAAGGAGAAAAGAACGCTTTTTAAAAAGCGCTGAATGAAAAAAGAAGAAAGGAGCAAGAAAGAAGGAAAACTCTAAGAAGAAAAGAAAAAAAGTAATTATGTAGGAAATAAACGAGAGAAAGAAAGAAACGCATTGATATGTAAGGCGGACAAAATATAATATATATAAATGTATGAATTTAAGTGCAGTACCAGTTTGTCAGTAAGGTCTCATCATTTTAAAGTTGAAATGGATAAATGTAATTGTAAGTTCGATGCCAAATATTTTCTTCTCTCGCACTTCTCACTTGTGGAACTCTCTTCTGGTTTCTTGCTACCCAGTTAACTCTGATATACAAAAATTTAAATGAAATGTCAATCGTTATCTTGTCTTTTTAGTGATTAATCTTTTACTTTTCTCTCTCCTTAATAGTGTTTTCCTCTCATACTCTTGTATACACTTGCGTTTTAGTGGCTTTATTACCTAGCTGGGGGTGGGGTGAAGTGATAAAAAACGAATAATAAAGGAAGTTAAGGAAATAATGTGAAAACAAATAAATGAATGATAACATGATGACAAAGAAAACAGCAAGGAAGAAAAAACGAAGATAGCAATAAAAAAACGAAGGAATAAAGCTGAGATGAATGTGTAATAAAAGAATGAGATAAATAAAATGGTAGGATTTAAAAGGATGAGAAGAAAAAAGAAAATGTAAATTAAGAAAAAGAAAGAAAGGTAACACAGATTTCAAAAATAATATTTCACAAATATAAAAAAAATAAAGAAAAAAAATGATACCGGGAATATCTATTTTTGTATTCACCTAAAATTAACTTATTATATTTGTTTAAAAAAGAGAAACAATACAACTTTGACAAAATGCTTTTGAATGAAAGTTAGAAACGGTAGGAACTTTTGGCTTTCTGGAAAAAAATCGAAGAAGTCTAACTTTGATTGAGAAGGTAATTGATCTGATCAGAAATAGGTTTCAGTTAGAAATTGTATTTAAATTAAGATAGCGATTTTATTTAATAATTGACTTGAAATCCCGTTGCATCTTAAGTTTCACGAACATTTCGGCAACTTCGCTTATATCCTTGTACATAAATATGTAAAGTTCTCTGACATGCCTAACTGAATCCATATACACAAGGATAGGCACAAGTATATGTATAACGGTAAAAAGAATGAGCATAAAACAACACAACAGGACAAATGAACTTTTTAAAATCATTTCACTCCAAGGAAGGAGATGAAGCCACTAAGACGTAGAGGTGGTGGTGGGGGGTGACTGGATTTGAAAGAATAAGAGAAAAACATTATTAAGCAGAGTGGAAAATAAAAGAACAGAAATTAAGGAGACAGAAGATGACAATTGCCATTGCATTTAAATTTTTAAAGATCAAAGTTGACTGGAAAGCAAGAAACCGGAAGTTTCACAAGCGAGAAGTGCGTGAGAAGAAATTTAGCTTTGATCTTACGATGACATCTACCAATTTCAACAGTAAAATGATGAGACCTAACGGTGAACCTAGTACTGCGCTTAAATTCGTAAAGTCGAGGAACTAAAAAGGTAACTTCATTAGAAAAATTATCGTGAAACTTTATAGAAAAGGCGGTTGGAAAAATGACTGAAGCCGAGATGCCTGGTCAGAAAAGATAACATTACAGATGCATCGTTGTATTTTGTCAAACATCTCTAAATATATAACAGAAGAACCAGACAAGATGTGTCAGCAACATTCAATGCACGGATGAATGGTCGACTTATAAATGTATAAGAGAGATTCTAGCGAGAAAAATTGTCTAGCATAACCAACATGTTTAGTAAGTTAATAAACAGTAAATACAAAACACAGTTAGCAAAAGACATGCATTGCTTTTAGAAGATGAAGTTGTAGAACTTTAAGTTAATTTAAAGTTCAGTAAATACATCAAATGCACAAATATTAACCAAAAGCCGTGTACTGCTTTCAATAGATGAACCACTTGAACATACAGAAGTTTAACTTATCAAGACATAAATAGAAAAAACAAAATGTAAGGTACAAATGCAAACTGTCTTCAGCAGATGGAACTAAACTAAATGACAGTATATAACAAAAGAAATCAATTGTCGAGATGGATATTTTGAAGAAAGCAAATTCTCATTTGACATAATAATGACTATTTTATATTCTTAGACTGATGAACAATAGATGATAAGTTTTGTCAGATCTTTCATATTATATAGAGTCAAAAGAGCTAACCCGTTTTATTCCCTCTGGTTTTGTGTAAAATATTTAATTATCGATGAATTCAGCAAATTTGCACCACAGAATAAAAGGAGGAGGAAATGTAAGTCAATTAATTGGCGCTATAAATTCAAAGGTGCGATTCATGATAATAATAAAAAAAAACTCCAAAGATGGAGCGAATACGTCAGAGAACTTTTTCAGGATGCGAGAGCGAAACCTACAACACTTAAAAATATGGAAAAAAAATAAAAATATTAAAGTCTAAGGTAAGATGAGCACCGGTGAAAAAGAACAGGAAGGAAGCTGCGGGTCCAGCCTTTTGTGATTTCGTCATCGACGATTACAGAAGGAATCAAAGACATATACGACTTAGGGTAATGAACCATATAGCCAAACTAATAATGTGAATTCTGATAAATAGAGCGCGAAGCAGAATTACACTGGAAATAGGACAAGAACGGTTTTGCCAAGTAAACTGAAATAAGAAATACGAAATAATATCGGAGAGAGCAATAAAATGCTTAAAGAAACTAGACATATTTAGAAAGTATGTTAGAATAGTGCAGAATTTGGAAGTAAACCGTCTGTATTCAGATATAAAATGAATTAAGTCACTACACAAAAATAGAAAGTGGCATATGACAAAGATGTCTTTTTGCCAACGGATTTATTCAAACTCTGCAGCTATCCTAAGAGAGCTGGAGACCATACCAGGACTGACTATTGGGTTATGCAATCTTAACAATATAAGATATGAAGATGACACTGTATTGATGACAGATACACAAAGAAAACGACAGATCGACATAGACAAGGTAGCAAAGGAAAGGGAGAAGAAAAAATTAACAATCAACTGTAAGGAAATAGAAACTATGGCTGTCAGCAAGATGAAAATGGCCAAGATGCGAACTAAGAATTAGAGATGTCAACATCAA
>OZ038489.1:123800068-123910068 GCA_964036315.1 Acanthosepion esculentum | reverse complement strand
CACAAAATAACACTTACAAATAGTAAATCCGTGAAACCACAATACTTTCTAAACATATCTGGGAGAGTAAAAAGTCAAGAACGAATCAAACCAACAATATATTAGAAAATAAGGAAAAGAACAAACATGAAATCAAATTTTTACTACGCTACTTAAAAATCGAGAACTGAAAACGAACAAGAATAAATACAAATAAATAAATAAAATAAATTAAATAAACGAAATAAGTAAAATAAATTTATCGAAACAAATAAATAAGTAAATAAACTAAGTAAATAATAAACAAATTAACAAACCACGCCAAACAAAATAAACCTTAGAATAATACAATTATATTGTATAAATAATACCCACAATGCAATAGAGTACGCACAATGCAACATTGACCTTTATTTATAAAAAGTCAAGCAAAAACACAAGGTACATGGCCTGATGATTGCGTTTAGCATGAAACAGACTGTCACCTCTGTGTTTGTGTGTGTGTGTGTGTGTGTGTGTACACACACACACAAACACAGAGGTGACAGCCTGTGTGTGATATCATTTAAGGAAAGTTTTGATCACTATCTTCTACCCATTCCTGTCATTTCTTACTTTGACTAACTCATGTTCCTTATAATTCAGTTTTATTTTGCTATGTAATTCATTTTCTTAAACTAGTTTGGTAGATATATTGGCTGATTTTCTCTTCTTTTGTAGTCAATGTGATCTGTGAGTGTTAAATTCTACAAAGCTTCTTTCTCATTATGTGTCACCTAAATATCAACTCTCTCCTTTTAATTGTTAGTAGCAGTTTCTTTGTTATTTCTATTCCTTTTAGAACTTCCTTGTTTCTCATATACTCTGCCCATGACATATTCAGCATTCGTTGGTAGAACCATATGTCTAGCACTTCAATTTCTCTCCTATTGCACACCGCACACGATATAATATTGATGCTGAAACTCAATGAGAAGAAATAATAATGAAAAGAAAATGTCTGTGAGTGGAGAAAAGAAAAGGAGAGAAAAGAGAAAGAGAAATCCTCCTCTCCTCCTTCTACTCATTAATGATAAATGCATCAGAAAATAAAGAAAGAATGAAACTAAAATAAGAAATACTGTGGACGAAGAAAGAAATAGAAAGAAAGTGAATGAAACAGAGAAAGAAAGGACACATCATAAATAAATGAGAATTAGAATCAGAAAAGAATAAAATCAAATAAAGAAAAACAGATGAAATGAAGGAGTGAGACAATTTCGAAGAATATGTGAAAGAAAGAGAATACAAGTATAAAAATAATGTAAAATAACTGAAAAACAAAAAATAAATGGATATAAAATTAGAAAAGATAAACGAAGAAACGTAAATGGAAGAGATAAGATAAAAAAGTAGAAAATTATAAGAAAACTAACGAAATTGAATAGAAGAAAGGAAAATAAAAGAGTAACAAAAAGAGGTAGATAAGGAAAGAGAAGTTAAAGAAAAATGAATGAAAATTACCAAGAAAGAAGAAAGCAAGAATCTCAGAAATAAAAAGAATCAAACATAAATTCAAAATGAAAAAGAAGAAAGAAACATCATTCATAAAAAAGAAAAAGGCAGATATCTGAGAAGGAATGATTGAATACAGACAATATATTGTTTCATTCTTAATTAGCTTATTTTAAGGATGAGTCAAAAAACTGCAAAGGAAGCTATAAAGACTGATATAATAAAAAACTAAAATGAAAGGAAAACTAGAGAGATAAGAGGAGAGCGATAAGGCGTTGCAGAAGACAAAGGTTCAGAGGCAGTTCAACGGGAAAAATCAACAGAAAATAAAAATGTAAAAGACTCTTCCTGTTTTCTCTTGAAGAGGTAAGACAAATCATTAAATAGAAATAGGAGGTAAAAAGCCAAGTGGACAAAAAGAGAAAAGTAAGTTTTGATAAAAAAACATGATACATATCGATTTGAGAAAAGAGAGAGAGAGAGGGAGAGAGAGAGAGAGTCTATAAGAAAGTACATGGGTGCGTGAATGTGTGTGTGGAAGCAAGAGAGAAAAGCAACGGCGTAAGAGGAAGAGATAGTGAAAGTAAGGATGAAAGAGAAAGAGAGAATGAAAGCAACGCTAAAGAGAACGAGAGATACAATGAGAGAGTGATAGCACGGGAGAGAGACAGAGAAAAGTGGGGAAACACCTGAAGATGGAAGGTAAAAAGAAACACAAAAGATATATTGGAATATTGACAAGGAAGGCGTGGCAGTGGGGCCTTTTGTTCTGAAGTGAGAAAATGAAAACGAGGCTGGAATTTGTGCATACAAAGGAATGCCGAGAAGTAGAAGTAAAAACCTTCATTCGGCAGAAATACTTGAACGTCAGGGAGTCAAATCTTTTTTTATGGGGACATGGTTTGTGACAGAATTAATAGTATTCTTGGTAATAAAGTGAATAATGGGTTTGATAAGAATGTAAGTAAAGGATATCGATACAAAAGGAGGAGAAACTGAAATCTTCAGCAATGAAAGACATATTCATTCACAATGTATAAAACATTAAAGAATTAGAAGCGACTGAAGAATAATGTAGTTTGGGAATGGAAAAGAGAAAAATCATTTCTATCTCAGCAATAAAAATGAAAATATGACAAAATAAATAAAAAAAAATAAGAAAAAATATAAAAAACAAAAACAAGACAAACATTAAAAGATGAAAAGTGTTACAAATTGAATCCAATCTGTCGGATTTTGAGCTAAAGTATTTACTTTAAATACTTTTTCTACAACTAAACTTATTACAAGCATTTTAACAGCTTTGTTATAATGAATTCAATACTACATCGTTCTTATCGGGGGACATATTTTTTTTAGGTCTGCAGCTGTTGAAAAATACTATTTAAATTTTAATTTTAATTCATTTATTGATAGTTGTACCAAAATGGTTCCTTCAAAAATATTGAGTTTAAAAGGTACATAAATAAGAAGGATAATTTTATCAGTTTATTACTGTGACTTGTGACTATGTTGACAAAGTTTCAGTAGGAAGAGGTGACACGTTCAGAATATTTCACTCTGTTTGCAACCTATAAAATATGTTGAAAATGTATTTAAATGAAGAGGGTATGTGTTTGCCTTATGACATTTGGAGGTGTAAATATTTGCTTTGACAAAAAGCTAACAGTAAATTTAGATTATTTCATGGCACGAATATGAAAAGTAAGAATGTGAGGTTGGAAAAATGGCAGGAAGAGGTAACCGAACAGATACGATAATCTCCTTAAATCCTACTTTCCTTTCTTTATTATCATATTTCGAAAATACATTTGCTAAATGATTTTATCTACTGGGGCATATAGCACACGACCTTTACGTAGTGTATCTTAAAAAAGACATTTAGAGGTTTCCATTTTAACTTCAGCATTTTAACTTAGGCAATTTGTTACTGATGTTACATTATATAATTCCTATTTTGAATCAGATAATAAATTTTCGGTAATTAATCTGATAACAGCAGCCAACAAAATAACTTGCTTCTGATTACGAGAACCATAAGAGGTCCCTAAATATCATATCCAAGTCCTTACAAATGAAAATGTAAAGGTATCAGTTTGTGATAAACTAAAATCGAAACTGACATGCCTAAACCTCGACCCAAGCAACATCGTGAATTACATAATCGTATTGTCTTTAACACAAGTACGTGAACCCAGTGCTAAAGTATCTACATGAAAAAGATTTTCGAAAATAATTTATAGAAGAAAAAGAACGAAATAGAAGAGAACAAAAATGAAAGGGGGAAATAAAACAAATAAGTGAGTGTATTCATAATCCAACACCTGGAAACTGGAAACCAAATTGATGGAGTCGAACAGCATAGATTTGTTTGAAACCTGGAGAAAAGAAAATACATTTCTTGGCCTCAGAAGACACTATGAGCCGTACATCAACCCTGCAGAAAGGAAACCAATATATACAGGGTGTCCATAAAGTTCGTGTGAACTTTAAAAAAATTATAACTTTATTTGTATTTGCGATAGAAATAATTTGTAAAAAGGATTAGAAAGAAGTAAATCTATATTTTTTAAGGTTTTATTGACATTTTATTTAAGTTTCCACATGTCCTCCATCATTAGCAATACAAAGGGTAATACGATTTTGCAGTTCACGGAAAACATTTGTCAACTGATTTACAGTAATGCCTGAAATCACATTAGTTATTTTAGCTATACTTAAAACTAGCTACATTAAACTTTATAACATTTTTTTACAGATTATTTCTATCGCAAATACAAATAAAGTTATAAATTTTTTAAAGTGCACACGAACTTTATGGACACCCTGTATATTCGGATATTACAAAATTTTACTTCAAACTGGAACAAAAATGAACCTAGTCGAAAAAGTAAAAATAAAACATCTCCTGACATTAAGGCTGGAATTTTGAAAGTAGTATACTTTCTCCTCGAATTCAAAAACAATTTTCTCCATTTCATGAAGCATGTCTAATTAGAATACTTCCCAAAGTACATCCAAAGGTGTAGGGTATATCATGTATTAATGCTTGAAACAAAAAGGTAGTCTTCAAGACATCCGCACGCAAAAAGTACCTCAATTGGACACATTGTGATGAACGTACTAATATTGTATTAAATAAATTACAATCTTTCTATAAAAGTCAACTTTCAAGGACCCAATTTTGCTTTCGTTCTAGTTAGGGTGTAATGATGGTTTATATATAATCAAAAAATTCCAGGAAATAACAAACCTCTCCAACAGAAAATTGCGATATGGAATTAATAAAAAATCTGAAATAATTTTAATAATTACTAGATTTAAATAAGCTTATTTGGCAAAGAAGTTGTAAACAACAGTTGATAACAAGATACGTCAAGTATCAGTAATCTTATATAGAAATCATATTGGCACTAGAAACAATTGAAGTTGCAATATAATTGAACATTTCTAACGATATGAAGGCAATCAAAAATATGAAAAGTATGACGAGTAGGTATTTAAGTTTGGCAAGATAAAAACAATTATCAATACCTGCGTAGATAGAATCACACGTCACAAATCTTTAATTTAATAGAGAGATTGCTAGCATATATGACGTTTGGAATAAAAGGCGTGATCACACAAGATCTATTCAGCAGATGTTCCATGTAAAGGCTGATTAGAAAATCATTTGATTAACTTTAGAAGAAAGAAAACTTTTTTATACAAACTTTTACAGTTTATCAGGGCATGTGATACAAAGGACAAGAGTGTGAAAAAAACAGAAATGAATTAAATTAACGAAGCACGCGAATTATGGAGAATATACGAAACACTTATACGATGCATTGTCTGACTAAGATGAAAGAAAAAAAAAGAAAAGATCATAAGCACAAAAAGACAAAAAAGGAAAAGAAAAATAAGTTACTGATGTAATACTAAAAACGTCATAGAAGAGATTATAGTCTACTTACACTGACACCTATTGTGCATTCCACTTACCAAAGTTAATCAACGGCAAACCAGATTCAAACATAACAGGAGGGGGGTGCTTAAACATAAGAAACATTAGAAATTAGAAACAGTTTATGACCTGAAGTTAGATTAAGCAAATGTAAGTAAATAAAGAGAGATTCAAGCAACTAACGTTCCAGTTGAAGTGAAAGCTGAGGTTTTTCATCCAATCACCGAAAGTAAACAATGAGAAGCTTGTTGGGTGCTGAGCGCTTACTAATACAATTTACGTGTGAATTTGTGCAAAATTTTAGAGGCATCTGTTTTTTATTTCTGTACAAAATTGCATTGAGAAATTGGCTTGTTTGAATGATATAAAGAAAGATAAAAACATTCCTTCTGAACAAAGAAATCAACCGGTGTTCTCTTGTTGCACATGCTATAGACAAAAGAAATGGACTGGGCATTTTTTCTGTACCAGATTTTCAGCTTTCTTAATTTCAAACCATTATCTCCTTCCATAAAACATTTCTTTCTGATTAAATGTTCCAGCAGGATATGGAAACATTTCGCAAGGAAGTTAATTGTCCAAATTTGTGTAATTCTTTTATGACAGAGTATAAAATCGAACTTAAAGGCATTATAAGATAGCAGAAAGGAAAATGCTTTGATAACTGAATAATGATATCATAATTTTATATGACTAAAAGATTGTTTGAAAAAATATTGTAAGCATTTGCATCAACCAAATATAACGGAACAAATAATTTACTTGAAAGCTGTTATAAAGATAGAGAAACCTTAGGAAACACTTTGATGATTGACTCATAATTTTATGAAAGTTTATGAATAAAATTTGTTATGAAAAATGTTGATATTTTAATCAGTTTAATAAAATAATTTATGCTGAGTAAAAGAGAGAAAAAAATAATAATAGCCACATAAAAGTAATACATTAACATATATTTGATGGCACAGAAAAATCTCCATTTCCTTGAGAAAAGGGATAAACATATCACCCATTGAAGTATCTTGTAAGTTAATGTTTACCCAGACATTGTAACGTATGAGTAAATGTCATTTCGTCTAATCCCGTATTACTGTAATAGGAAATGTAAATTGTGCGAGGAGCTTTGATGCTAATATCAAATACAAAAATAAAATAAAACTAGAAATAAGCAGAGTATTGTGATTGATGTCGACAAAAATTGCGACACAATTGTAAGCATCATATTGGCTAAGAAAATATATAAAGAGAATTGAGCAAACAATTAGGATTTGATCCTACAAAGCAGCGATATAAGCCAGTGTCTCTCTAATCAATTAAAATATGACTAAGTTCTACAAGACATTGAGATTCAAACGAATTTTTCAGTCTATGTTAAGAAAGTAGTTTTGATAATAGAAAAAGTCTGTTATTGGATGTTGCTGTCTTAGTAAACTACAACATCAAATGCAAAGAATGAATAATAGAGAGGCATTTTGTCAGAGTTATGTCAGAGTTATCAATGTGATAATAAAAAATAATATAAAATATACAATCTCAATAGTCATTGTTTTGAAAAAGTAACAAAACAATTTACTCCTATAAGTTCCGGTGTCCTATATATACAAAATGATCTGATGATCCGTTAGGTTTTGAAACTGACTTTCAACAAAAAATATTGGTTTCATTGTTCCCACTGGTTATCTATCTATCTATCTATCTATCTATCTATCTATCTATCTATCTATCTATCTATCTATCTGTCTATCTATCTATCTATCCATTCACTCTCTTCCTATATCTATCTATCTATCTATCTATCTATCTATCTATATATCTATCTATCTATCTATCTATCTATCTATCTATCTATCTATTCACTGTCTTCCTATATCTATCTATCTATCTATCTATCTATCTATCTATCTATCTATCTATCTATCTATCTATCTATCTATTAACTGTCTTCCTATATCTATCTATCTATCTATCTATCTATCTATCTATCTATCTATCTATCTATCTATCTATCTATCTATCTATCTATTCACTCTCTTCCTATATCTATCTATCTATCTATCTATCTATCTATCTATCTATCTATCTATCTATCTATTCACTGTCTTCCTATATCTATCTATCTATCTATCTATCTATCTATCTATCTATCTATCTATCTATCTGATCATTATGTATGTATCTATCTATCTATCTATCTATCTATCTATCAAAGAAGGTTTCTTCTAAAAAGATATAAATACTTCAGACGTAATGCAATTTTTCTGCTTTCGGATCTTAAAGCTGCTTTGATAATTATACTGTATCAAATTTATGTGCCTTCTTTATTCCCTAATTGTATATGAAACTAATTGAGGTTGCTTCAAAATTTAGATGTCTCCATGGTGAAGACTGGAAAGAAGAAAGAAAACTAGAACATAGAGAAAAGAAGTGATAGAAGAGCAGTGTCATAAGTTAATGGATGAACTAAGCCGTCGTCACCCCATATGCAGTTTCCTCGGATTTCTAGTCTTAGTGAGTTGCTCATTTTTAATGTCTTGAAATTCGCATTTGTTAAATTGTTTGTAAACAATTGACATTGGGGATATTAAGTCAATCACGGTTGTCATGGAGATGGAGAAATTTTCAAAAAACAGACAAGCTGGCAGTGATTTGGAGAAAAAAGATAAACAATCTTATGGTGACAAAAACAATACTACAGTGAAAATGTATAATTTATTTGGGCGGTTTTGTTTTCTTTTTCTTCCGATTACGTTGCCATCAATCATTTCTTCCTTTTATTTCTTTCATTTTCTTATTTTATTTCAATAAAGAATTGTTTTTATTCGACTTTTCTGATATATTTGAACTGTTTTCACTATCATCATCATTATTATATTTGCGTTTATCTCTCCTCCTATCTTCTAATAACGACTATAATAATAATAATAATAATAATAATAATAATAATAATAATAATAATAATAATGTTGCACGATATTGGCACCCAATGAATATAAAATCCGGCATGACAGAGTCGGTCAATATCTGCACTGGAAAATTTGCAACTCCTACGGGAAGGAAACTGAAAGAAACTGGTACGAACACCACCCAGACCCGGTTACGGAGATAAGACCTGTTACAATTTTATGGGACTACACAATACACACTGACAGAACAATCAAAGCCAACCGCGCAGACATTGTTATTAAAGGCCACAAAGAAAATAGTGCCTTCTTATTGATAATAATAATAATAATAATAATAATAATAATAATAATAATAATAATAATAATAATAACTGATTAGAAGTGTTGACATATTCATACTTTATATCGGTGAATTAAGATGCTCCACAATAAATATCTCGTTTAGTAGCACTGATTTTTTTTGTCATTTGGACGATGCACTGAGCATCTCTGTTCATGAACTGGAGAAGTAGTAGGGTATAATGACTGGGTGTAGAGATGGTTTTTATTTTATTTCAAAGAAAGTTACTCAATGCGAAGTGAGATTTATATCGAGCAACTTGTGAACACTCTAAATCAGAGACCGTCTGAAGGGACTTGGTTAACAGAACAGAAGTTATTTATCACTGAACTCTATCTGCAAGCGTTACGCAGCTTTTGTCAAAACCTGTCACCATATCGTGCACATTTAGCTGTGCCTGGAATAGAATATACATATATCTATCATGTGTCATGATGGATATATTGGGTTTCGTATACACTACAGGCAAAGGTTTTGGGGCAACCCTGCGTTTATTTAAACAAAATAATTTAAAATGAGATATCTTTGTATTTTTAAGTAAAAGATCTCAGTAACTACCGTGTATTTGCTTATATTTTAATTATAGAAAATTATTATGCAACAGCAATAAAACCTTAATTACTGGTTTATAAATTCTTGGCATTCTTTCGAAACCCACCCCCCAAAAAAACGTAGATGGCACGGAAAAAGTTCGCTTTCAATCTCATCTTATACTAATTCTATGGGAAAGAGGCCAGAAGGTCAGGAGTTTGAGGGGACAAAGTCATAATTTCTATAGTTTTGTTCCTTTTTGACTCGAGGTAATTTTGACATAATTTTGAAGAGCTTTTTCGATTGTTGTCTTGTTAAAATATGTTTATTTTTCCAAGTATGCGTACACTTGATGGTATAGTATGTCTTCATGAATTCTTTAACCTGACTCAAATCTCTAACTCCGTCTCGTCCACAACATAACATACCCACCACTATTATGCTTTACTGTTGGAACCACACATTCATCATTCAATCTTTCTCTTGACTTTCCTCTCGGATATACTTTACCCTTAATACCAAAATGTTTAAATTTGGACTCATCTGTCCACAATATATATTGCAACTCTTTCAATGTCCAGTCCTTATGCTTTTTTGTCCATAACTCTTTATTTCATGTTTATTCACCTTCCATAACAGGGATTTCTTGATGGCTATGCAACCACAGAGCCTCGATGATCTAAATATATTTTTAACGGTTGAGAGCGTCATTGATTGCTGTCGAGAGGAATTAAGTTCAGTTTTGAATTCTGGAGCAGTTTTCCTTCTTTTTCATTTGCTCTCAATAATAAAGTTTTTATATTCAGCAGCAGTTGTCACTTTCGATGCTCCAGCTCTTTTTCGCTCAACATTTGCATTTGTTTCTAACTGTCTTTGTAACGAATATTGTACCCCATATTGAGTTCTTCACTCTCTTGTCTATTTGTCTTTGAGAGTGGTCTTCTTTGAATAAAATCTCAATTTGTGCTCTCACCTCAATACTTAGCTGCTTTGATTTTGCCATTTTATGCAAATTACTTAAAAATTAAAAAATAATTAAAAACTACGCAAATACTGTCGTAATGACAAGATTTTTAAAAGAGACAGCTATATACGTTTTACTTAAACATGAGATAGTGCTGAGTTAACATCTAGAACCTGTATTACATTAGTTAATCATTTTGGTAATCTTAAAAAGTCAACTGCGGGGTTAAGAGTGAAAACAAAATATAATATTTCCTATACAAAATATTCATTATTTAACAAAATATATTGTAGACAGCCGAAAATATGAAAGTTTTGGTAGTAAGAAGAGCCTAGAGAGGGACTGAAAGATTATAACAAATACATGGTAGTTACTGAAACTTTAAATTTTAATTTAAAATAAATACAAAATTATCTCATTTTAGGTGTTTATATTTTTTTAAAGAAGCCCCCAAATTTATCTTGTAATGAATTTGTACCTCAGCATCAATTTGCTAGCATGTTGCTTTCTCACTCAACAACAACAGCAGTAAAAATAATAATAATTGGTTTGGGATTCTTTTAATGCACATCCGTTTCCCTCTTTAAGTTTCCTCTGCGCAAACATCATCGTGTCATTTCATTTGCGGTTCTTTTCATCTTTCTGTTGACTGCTTTTTTAAGTTGTTTTCCTTCATATATTTCTCTTTTTTTTTCGGGATTTTTAAATGTCTTATTTATTCCTTTCTCAATTTCCAATCATTTTTGTCGTTGTTTGTGCAATAGCTTTTATTATTTTGTCAACTTTCAGGTTATTTTATTTGTTCCATTCCATCATTTTAAATATCAAAATATCCTGTCATTATAAGCATAAGTCTAAGAGTACATCATTAACAGAATTAACTCAAATTTAAATAAAAAAGAAACAAGTCGAAAGCTATTAATAATTTTGAGTAAGCTGAAACAATTTTCTCTCGATTTTTTCAACAGAGTATGACGCAATATTATTTCCCCATTTTTAAATCGGATACGAATGTAATGGGCTATGATAAGTTTTTAGCCAGCCTTAATTACAGCAATTTTGGCTTGTGTAATAACGTCACTTCTTTTTTCCAGACAATACCGTATTAGTATCAAGCTACTCTCATCTATCAACAATAGTTGACGTATATCTTGTAATGAAAGTTCATGGAAGTAAGGACATTAGTGAATTTTAACAAGGACAAATAACAGGATGGCATCATTGTGGCAAGTCAAATAGAGAAATCGCTAGGTTTTTCCAGGTTAATCATTAAACGGATAATAATATTTTCAAGAAGTTTAATGAAGAAGGCCATTGTCGTGTGGAACAATGTTCAGGAAGTCCAAGCATCGTGTCTGAGCGAATGAAAAGGGTACTGAATAGGGAAGTCATCAGAAATCGTCGTCAGTGTATCAAAAATGTCGCTAACAGCATGACAATGTCGCCATATTCGGTGAGGAAGACTCTGAAAGAGCTAGGCTATCAAAGAAGAGTTGCAAGAAAGAAGCCTTTGATTTCAGAGGTTGATATCAACAGTCGTATGGACTAGGTGAGAGAATTTGAAAGCAAAGATTATGAAATTTGGCAGTCTGTAATTTGGTCAGATGGAAGTAAATTCTACCAATATTCGAATTCGAGATAGGTTTATGTTTGAAGAAATCAGAATGAGACTTGGAACACTGAATGTCTGCAGGCGATTGTGAAACATGGAGGGATTGGAGTAATGGTGTGGGGCGCTGTCTGGTTTGGAGGGAAATCTGAGCTGATTCTTGTTGACGAGCGGCTGAATGGTCCAGAATACTGTCAAATATTAGAGAAAGGACTACTCCCACTACTTGAAACCAATCAGATTGACAAGAATGTCAAACTTTTCGAGAAGATGGAAGGCCATATGATACGAGCAAAGTGGCAAAGGCCTGGAAGGAATCGCAAGGAATCAAGTCACTGCCATGTGTAGCCTAAAGTCCTGATATAATCCAATAGAGCACGTTTGGGAGCTCCTTGACCGAAAACTTTAAATGCATGCAACCCAAATCACGTCAATAGCAACCCTTAAAGAAACGTTGCCAAAGGAGTGGCGAAATAGGGATCAGACGATTGTTGATAACTGGATCAAATCCATGAAAAATCGAATATAAGCACTGAAACTAGCAAATAGAGGACCTACTCCATACTAGTTCCGAATACTGTTTATTTATGTTGAGTTCAGATTATGTAATTAAATTTTGAAATTGGATGTAGTTTATTTCTCCTGGCTAAAATCTTTTCTTAGTCCAGTTAATGACATTTCATTATGTTTGTATTTGAACCTTGTATAATATTCTCCTACCATCTTCATTTATACAATTTCAAGGCCATTTTAAGATCTTTAGCCGGTGGCTGAAATAGCTATGTATGAAGTGACAATTTAATTTCCAGAATTTTGAATACGAGCATTTCCGGACATTCTCTAACATCGGTTTTCTTGAGATGCCTAATAGGTGAGTTATTTTTGCCGAGCAGTAGAGGAAGTTGTAAGTGGTCATGTAGTACTGTTTGCGGTAATGGGATAAAATTAAATGAATATAGAGCAATTGATTAACATCAGTTGATTTAAAGCGCTAGTGAAATGTTATCACTATTAAAATGGCTTATGGTAAATACGCTATGAAGAAATTGAATGTTTTTGAGTGGTACAGGTGCTCAAGTAAACACTAAAATAAGTGCATGATACTGTAAGAAATGGGTAGCATAAATCCTAAAGAACAAATGCAAATGTTTATTTGGAAGTGCTCAAAGTTCTTTGAGAATATATTAATAGGAAGAAAAAGAGAACTCTAGCCTGACAATGATCTTATATATGAAGCAATAACATTTCGTGATTTCCTTCCTAAGAGATACATTATAAAAATGGGTTGCCCTTGTCATTCGCATGATTTAGGCCCCTATAATTTGGGGTTATTGCAAAAATTGAAGAAAGGACAAAGATTTACTGACATCTAGCTTGATTACATTACTGAATAATATTCCGGAAAAACGAGTTCCAATAATGTTTACGGCAATGGCATGAAGTGGCTAGCTTCACATGTATGTACAGTATTTTGAAGTTGACAGTAAGGAATCGTGGCCAGGTAAATTATGTTATCAATAATCATATTTGTTAGCGGTGCCAGAGGTTCGCGTCTGAGCTCTGAAAGAACCAGAATACACAATTTAAATGAAGGAAGAACGTTCTCCTTGCAAAATAATAACGACCATATCTTCGTATTTTTTATTTACTCCTTTGCCGTAAGCCATATTAAGTTAATCGGGATGAATATTAAAAGCATTTCAGGGTATCTAATAACCAACAACATATGCTTTGAAATCTATCTATCTATCTATCTATCTATCTATCTATCTATCTATCTATCAACCAGGTTTTGTATAAATTTTGTTTCATAACCAAATATACTTTCACCCCTCTATCAAGCTAGCATTTCATATTGTCCAGTTCTGTCCTCATTCACTTAGCATTCGATATTTTTTGTGTGCCGTCATCATTAATAACACAGTTTCATTTTGAATCTTATTTTGTCCATTAATATTTCGTTTGATATTTTTTCCCTACAATTTTTCATGTAACAAATATTTGTTTTATTTCCCTCTTTCGTTTATTTTATTTCCTTTGTAATTTTTAGTTGTCGTAGCTTTTTGCTGTTTAGAGAGATTTTGACATTTTTCCTGTAATTTTATTGGTTCAATCATTGTAAGTATTGCATTAAGGTTATTATCATTGTCACTTAGTTTGGCACAAGATCACAATTAAATGGCGTCCAGTGAGGATTGAACATACAATTCATGAGTAACGTTCGGTTAAGTATTCCTTGATAATATCTGAAAAGTTATTTTTTTAGCTTTAAATTTTTTAATGTGGACTTTTGTTTGTTTTGTAAATTATAAAAGAAAATACAACAAAGATAAGGATAACAACAAGCGTCTAAAAATTACAATGAAAAAAGCTTCTTTATTTTGACTTTTAAAAATATTTGACAATTTAAATTTCCTTTTTATGAAGTAAATTATTGGTTTGAAACTAAATATGAACATCTTCGGGCGTATGGCTGGTGTTGAAAAGTTTACGGCCTGGCCAAGAAACTCTTTAAAGGAAGAAAATCTAAAATTTGGTTATTTGGCCAGATTATGAGTAGAGAGGAATGCGTCGTTGATATTTAAGTTAGATGTCATATCAAAGTTGTGATGAGAGAGGAAGTTCTAATGTTAATTTGAACGGCAATGAAATTGTTCCTAACATTCATAAGGAGGCAATGTGGAAAGGAGGCTTGGAAAATTTAATACTCCCAGTACATATCGAAGTAAAAGACACAATGTGTAATCTATTTGAAGCTTTGAATAAATGGATAAAAGTACAAATTTCGCAGGGATAAGTGGGTTCATAAAATAAAAAAAGTAAATTGCGGAGAGCATTAAAAGGTAGAAACATGTGATAAAACATGATCGCTTACGTCCTAAAGCAACACACAAAAACACGCAAAGTGAGAGAGAGAGAGAGATAGAGAGAGAGAGAGAAGTGAGAGAGATTGAGAGGTGAGAGAAGGAAAGAGTGAGAGTGAAGGAGAGAGAGAGAGACTGGTATATAGTAAATTAAAATTGAGGCATTTTAAAGCTTCTTCTGGTTTCCTCCGGAACATCGAATTTTCATTTAAAAATGTAATATTTTGCATTTATGAAACTGAACAATGATGTCATTCTTAAATGATATGTAAATGCGGCATAAATATTAATCAATAATATTAAGGGAATTTGATTACATTATTTTCCGCCTGCTTATTATATATTAACAGGGTACCACACCGTGGACTAGTGTTTAGTAGAGCTTAGTAAATACCTATTAGGCCTCACGCCGTAAACCAGTAGTTGCAAAACTAACCTTACAGAAGATCATCACTGTAGTGAGTTATTTTTAAACTGGGCGTCCCTCGCTATTAGCCTTGTATCAGACTACGCCAAGTAAATTAAACCACTATAAGCGTGTCTTTCTATAGAGCAGAATATTATTACTGTGTAGAGCTTGATTCTCCCTGGTACCCACCTGACCTTGTATCTGTCTAAGATAAACTCAATCAAAATTATGTGATTAAACAGACAGTGGAATATTATAATCTGGTATTTGTGGAATGGTACGTATTTGTAACATTGTGCTCGACTTGATTAAAGTTTGAAATTATTCATCTTCATCATTTGACAAGGAGTGTTTTGCCTCCGTATATTCAGTGACAAACTCATTAAAAAGTCGATAACCACTAATGGTAGGGGGAGTCTGGTAGAACATTCTTTCTTAAAAAATACAATTCAAAATCAAACTGAATAGATTTTCTTTTCTTTTCATAAATTTATCTGATCAAAAAGAGATAAAACAATACTGATTGATATGACTGATCAGATTTTAAAACTTTTCAGAATGGAAAGGCACTTTATTTTGACAGCAAATCTGAAAACCTTATCAGTTTGTTGTTTTTTCATACACAGTGGTGTAAAATATAAAATCCTCGAGTGAAGCAGAAATAACAACAATCACATTGTGTAATGATGGACGTTTGCTTTCTTCTTGTCAGTAACCCAAAGCCAAAGAAATACTTCATGGCTTTTCATGTTTGATATTTCTTCAATGCCATTCTTTAGTTTTCCTTTTTTAATTCTTTGAATTCCTTTATTTTATGTCTTATTTATTCATGCTTCTCTTACGTTGTTCCTTTCGAAATCTTTGTTCTTTTCATCTTTTGTTTTCAGTTCTTTTTTTGTGTCTTTTAGTTGTTTTTTAATTATTTTCTTTCCTCTTATTACCCAGTTATACCTTATTTTATTTTTGGATTTCTTTAGAGACTTTTTTTTCTTTTAACTTACTACTATCCTACCTTTGCTATTTTCCGTATAATTCTCTTTCTTTCTTTCTTTCTTTCTTTCTTTCTAATTACACCTTTTATTATTTCTTTCCTTTTTCGCTCTCTTGATATTTCTCAAGAAGTGATTGGAATCGCCAGAAAGGCAAAAATAATAAATGTATAAATAATAAGTGGATGAAAAAAGACGATGAAGCCAATTGTGCACTGAATAACCCTCTGGAAACATCTGCCCAGGTTATTCTCCTCAGAAAGCCTTCTATTTCTTAAATTAATCACTGCGGACATTCTGTCAACATCACAAAAGATTTCAGTAAAATTGACTTTGGAAGTTGCAGTAATCCCCATGGCATATTCAGGTGTAGACTCTCCCTCATACACATACACATACACATACACACAAATCTGCATGTACTCACAAAACGTCCCACAAAATACACACATACCAACATACATTGACATATACACACACCACATACATACAATTGTCTTTTTCCTTTCGTCCGTGTGTATTCGTTGTTTATGTTTTCTTGGATGGCGATGTGTGAATCTGGTGTAATGGTTGCAGGCATGGAAACCCGAATCAATAAACTATGTTTGTGTTCCGGATGTGGCTGCATATTTCGCGTTAATACCCTTGGGAAAGGCATGCAGCCACACCGCCCTGTGTTCTGAATCATCTCTATAATGTTTTGTCAATTGTATTCCAAGTTTGTCGACCGAAGATTAGATCAATGATATCCTGACCAAATCGCCCTCTCATAACAATCTTACCTGATCATGTTGTAGCATCAATAAAGCTGTTATAATTATTGTCATCCTTGACATAGATTAAACATGTAAACTACTGAACGTTAAAAGATATACGTGCATATACGTGTACACTCGTATTGACTGTATGTGTGTTTGACTATATTGAAGTGGATATAATGTGTTGTTTAGAAGCAGGCGTGTTTTGTTTTCTTATAAACTAAAGTTTCAAGTATAAGAAACAGCAGTAGAAGGACTTATTTCTGTTTCTTCTCCTTAAATGAATTAATAGGTAAAGAGGATTTGTAGCTATGACAGACATTGTATGTGATAGGGACCAGAAACATAGGACACTCTAACTGGAGGTAGAGACTACAGGTTTTTCTCTGGCAATAGCGCTTAGGGTATTTTCTTTTCAGTCAGTTAAGTGCCATACGTGATACACGATTTCGATACATGACTGACGTGGCAGATTTTTTTTATGTTGCCATTTATCGCTGCGGTAGACTGGTTTCCAACCAAGGCTACAGAACCCAGTATGTCCTGCTATTTAACCCATAGTGGAGGAGAACAGATGGATTCATATCTTTCCCAAGGATATTTGTGCGTAAGTGAATCTAACGAACTCGACTGGAATTCGAACTCGATTCTCCAAGTTCTCACTCCAAGCTGACATCCATTACACCACAACCCATATCTATTTTCTTTTACCAAAAACAAATACGAACACAAGGCTCAAGAGCTACTCAAAGTAGAGTTTTACTTAATGAGGTTGCTGCATGGTAGAAGATTAAAAAGGGCAGATTATCAAGATATGTAGGATAGAAAATGTCTGATCCTAGAATTAAATCGATTAAGATTGTAGTGATTGAGGAATCATTCTCTCGGGAGTCTGTTCCACAAAATAGAGGTTCGCAGGTATAAGCTGTTTGAGTGGGACTTTCTTCTTACGAATGGAATACGAAAAGTATTGGACATATTGTATATGGCATGTCGAGTTTTAACAGCGGAAAATGTCTGAACTGTTGGAACCAAGGAATGTCGTTCAACTGAACATTTGCCATGGAAATTGCGATACAGTAGCCATTGGCTTACAACATTTCCTCCGTGAAAAAGGGAATATGTGGTTGAAAATAATTCATCACCCAGAAGGCCGCGTAAACGCTTTTAAATTCTGCCAAATCTGGAAAGTGAGGATTGGGCAGACAGTCGAGTTTGTGTGTGAAAGACAGCGGCGTGAAGCTATGGATTCAATGTGTCAGCATGATGTTGCGCAGTTTGATAGTATGATTGTAACTCTGTGTGTTTTCTGTGAAGGTTCACAAGGATCCCTATTAAAAATGAAATCAATCTTCAGAGATGTGATGTACATAAAGGTTGTCAACCAATTTTCACTCCTCTAAGCTAGTCATATTTCTCGAGAGTGTTCCAGTAAAGTAATGCAACATGAAAATGCAACAGTCGATTGACCTCCGTCTCCAATGGCTGTAACGCGCACCAATTTTAAATCTCAGTGCACACATGTCGATATTTTGAAGATCCAACTAAATTCCCTGCAGTTCCACTCAAGAAATACAATTGCATTATAAGGTGCCTTGGATACATTCACGCAGCAGCTGCAGTGATTCATACACTTTGTGTCATGTCGCATAGCCGCTGCTATTCAGGCGAACGGTAGAGCTACCTGTGATTAGGTAGCTGTTTCTATTTTCTGGCACTGTGAAATATTACGACGGGTCTTTTTCATACAACTTTATGCAAATCAAATAATATTAGCGACGTGTGTACGAAATCCCTTCATAAAATACAAATTATTTTTGAACATTATTCTGTCCTTTTTTGATTTTCCAATCATTCTTTAGAAAGTTTATTTTTTTTATAAATATTTACTTTGTGTATTTTGTGAACCATCTTCTTTATTGCTCTTCCTTTTTCTTTAGAGTGATTCATTCTCTCTACCGCCAGTTTTAATCATTTAACTTCTTCACATAAATTGATTATAGATATTTTGTAACTTATAAACAGTTACTAGCTTTTAGTCTATTCACTCTTTTCTATACAATCTCTTTCACTCGCTGCCATCTCTCATTCGCATTCTTTTGCTTACAGTCCCTTTCACTCTCTGATCTCACATTTTTCTTCCCTCTCACTTTGTTGAAATTTCCACCTTTTAACTCCTTTCGTTACAATTTCTCTTTCATTCTTTCGTTAACATTCAATTTTTCTTTCATGTTTTCAATTTTACTGTTTCTTATCTTGCTCTCAGTTTGTTTTAACCCTATTCGCGCTCTTTTTCTCTCTTTCCTTCTCTTTCTTTTATTTCGTTTCCTTTACTCTTTCATTTCTCACTTTTTTATTTTCTCTCTTTTCGTCAAGCCTTTACGGTCTCACCTTTTCTGTCTTTTATTCTCTTAGGTTTTCATTTCATCATTTCATTTTCCTTCCTTTTCCTTTGTTTTCATGAGTTTCTCTCTTGTTTTCCATTTTTCTTCATTCTTGCTTCTGGTTCTGCTTACATAGATAAATTAATTATATATAAGTACATATGCCTACCAGTATGTGGATATACGAATGATTTCGGATTTTCTTTCTGCAAGAAGAGATATTTATTCTGATAGCATACGAATGTCACTGATATAAAGTTGGAAGCTCAGACACACAAGAATTTTACTTTTATCATTTGACTTCAGTCGCCATTTATATTATTTTGTCTCTTAAATTATTTTGATTCTTAAGCAAAACGTAAACAGTGGTCCACATATGCAATGACTGGCTGAATTCTGTCAATGTTGGCTTTGAGGTTAACAGACCATCGCTGTTAGATAAAACGCATGAAATTTATTACAGAGAGATTTTCTAAGTACTAACTCAACCACTTTAGTCATGTCAACATTTATATGAAGTGACAGATCAATGTATCATATTATCTGGCGGTAGGAGAGATTGCAGAGGAAAGTAGTTTCATGCCTTTATTGAGTGAATTATTAACTTGATTTGTCAGGTCTGTTTCCCCATACATATAAACCATATGACTCTACCCCAGCATATCCAAACGTAGAAGAAATATTGTCATTATGTAAGTTATAAAATCTTTTACAAAATACCAGGTAAGTTCTACAAAGTCTTTGAAATTCTCTCAACTTTGTATTTCTTGTGCAATCAGTAATGTATAGTATGTCGATTGAAAGCCTTAGGAAAAAATTCCAAAGCTAGGAAAATGGGTTCCACATGAAATTACAGAAACAAACAGCAACGAATATTTATAACTCATTTCTCTCCATTCTAGTAATTTTAGACAAGAAACTTACAAGTGAGAAAAAATAAACAAGAGTAAAAATCAAGCAAACAAACAAAAGAAGATTTCATCTCAGATGTTTGGAGTCATTCGTATGGAATTCTTATTTTATTAAGAATGACTGGAACTTGGTCAAACTTACCTGTTAGCGATCACATTGCATCACTTTATTAGGGGTAATAGCAAAATTGAAACACCACCTTACATCAGATCACTAAAAGTTAAGCAAAATTATGCCTGGTCATCTTTTACGTAGGTGACTGATAAAAAAGTTAACTGCCTGTAATAATCACTGAATAGTATCATTCATTTGTATTGTGAAATTATTCTATCTAAGTTATCTTTTGCTGCTGTGAGCATGTGCCAATCTAATATTAGATTATAACATTTCTCCTCCAAAGAAATGTTCTCCTTTTTAATCAATCAGATATTTTCTGTTTAAATTGCCTGAAACGGAATAAAGCACATCACTAAAGTGCATTTATGCAATCCAAGGTAAAAGAAAGAAAAATATTTTTAAAAATACAAAATTATGAAATAAAAAGACAATGTCAAATAAAGGAATGAAATATGCAAGAAAATGAAAATTTCACGGCTTTTTGTATTCAGGTCTTTTCACACTATTGTCTAATTACACGAAATCCATTTTAGTGATTCACCCATGCATCGCTGACCTCTTGTGACTTCCGGTGTTACTACCAAGATGGATTCCCTTTGACGAGTCACCTCAGATAATTAGACAAAATGTCGTTGTAATAGACGATAGTGGAATCATTTCGTTGATTTTTGATTAGCTCATTTATTCAGTCTTGCTTTCAGGCTTTTATTTTTCCATAAACCGTCGAATAAAGAATACATTTTTGTTTTCTGTTTTAACTTCTTAGGCATGATCAAATTCTTTGGCTTGTTTTAAAATCATCTGTCAAGGGATTAATTCTTTTGATCATGCGTTAGAAAAATGTGCTTCAGCATTCAGGCTTACCCTCCGGTACACATTACGGTCAGTGCTTTTTTGTAAGTTATTAAAACTATATACGTCAAACTATGTCCATCCATAAGGATTTGCATGTTTGAGATGCATGTGGAAATTGTGATCTTAGAAAGAACTTAGGTAAAATTTACCACAATTGTCCAGCTCATGCTACAAAAGACACTGAAATTTTCGGAAATTAGAATTCAGCGGCTGTTCTTTTCAAACTAGTGACTCTTATATGCTGAGCTTACTTAGTACATCACTTGCTACAACGTGTATGCTGCTGTTTAAAAACAATGTTTTTTTCTGTTTATTCTTTTGATTTGCATCTACTGAGATCTGTGTATCCCCCTCCTATTATAATGATCATTTTAATGTAATTTCACCGATTACACATTTCAAACATAACTAATTCCGTATTTTAATACTTTTGAATATCAATTTTATTCCGACATCGATGTTTTTTGGTAAAATTGTCAGTCTTCTGGGGTTTTGGTTTTAAACAGTATTTCCAAATTTTTTCAATTTTTTCACTTTATTCTGCGTCTTTGTCAATTCGCTTTTTACTCCGTTTTGTACACACGTCGTATTCATGAATGTAACGCTCTTTTACACTCGCACCTTTATGAATTTTTACACCTGTACATTTTTCTTCCAGTTGTAAATTTTTCTTCAAAATTAAATCAATTTTTTTAATGATTTATATAGAAGATGTTATGTTATGTTATGTTATGCTATTAACTAAATTGTAATATTATTTTTTATCATTAATTAAATTATAATATTTTAGTTAAAATTTTTAATTAATATTTTAATTGATTTATTATGTTATGCTATTATTAAAGTAACGAAGTAAATATTTGTTAATATCTCGGCATCGACCCATTATTTCATTTTGTTTATTTAATAATTTAATGTGATTATTAAAAGTTAATATTGCCAAAATATTAAAACCAAAATATTAAAAGCAAAATTTCATGAACGTGCGCGTGTAAAGAAACGTTAAATTCATGAATACACACGTTTACAAAACGGAGTAAAAAGCTGATTGAAAAAGACGGGGAATAAAGTGAAAAATATTGGAAATACCGTTTAAAACCACAACTCCTGAAGACTGGAAATGTTACCAAGAAACATCGATGTCGGGATAAAACTGCTATTTATAAGTTAAGTAATCTTTTCATATATATATATATATATATATATATATATATATATATATATATATATATATATTTGAGCCAAAACATAAGATACATAGCCTGACCCATGACACGAACTTTCACCGCCGGATGTTGTCGTCAATATAAACTTTTATATTTACACGCTCTAACCCTGATATTGAACACTTTAACACATAAATATAGCATTACTTAAACCGATGTGGTGTCTGTGTGGTAGTTACATTTCCTTTGTTTGCATCCTGGTTTTCTTTCGAAAACTGGAAGTTTGAAATGACGTCATATGTAATGACAGTTGGGAACGAGGCTGAAAAGAACGATTGTCATTTATATATTTATCAAGTTAATCTAAATTTTTATTTTCATTTTCATTTTTTTCTGATTATAATAAAATATGTGCATACATTAATTATATGATATGCACTTTAAGATACCGTCTTATGTGGTGAATGTTATTTTACTTGATATTCACTGTTTATATTGCATAATAACAGCTTCTAGAGTTTTTGCTCAAGCCACCCTAGACGTAGACAGCTCATTTACTAATGTCCCAGGGAAAGAAACCACATATATTGGCCTTCAAAACGGATGCCATCACACTTCATTCCCTCCTTTTAGAATTAGACCAGCTATTCTACGAAAACGACTTCTATTCTACACAGCATATTTATCATTTTACGGCATTTATCATTATGACAACATTTATACTCAAAGTGAGGGCATAACGATGAATTCAGCCCCTGAATAGACTCTCTCTATTTTCTACTTGTGTCATGTAGAAAACAAAGTCTTCAATAATTCCACCAGAACGTCCCTGCCATATACGTACGTAATATCGACGACATATTCAGATTAGCAAGTAGCTTAGAAGAAATTTAAAAAAAAAGAAGGAAACTTTGCGAATAACTCTGTTCTACACTCTACTTACAAACTCAACATTTGCATTAAAATCCCTTTCCTTGACGTGTTAGTCGATGCCGATGGCCATAATTTTACCACCTCCTTTTACACCCCCCAAAAAACAAAAACAAACAAACAAAAAACAAAACAAAACAAAGCATAAAACACTAGCAGAAACTCGTATTTACTCAACTACAAAAGTGAATGTCCACACAGATATGAAATAGCTGTTATAAAAAAGCATGCATTACCGAGACAAAGTAATCTCTTCTACGGACATATTATTCTATAAGGAACCTAGTAACATTAAGCAAACCTTAATCAACAATAATTTTCCTAATCACGTCGTCGACGAACAAATAATTTGATCTTAACGAAATTTAGAAAAAATGACGCCACGCTCATCCCTGGCGCAAACAAAAAATAAATACACCATTAACTCATTCTATCTTAACTAAATGCACCCTAATTATAAACAGGATGAAAAAGCAATTAAAAACATTCTCTGGTAAATATCACTCAATGATTCTATCAAACACCTAAGATTTACCATCTTCAGGCTATCGCTGCTCAGTCGGTATTGACCTCAGTACCCCGCATTTGCGTATATATATATATATATATATATATATATATATATATATATATATATATATATATATAGATATATAGATATATAGATATATATCACCAGATAATGAAGAAAAAGTATACATAGGAGTAACTGAAGGACCCTGGTAACAAAGTAATTATGTACACAAAACATCTTTCACAAATAGTAAATATGCGAACAGCACAATGCTTTCTAAGTATATCTGGGAAATTAAAAACAAAACACACACCACACCAAAAATATCTTGGAAAACAAGGAAAAGACCAGCCTACAACAACCAATCAAAAACTTGCAAACTTTGCTTGGAGGAAAAATAGCTATCATTACCTTCCCAGACCAACATAAATTATTAAATAAAAGATCCGAGCTCATCTCAAAATGCAGACATGAAAACAAATTTTTACTACGTTACTTAAAAATCGAAAACGGAAAAAATAAATAAATAAACAAAATGACAATAAAATAAGCAAAATAAATTAATCCAAGCAAATTACCAAATCACACCTGTTAGAATAGACGAAATAGAATAAAAATAAGAAAAAATCAATAAATAAAGTAAATAATAAACAAATTAGCAAACTATTATGACCAAAATATTAGTTAGACTATAAAAATCAAACCAAAAATCAGACGAAAAAAATAGCTATAACTGTTATATAATGATATAAAAAAATGAATAATAAAAAAAAAATACTACGTTACTTAAAAATCGAAAACCAAAAAGAGAAAATATACAGTATAACAAATAAATAATAATTAAAATAAATTGATCTAAATACATCCAAATATATAAATATCGATACCGATAAACTAGCTGTTAGAAAAAACAAATAAAGATAATTGTTGAGTCTTGACTCAATGTTGAATCTCGCCTATTGCATGGAATAATAATGCAACACAAAATGTACTTAGAACAAGAATGTATTATAACAAGAAAGTGTACACAATAAGTACATATAGTATTTCTGTATATTTCTGGGAAGACGTTCCTGGAGAATGTGTTGACTAGTCGCAGTCGATCAGAGTCTCTAGTTGGATCTCGTGATTCCTCCTCCTCGTCTTCCGGTACCAACCATTATTTATATAGTTGGTAGTCACCTATGCAGATTAGGTGGATCCCACCACAACAATAATGAATCCAAATAAATACATGAAGTAATAAACAAATTAAAAACTGTTTCCGCCAAAATAATAGTTAGAACAAACTAAAACAATCAACCCCAAAATTGAACGAATAGCTTTAATTAACTTCCCAAACAAAACTATTAAATAAGCTATATAAACAAATTTTTACTACGTTAATAAAAACACCGATCAAAATAAAAATTTAAAAAAATAAATATATAAGATAAGAAATAAAAATAAAAAATAAAAATAAAAAATAAAAATAAATAAAAACAAGCAAAATAATTTAATCCAAATAAATAAACAAATAAACGACTTGCGGTAAAATAACGGCCAAAATAGACTACCCACAATGCACCACTGACCCGTATATATAAATAACCGAGAAAAATAACAGCACTCGTGGCTTGACGTTTGCATCTGTCGCCTCTAAGTGTTGACTTCTATGTTCACTTTTATATTTACACACGCTCTCTTTCTGATATTGAGACTTTATCCTATAAATATAGCACATCTTAAGACTATATTTATTCATTATATATATATATATATATATATATATATATATATATATATATATATATATATATATATATATACACGAGGGTATTCCGTAAGTAATGTTCCATATATTATCATATTAGACAACGACATCAGATGCACATGTTTGTCTTATGGTAGCAGAGATTGAACTTTCTGCTAATAATACATATATTTTACACTGTTATATATAGTTGTCTGTCAGAATATTTTGTCACATGAAAGTTCGTAAGAAGAAATGATAAATGCCTGAATTTGTCAATGAGAAAATAAAATCGCTCTCATTGACACTCATCAGCACTATTGTTAATTTTACTTTTTGTAAACACTTACGTGCAGGTTCCTAATAAATCGACGCATGGAGTATGAGATGATTTTAACTGATTTCCTACTAGAAAACTTCATGAAACCCAATCTAGTTTGAAACAAGTTAGAGAGGCTTTAAACTGTTTACCTTTTAATTGCTCGAAAACTTCAGCAACCACATACGTCAAGTTCAGAGTTTCTTTTGGGAGGAGTGTAGCACTAAGACAATGTGTCCAATTCGTTTCTTTGATGACACTAAGACGATTCCCCACCCAAATAATTGATTCTGAAGAAAAATCAAGGTTTTCCAACCTGTGTGGCTCCGAATAAAACATAGGCTATTTTACCAATAAGTCTGCCATTAAAGTTCTCAGAAAGAGGCAAATTTTGTCATGCACAAATTAACAGGAACATTCAAAGAAATCGTTTGGAACATTGACAGTAAATATCAAGTTACGTCGAGAGTTGCGATGAAGGCTATTTTGATTTTACAATAGGAAATAAAATAAGCGCCATCAGGCACACACCCTCAATTCTTTACGCAACCTGACACAGCTATGAGTTAGATAAAAAAAATAAATAAAAAACATATTTCGGATCACATCTAATCTTTCGTTGTCTCGTTATTACCTGGATGTAAAAAACAAATATATTTCCATACCTGAAGATGTCTGTATGAACAGACGGAAGTACTCGTATAAAAATACCTTATGCAACTGGAATTTATTAAAAACAGGGATCATAACATTCATCTACAGGTTCGGAGTTAATGTATCTTAATAAATTTGTTTGCGAAGATGTATTCTCGCCATTTATATAATTAACTTCACTATGTGCTTTTTGCATGAATGATTCATGTAATATATATATATATATATATATATATATATATATATATATATATATATATATATATATATATAGTTAAACCTAGAGAGCCAGACAAACCTACCAAACCCTCCCCGTTGTTTTTTTATCTTTGGTCACGTGGTTTTGGTCTTTTGTTTATGGACTATAAGAATACCGTTCCTTTTTTACCTCTTTAGCCAGTCTTCTCTGACGATCCGCTTAGTTGAAACCTTGGTAGGTTTGTCTGGCTCTCTAGGTTGAACTAGGTCTGCTCTACTTACTGTATTGAACACTTTATTTAGTTAGTTGCGTACTCGTATCGTTTTTTTTTCTTTGGGCTTTGGACCTGCATGCTGAACGATTGTTTAATTGCAATTCCCTGAATACGTGCACAGATAGCAAAATAAGGATTGCGTCAAAAATACTCAGACTCCGTTGTATATCTACGTTTGGCATTGACACAGGTTCATATCCTTGCATAAATACAATTGTGCATATGATAAATATAATTCTTTAATATCTTATTCCATGCCTTTCGCACCTGTTGAGGAAATACCGCAAAGTGGTACTGACTAACAGAGACGGCCAGTGATATTGTCGAAAAGGATGCAGAGTACTATAGGCATTCTGTCGAAGGTGATTATCCTTCTGACAAACTATATCATGTATCTGTTGAAAGAAAACACAAGATGAAAGATGTTCTGGACGTACATAGCGCTGTTCAAATTGTAGCGCCCCAGAACACAATGCCAATGAGATTGAGATTGAGTGTCATGGGCGAATATGCACTAGAAAATGTCGCTCTCCATAACAAATCATTAACTAAGTAAAATAATCAAACGAAAGCAATAAAACCAAATTAATCAAATCAATAAATGACCTAAATTACCAGAAACAATAGCCCTAAAAAGAGCAGGAACTGGTCTGCTTTCGCATTCCTTCATTTATTTAATTCCCGAGAGAGGTTTTATGAATGCGTATAATTTTGTAGAAGCCAGCAAGCAAAGAAAGCTGTTTTAATACCGCTAAAATCTGTGTTAACAATAACTCGTTTCGTATATTTTAAATGTGTTTAATATAAGATCGCAAAGGTTCTGTAATAAAGTATAAAAGAATAAATATGCAAAAAGATTTGAGAATCTAGCTTTTGTTCTTAAAAACGAAAGACCGACCCTGGTAAAAGATTTAAGGGAAAACTGAAAACTAACAAAACATCCCGAATATTTACAAGAAATAGATACCAGAAATATAAAAGCTAGATTTGACTAAACTCAGAGGCTAATGATTAATAAATATTTTGCAAATTTTTAAATATATGAATGTGGAAATGTAAACTGGAAAAGATTTTGTGCAAAAAAATGAGTTGATTTTGATTTTCTGCAATATTTCTTAAATCTATTGAATTTTAAGTGAATTGCTTAAGGGACTTCACCAAAATATATTATAAACGTGGAAACAGTTGCGAGAGTCAGTTTCATGCTTAGTCACAATCTTCAGGCAATATATGTTGTTTTGGTACAAAAATGAATTAATTTTGACTTTCTGCAATATTACTTAAATCTATTGAATTTTTCGAGAATTCCGGAACGGACTTCACCAAAATATATTATAAGTATGGAAACCGACCTGCGACAGACAGTTTCATGCTTGGTCACAATCTTGAGGCCATATATGTGATTTGCGCACAAAAATGCGTTAATTTTGACTGTTTGTAATATTACTTAAATCTATTGAAGTTTTCGTCAATTCTCTATCGAACTTCAACGAAATATATTATAAATGTGGAAACCAAGCTGCGACAGTCAGTTTCATGCTTGGTCAGAATCTTCAGCCCATATATTTTGTTTTGGCGCAAAAATGAATTAATTTTGCCATTTCCTAATATTACTTAAATTTATTGAATTTTTCGACAATTCCTTAAGGGATATCACGCAAATATATTATAAATCGTGAAACCGAGTTGCGACAGTCAGTTTCATGCTTACTCACAATCTTGAGGCCATATATGTTGTTTTGGCACAAAAATGAGTTAATTTTGACTTTTTGTAATATTACTTAAATCTATTGAAGTTTTCGACAATTCCTTAACGGACTTTACCAAAATATATAAATATTGAAACCGAGCTGCGACAGTCAGTTTCATGTTTGGTCACAATCTTCTGGACAATTTTGACTTTTTGTAATATTACTAAAATTGCAGTTTTCGACAATTCTTTAACTGTTTTCCACACATAGACACACACGCACACATACCTATATACATACATAAATAAACACACACACACACACACATACACACACACACACATATATATATATATATATATATATATATATATATATATATATTTATATATATGTAATGATCGGTTTTACCCCATGCAAAGTAGTAAAGGTTTTGTATCGCGTGGAAGAATTAGGAACAGAAATTTAATTATCGGAACGCGAAAAGAGTAACAGTAGATAATAATTGATGTGGAATTTCAATTTTTGCAGATTAAAATTTTCTGAAAAGCGCGAAGAGCAAGAAAAGAATCTGTTTTGCAGCACTTACGGCCGCATCTCGGCACCAATCCGGCACTGCAGAAACATTCAATATATCTTTGGTCGCATAGCGAAGAGCCCATCCAAACAATTACCATGAAAATATGTATGGGAAATGGGCTGCTTTACGGTGGTGGGAAAGAGACTGAAGGCGAACCTCTAGATCAGGACCAATACGATTGCTGATTCTTTTATGAATGAGCTCACGGTAAAATCAGGGGCACCGGAATTATTCTAAGCATGCGCGAATGAAAGACTTTTAGATATGTAAGATAAATTGTGAAGAGAAAAAGTGTCTTGTTTGACACAATGAAGCGATTTTCTTAGCAGTTGACCTAGTAATGGATTCAATATAATCTTTCCATTTCATGTCAGCTGAGAACGTTAGCTCGAGAAGTCGTAACGATTAACTTTCCTGGAGGTTTAGCATCAGCCATGTTGATGGAAAGCAGAGGGGTTCTATCAAATGATTAATGGAGAGAAATCTATTTTTCGAGGAGTTAAAATTAACAAGGCATCTTTTTCCCCAGGTAACTACGAACTTGAAATCGTTTTAGACATCAGCTACCATTTTCACCTTGTCTGACTGATCAGCCTTAATATGGAGGCAGGAGTAACTGGTTGTGCCATCAGGGAAAATGCCAAATTGAGAGCTGATTTCATCAGGAAGGTCATTAATGAAAATTAAAGACAAAGTAGGACCGAGGATGGAACCCTGAAGGACACACCCATTCGTACGAAAGTATCTAGACAAATGGCCATTAAGGATACCTTTCATTTCGCGATTTGATATGAAAAAGAGCATAAATTAAAAAATATGTCCAGAGGCAGCGTAAAATTTCATCTTGTGTTGATGACCTGTACGCCAGACCCTGTCAAAGACTTTCGTGATGTCCATTGTTACAACCCAGGTTTCACCGTTTTTATCTAGAGCATAGTAAACTCTTTCCGCAATTATTAACAGTACATCAGCAGTTGACCTGGCAAAACGAAAGCCATATTTTTTGTCTGAGAAAAGGCTCTACAATGATAGATGATGAATCAATTCAGCATTGATTAGCATCTCCAGGAGTTTCCCCAAAAGTGGTAGAAGGCTAATAGGCCGATAGTTGGATGGGTCAGATGGCTCACCAGATTTCTTAAAAACTGGAACAACAGACAATGATTCCAGCAGTCAGGAACTGGGGACGCAGCGAGGCATTTATTATACAGGATGGTGAGAACTACGGAGAGTATTGAGGTTTCACCTGGTATAATCTTGATGTGTGTGTGTGTATGTTTGTGTGTCTATGTGTGTGTAGTTGTGTGTGTATGCGTGTGTGTGCGCGCTCGTGTGTGTGTGTGTGTGTATATTTATTTATATAAAGAATAAAATCATCATTGTAATGACAAAATCACATCGTGAAACTACTTCTTTATTCTTTATTTAAATATGCTTGGATTGTAGATTAAATTAATTAATTTAATACTGAATTAATTCCTTTATTATTTTCAATGTTATGTCAGAAAATCTTCCAATCATCCGATCAATCGTACTTATACTGTTGACTTTAGAGGACATAAGATATTAGGATTACATTATTTAGTCACTAGGTTTATTTTTCTGAATTTGGTTTAGTATTGTCATTTTGAAGAATGACAAACTTTCAATTAACTAAAACTGCAGATTCCAGCTCGTTCCTTTTAAAATTAATTATTAAACATGTTATTAATTTTGCCACAAGTGAGAAGTCGTGATACCGCACTAGAAAATGATCTTTGAATGTTTCTTCCTAATCCTAACGAGGCACGCGCAATTATTGTATTTTCTAATGTTATCTTCGCCTGTTTTACTGTTCTTATATGGTCACCTATTACAATATTGAGATATCTCATAATGAATACGGTGATTTGGCAGGAAATAGTTTTTCGGAGTAAAAGAACACTTTGGTATTTTAGTTTTGGTACAACACACACACGTATCCAGTCAAGATCGAACTGAATACTTAGTTAAAATTTATTCACTTGACCCGGTGATAAACAGCTATAGGATATCGAAAATGAAGAATTTCTGTAATTGACTCTCGAAGATGGCATATATTCTATTGTTTCACTAGATGATGTTTCTCCACAGCTTCTTTCTTTGTTGCACTCAGCAATAATTCCTACTTTACACTTCTTTTGTTTGTAGTAATTGTCCCTTCATCGGTCTGCACAACAATCATTTCAAATACATTATTCGCTGTTTTGCTCTTTGATTCCAAGTTTGAATTAAATTTTGCAAACTATTTATTCCAATGTGAGTGATACTTTAGTTTAAATGCCGACATGTTTTTTCCAGGATCCGAGATTGTACAAAGGAATAAAAGAACCAGTTACTCATATTTTTTTGATATTGCTAATAATCACGATTAAAAGCAAAATTAATTTCTGTTCGTAGCGATTTTATTGCACATTATTATCTTTTCCTTGTATTTCTTTATTAGCTTTTTATGAAAAACGTTGATCTGTCAAATAAAATTAACAATTCTAGGAGGGAAAAAATAAATTGTTATTCGAACACTAAGGTTAAAGGTTAGAAGACGTCATTTCAAGAGCAGATATCCAATAGAAAATGAACCTTTGTCAACTGCTATTTCTTTGTTGATTACGGATCATTTTTATCAAATGGGTTTGCATGATGATGTCCCTTTGGTGCAGGATTTCTTCATTAATGCTATTTTTTGGAATGTGCTCATTTTGGTTTGTTAACACGCAAATATATACGGGCAACGCTCGTGTACGCACACATACACACACACATGGCCTGTAGCAGAAGAGCTTATTTTAATGTTTATGTAATTTTCTTTCTTATCCCAAACTATTACAAACACACTTGCATACATTTAATAAAATATATTCTTGACCATGATCACTCTTTGCTAACACTGACAATTTGTCTAAGACAATTATATAATAACTGGTAACCAATATTTCGTCCGACATTAATTAATCTGTAAACATTGGTCGTTCACCAAATGGACTGATGTCCAACATCATTGTCTAGGGTCATTCATTGAAAGACAGCCTGCTAACCAATTCGAAAAGGACTGATCGAGATGTTATTTCTATCATAGAACATTTCTTGGGAGCAATGAGATTCGGAAACCTCTGAAGACATCCTAGGAAAGTGAAACGTAGACCTTCCTGTGCTTTTGGCATAGTACTAACCCACAAAGTTCGTTTCTTGGTAGTTGGCCGTTTGTTCTTCGTGTCATGAAAGCCTAGGTTTCGAAGTTGTGTTTTCAGCCTATAAAATCGAAAATAGATTGATTGATTTATTTTTTACAGCTTATCAACCCTTTAGTGGGCTTTTTTTAAGCCGAAACATCATTTGGAGTGTAAGAAGAATTCATTATTTTTTCGAGAATAACAATAATTTTTCCCGATATGCCTTAGTAATAACCCATAGTTGGGAGAAGGAGAATGAACTCGAGAATTTATCAGTCAAATTGCACTACGTAACAAATATACAACAGCTGTTTATTGAGCTCTGCTTTATCTGGCTAAAAATAGAGCGCTATGAAAGCTTATTTTAGTGGGATGCGTGGCCAAGATTATCTGGAGATTCTACCGAACCAGTGTCTTAAGTAGGGTTAGCCTACTGATTTGAAAATCCCGATTCAAAATCCTGAGCAACTGATGCAACTGAGTAGTTGACGAATCCATGAAGCAAGCCGTTTCCTCAGTTTAGCTTAATCTGGAACTAATTCTTAACAGCGAATCAATCCAATTCACAGCATTGAGCCAAGTGCCTAAACAGGATATGAAATTTAACCACTAAACGGTAATGAATTAATAATTCGAGACTGTACTATTTTAACTGAAAGGAAGTTCATGATCCTTGGGAGTATCATTAGGAATTAAATTAATATCATTAAAAATCATGATCATTTTACTTTTTCATGAAAGTGTGTGCCTATCATGAATAAGAATGACATGAAGTCGATATGAGTTCTCAGTTATACACTCCTGATCAAAAATTTAAGACCACTTTAAATCTTTTTTTTCAGGGAAAATTTTTAAACCTTTCTTACTTATGGTTACTAATTTTATAATCTAAAAGGTTATGTAGACAAAAAGTTATAATCCGAACATTTTATTGAGGAATTAACATTTTTATAAAATGAGGCGTTTTACACTGGATCAAAACTTTTATAAACACACACTCACACACACAGAATGTTGATAGCGACGGAGGTGGAGACGCTGAAAGCGAATCAACTTCAACAAAAACGTAGAAATTAAAAATGTTAGTTGAGTATTGCAAAGATTCTGAACAGAGGATCAAATAAACAATGTGTGTTCGAATGAAATGAAGAAAAGTCAATAAGGTGTCGACAGGAGGAATTTTCACTTTGCGCTTCTGTCTAAACCACTGCAGTTCATCAGGAAAAAAAAGAAATGATGAATATATATTTAGTTTATGGAGTTAATCGTATCTAGACATTGAATCTGTGAGTAATTCTGCTCGTATATGAATTATTTATTTAAAACGGATGCTTTTCAAAACGTACATTAATACAGAATGTGATTATATATCTATCTGTTCGTTAACTTTAAACTTGTATATGTTAGGGATTCCTTTTGGGCCACTACAGAGATGTTGCAAGGAAATAAAAGTTTATATTGCAATAAATTATTAAATTATTATGAATCAGTTGTATTCATTATCCAAGAAATGATATTTGATTGTTGACATTGTGTAAAAGAACTAAAAACTTACAAATAACATTTTATAATACACTAACTTTTATTACAGGATATTTAAACATAAATCAGATATTAAGAAATATTTTTCATAAAAATACATTGATAACATTTCAGTCACGGCGACTTTTTTGAGAAAATTATAGCAACATTTTAAAATTACACGGGACTTAAATTTTTCATCGAAATCAAAGAAATTCTTATAAAGTTATTGTGTGAACAGATGTCATCATAAGGGAATAAGAATATAGTGATTTGGCTTCAGATTTTCAATAGGGGAAAACAGCATAAAAGGCAGAGAAAACGATTCTAACTCAATAATTCTTCGCTCGACTTCATAAACATAGTGCTATTCTGTTTATATAGCGAGTAGGAATATCGTTCTTTTTTTATATAGATATGGTACTGTTTTTGTTCTATTTAATTATAAGAAAAAAATCTCCGACTTTTAGTATCTATCTATATTTAAACAAAGATATATCAGTAAGCCTAATGATAAATAGTGTTCAATTTATAAAAATATATTATTTTCAGCATAATCTTCTTTGTTATTGCACTTAATTCCCTAGAGAATATTAATCACATAGATGGAAATTTTACTGAGAACATTTCAGATAAGAGTTCAGTTAATATATACATGTAGAGCTATAAACCTGTTGACACACCCTCGTATATATAAAACCTATTTTCGCATAGCACCAATTCTTTCTTTTGTGAGCCGGGTGCCGTTCCGTCTAATGTCACCAATATCAACGAATGGCAACACAGTATACTCTCATTGTAGTTGAGAGTTGAATGGCCAATGGAAATACGACGAGAAGTCAAAATCGTGATAAAATTATTTTATTTCAGATCGTCTGATCATTTATGAGTGCACATTAAACTATGTTATCACGGCTCAAGCAAAATTCCTTTTCTATGATCTCAGGCTACGTTATATAAGTTTATATGGCCAAACGCGTGTAATCCTTATATATTCTCATATCACGTGACGAAGAATCGGGAGTTTCAATTCATTCAACATTTTATCTCTCACTATCATGGCGATTCGGGGCTCTCCCCACACAAGCTAACACACACACACACACACATTTATATATATTTTGTTAAATTCAAAGGAAAACTCACTTTGTTTAATTTTTATTGTAGTTTTCTCTAAATTTTGAATAAATAGTTGTATATCAAAATCAAAACAGTGGATTAACTCTTCATAATTCTTGCTTATGTTTCTGTTTTTTTTCTCAAGTGTTTTCACTCATTTCCGTCATTCAAGAATATTTTCAGACAAGATTTTATTGACAGTATGCTTGCATTTTTCAAACGCTGCATATTAAATATAAATACACGAGTATTATATAAATGACATCATATGTAAAAGGATTTCACAGTTTGCCAGCACTGGAAAAGAGAACGTATCACATATTTCATAAGTATTATTATTTTATATGCGTATGGGATATTTTATACATACTTTTTTTTAAAATGCTGTCTCTTTTGGTTAAATATATTTTTATATAATGCTGGTTATTTTTTTTTCATAAAAATGCTTCCAGAATTGTGTGCCTTTCCTTGTAGCCAGTGGAGCTTATTGTAATTTTTAATCACTTTCACCCCAATCAAGGCAGTAAAGTCACTGAGACATAGGTTTCAGTATAGATACTGAGTTGGAAACTGATGTCATCAAGATAGTCACTGATAAAAATTAAGAACAGAATAGGTCCAATGATAGAGCCCTGGGGGCGGGGGACACCAGCATTAATACAAAAAGATCTAAGAAGAGTGTCTGTCCAGGACAATTTTCGTTTCGTGATTTGATAAGAAAGACAGAATTAGTTGAAAAATCCGTCCAGAAATACCATAGCCTTTCAACTTGTATGCTAAACCCTGCTGGATACTTTCGAGATGTCCAAAGCAACAATCCAAGCTTGAACATTCTTATCTAAGGCTTGATAGTCTAAAAGAAGACCCTGAAATGTGAGATGATTAACCTATTCAGAGTCGATTATGGCCCTTAGTACGTTGCCAAAAAGAGAGGAGACAAAAAGCCGGTAGACTGATACTACAGAAGAGGATTTCCAAGAAGCAGGAAAGCAAGGGGCAGCGAGTCATTTCTTGAATAGCTTAGAGAGAACAGAAGCTAGCCAAGGGTCACCTTTATTAAGGACTAGCAGCATGGCCTGGTGTTGCCCGTGCTTGATTAAAAAATAGTACGTTTAGGTAGTTTCCTCTTACTTTTCAACGAATATGTGTAAACTGATTTGCAGTACAATCGGTAGTTACGCTTACCAAGCGTTTCATGTGACAAAACATACTGCCTCCGTTGAGATTGACTGGAAAGCCTCAAAGAGGCCTCTACCTCGGTTTCCTCCTCCCGATTTCTCTTTGCCGCAGAGGCTCTTTTAGAACGCCTGCTAAGATTGCCTCGCCATGGTATTTTGGCACGCTTAGCAATGCTGCCGGCTCGGTCATCGCCACGGCACTCAGAAGAGTGCAAAGCAGAGGTTGAAGTAAATGCCAGCCGCTTCTCCCCAAAGGGGCGAACTCAATGGAATCCTGCCCCCGTTTCCCCTTAGCCGGTGAGGCTTTTTTAGAACGCCTGCTAAGGTTGCCTCGCCTGGGTGTTTTTGCAGCCTTTGCAGAGCTGCCGGGTTGGTCATCGTCACGGCACGCAGAAGAGTGCAAAGCAGAGGTTGAAGTAGACGATATTTGATCATCTGTAACCGGAGTTATTATGTGCTCCTCCGCAGTCGCCTGTGCTGGATGTGTAACGTTAACGGTGTTAGGGGTCTTCAATTGCTGACGTGCGGCTGTTCGTCGTGTAGGAGCCATTTGAAGGGTTGTAGAAATGCTGTGTGAGAATGCGAATAGAATTTGATGTCGAAGCGGTGCAACCTCGTATACGAAAACTAAAAATGCAGTGGAGCGGTATGGAAAAAGCTTCTCCTAGCTATGGGATGTGCTTTCTGGCAGCACGAAAACGTCGCTGTAGGAAGAGGTTACGCAACCAAAATGTTGAAGCGTTGAAGGTTAAAAAGTAGTGAAACACTGAGGTGTACTGGGCCGCGTAGTAAAGGCAGAAGAGAAGTAACTTGCGACAGCAGTTAACTGTCTAATAGCAAAACTGAACTACGAAAAGGTAGAAATAGGTATGGAACGCTAAGATGGACTGGGCTACGCAGTAAAGGCAGCACGCGGAGATAAAATGGGTAATGCAAATGTTTAAGCAAATAGGTTGGGATGGCCATGACTTAGACCAATGAATGAGCTCACGCAAAATGGAAGATGCTAGCGCGCATTCACACACGCGCGCATGATTTGGTAAGCGCAAGACTTGGCCGTAAACGGGGTCAAGTTGCCTTCTGCATATCCAGCTTGGCTCTAACGCACGTGATGCCGGCGATGAGAATGCAAGGAGCTGCAATGAAGCGTTTGCTGGTTTGATTTGTGCGACAACGAAAAGCCGCTAACAGTTTGACGGCATTAGCTTTGAAATGGATTGGGAGGAAGCCTTGCTGTTTTAGCGCAAAAACTCCTCGTCTGGTCTGGTATGCGGCGTGGGCTAGGGGAAAAGGTTTAAAGAATTGGAACATGGACTACTGAGGGCGGAACCATTTTCACTCAGCACGTATGCGTTTTTTTTTCAGTAAAGACGCGAATAAAGGAAGTGCTCATTTTGGTAAGATGCGACGATTAAAGTAAAAATGTGTTGACAAAGTCGAATATGTCATTTGTGGCTCAAAGTCAGACCTGGTAGCAGGGATAAAAAAGCCGAATTTCAATGCCCCTGCACACATACCAGAATTTGAGGTCAAATGTTTTCTTCCACTCCACTGCACACACTGACCTGTTTCTTCCCGCCCATAGCGTGACCTTAAATTAGTCTGCCTTTACGAAATACCCAACCGGAAAAACATTTTATGGGTTGACCGATTGCTGATTTGCACTCTGTCTGGGGGGCGCTCAGAGTTGAAACTACGGTCGGTTTTCGCTAAAAACCGACATGCGGTTCAGGCGCAATCTGGACGTACCGGATTTGGGGTTTTATCGATTTTCCGCGCTGTTTAGGGGTCCGTGGTCATGAAACTTCTGGACAACACTTCTAATGGTAGACTCTAAGAGTGTGTCAAATTTGGTTGAAATGCGATCATTCCTTCTGTAAGCAGATTTTTTCAATTATCGACTTTTTCGGGACCTGAGTCCGAACTCAAAAATCGGGCTCCGTCATGTCCTTACGGCAGCCATTTGCAAACATGCGGTGAAAACCGCATCGAAATCGGGTGAGAAATGCGCCCTCGGCGAGGTAACAACGCCAACGACAGACACACAGACAGACAACATGAGAAATATAGATAGTAGATTATTACAGGGATATTATCAGGTCCACATACTTTGTGGGGATCTATATTAGAAATGATAGCAGAAACCATGCATATCACTCAACAGAGAGTCAATTCCAAGTGGAAAGTCAGGCAAAGATATCCTAGTTGAGTCGAAGTAGAGAGTTTATGAGCTAAACATTTGACTTTATCAGCAGATGTTAACACTTCAGATTGAGTAAAGAGAGAAGGAACAGAAAACTTAATCTTAGCTTATCTTTTTGTGATATGATGGTCGATATGGGAAAGAATTTCACTGGGTTTTGATAAGTGATAATTTAACTTACGAGAGAGTATAGTGCCTGTGTGATAAATAAAAAGAATTTAATATTGGATTTTGATTATTGATATTCCAAATAACACAAGAATACATACAAAATGTTCTTATTACTTAACGTGTACATTTGCGGTCTCAAATTATTTGTTGGGTTTACGTTAGATGCTTCAAAATTTTTATAATAAATTGTAACAGGATCGTATTGTCTTTTTCATCATATAATTAAGCATATTTAATTACATGAATATAAATTAACGATGATTTTTATTTTAGGAGTTCAGGATGGTTACTTTTCTTATTCTTTCTAAAGTTCTTTAAAGTTCATTAATTTTGACCGCTACCATATATTTGGATAAACTATTATTGATAAGTTTTTGTTTTATGTTGTTTGATTCTTTATAGATTAAAGCATGTGAGAGAAAAAATGTTTTCTCTGTTAATCATGTCTTTTTATAACAGCTATTTTGCATCTGTGGGATTTTGTAAATAAGAAACAATATTTTTCGGTAGTAATGATGTAGTAAACAAGTGACAGTTGGCGTCACTACTACTAATGTAGAAAAAACAGATTCTATGATTAATGCTAAGTTCAAAAGGTAGAATAGAGTTTTTCTCGAATGTTTTTGAAGGTTTATTTCATGTTAGGAATATGATTATATCATCGGCATATTAAATACATATAGAAAACAGACGTTTTTGTTGAACTGTTGGTAAAAAAGTAGCAGGTAAAAGTAGAAAAAAAAGCTAATATATGTTTTGCATTATTATATCGAGAGTTTCTTTGGAAGATGCATTGGTAACTAGACTTTTAACTTATAACAAAACTAGGATGCTGCTCGGTTTATTTGAGTGCATTATTTCAAGAAATCCGTTGGTGGGATTAAAATACTCGAAGCTATTATTAAACAAAAGCAAGAACCTGGGTGAAATAGAATATCATTCCACTCAGACGATGCCGTGTCAAAGTGTATATAACATAGTTTAATTGAATATAAAACAATAATAAAACGTATAAAATAGCTTATATATTTTTGCAGTGTTGCCAAATTCTGTGAAACCATTCTACACACGACTTCAATTACATAATACACGTTCATTTGAATTTGAAAAGTAGTTTTTCCAAAAATACCAGAAAAATCATGTTTACCATACTGACAACATTCCTGGATATACAAGTTATAACAAAATTAGAAAATACAATAAAAATTTGCTTCTCCGTTGAATTTAACAAAACGTCTTTAAAGGAATTCTTGTTACCAATATTAACACACACATACGTGCGTGCTCGCAAACGGACACATACATACATACATACATACATACATACATACATACATACATACATATGTAAATCCGTACGAAAAAATCGAACCTAGTTGATGATTTTCTTTTCTTGGAACGTGTAATATGTGCTGAAGCTGAACGAAACAAAATTTGTTTATTTGCCTCGCATATTTTTCTTTCTAATATTTTTTACTCTGGTTTAAGTTTTGTTATTTGCAATTAAGTTTATTAATTTTACTTTATGTCTTTTAGTATTATATTTATGTTCAAGGATTTTAATTAATATTCTTTTGCTATGATGTGGTTGTAGGTAGTGTAGTAGAAATTCGTCTTGGTGTCTGTATTTGTATCCATTATCAAATTGAAGTGATCTTCGGCAGTGTTTTATAATTTTTTGTTATGGTGTAATTAAGGTGTATACCTTGAATAGCGAAAGAATATTATGTAATACAAATTCAGTGACAGACGGGGAGAAATCTTTTATAGCAACTTGGGTGAATGCCATTATGCATATTTTTATTATGAATCAGTATGTTACTGATGTCGTGTTTTTTTTTATAATTTATTTAAACTTAAAGTTGGTCTTAGTTCAGAGTTAATCTCTTCACGTATAATTCTAATTATTTTCCTCGGTCGCCTTTTTTTAGGCTTTATTAAAATATATGTAAACTGAAGAGACAAACGAAAACGCACCAATAAATACAAATGAATGATAATAAAGAAACACCGGGCTACTTTTGCCTATCGCAGACAATGGCCACAGTCAGCTTTCTTGAACAAGATAAAAACCCAAACAAATTTCCATACACAGACACACAAAAAAACAAAAACGGCTACAACCAAAAAAGTAATCTATAAATAACTCATTGCATTAGACGTAAAAATATAAAAAATACTGTTAAGGTCTGGTTACCTTTTTTCTCCAATTTCTTTAATCCATCGGTGGCATATATATATATATATATATATATATATATATATATATATATATATATATATATATATATATATATATATATAGAGAGAGAGAGAGAGAGAGAGAGAGAAATCCTGCTAAAGGAGTAGTGACACGTGGCCAGAAGATAGCTTGAAAAGTGGAACTAACAGTCACAATGCAGTGTTCCTTGTCCGTACTATCTAACCACCCATATCATGTTATATAGAAACAGTTATACAAACATGCTTACATGAAGCATACGCACATCTAGATTGCTAGCTAGCTAAAAGAAAACTAAAACTGACAGGTTGACAGAAATAAACATTTATGAAAAAATACGCAAATCGTTGGAAAAGCTTATATAGCAATTAAATTAATTTAATAAGATTAATATAGGAAAAAACAAACGAACAAACATGAAAAAGTTTTGGTGTTTCCTTTATTTGGCAAACAGAACATGAAATTCCTTTGAGCTTTTTCTTTATAGCAGACTCTGCATTTAGATTTGCAAAGGAATTTGGAGCCTAAAGAAAGTTAAATAAATGTAATTATCGACATTAAATGCTTTTGATGAGAGGAGGAAGATAAAAAAAATTATAAAGAAACAAATCCATTTCACAAGATTTACAGGCGAGTAAATAAAGGAAATGTAATGGAGGCTTTATGGTGTGTACGGAACTTTGTTTGTTTGTGTGGGCACGCGTCGTTGTGCATAACGAAAGTGTTTTTAATGTCGTATTCTTTGCATCAGTAGAAATAATAAATTGCTACCATCCATACTAACCTCATTGTATTTAAGTATCATTTATCTTTCATTTAAATTTAATCTCTGTGCTTTCATTTTTTCTTGCATTCATTTTCGTTCGAAAGGGTTTGTTTGTATCTTTTGTGTTATAAGAATGTGTCAGTCCTAATCAGTTCGTATTTTCGTGCATCTGCACACACATATATATTAAAATAAAAAAAAACATTAATTCTTTACAAATTGGACTATTTATGTTTTGTATACGAAACTGATCAGATATGGGATTTTTCGAGGAAATCTGTTCGAAGGAGTGGGCATCCTTTAAAAGGGTCAATAAAACCTTGCAGGGTTGTAACGTTCTCTTTGGTCGAGCGGTCTAAAGCACGCCAGATCAAACAGTGGTTTCCCTACAAATGTAGGGGCGCATGTGCCGGCCTAATCTACACCCTCTGAAAATAAAATAAATGAGGCGTCTATTTCAAACAATCTGTGTATGTGTGTGTTTGTGTGCGCTGACGTTTCTCTGATAGTGAATGAAAGAGTCGATATTCAACAATTAAATGTCAGCGAAGATCGGTCGTCTTTCTGCACAACGCCCCACCCCGTTTTAAGATACGAATTCTCCTTTGAATATGTATTTTCTTTTTTTTCGGTGGGGGGTCACTTCCAACACTTCCCTTGGACTGCTTTTTCTTTAACTAACACAGTATTTTCGAATAGTTATAACTGGAGTTAGTAAGTCAACAGTATCGAACAGAACTTCTATAAGTAAATCTCCTTGTTGGTTACATAGCATATCTTGGATTTTGAAGGCATTGAAACCAATTAAGGCTGAAATGCTTTTTGTGTCGCAGATTCCGATCACGACATCAACCTGCCAATGCGATTTAATATTTCACCATCTTCCCAACTTTCTCTTCCTGACTTGTAATTCCTGAAGAAAAAAATTATCTCCAGCTTTGAAAGATTTTATAGTTAATTTCGTACTATGCCAATTTTTATTTTTCTTCCGCGTAGTCATTTGTCAAACACCGATTTAATTTTCCTGCCGAACATTAATTCCGCTACTGACATCCTCGATGCAGTAGTAGGCTTAAGAGAAGGCATATAAATTTAAAAAACTGTTAGAGAATTACTTCTTCAGTCTCCTTCTCGTTTGATTTCTTTAATTTTTTAGAAACAAAGATAGTCATAATGGACACTGATCTGTTTGCTGAATATATTTCCTACCGTGTACCATTTTGTGAATTTTTCACAGCAAAAACAATAGTTAGCGCTTCTTTTTCGATTTGACTATAATTTTTTCAGCAGCTATTAGCGTCCTAGATGCATGGGCAACTGCATTTATTTTACTATCCTTGAATTTATGACAAATAACTGCTATAATGCCATAAACCTACTATCAAGAATCTAAAATTATTTCTAAACCAGTATTGAAATGCGTTAACGATAATTCAGATGTTAACATGTTCTTTATATCTTCAAAAAAGTTTTGGAATTCATCGGAATAATTCCACACAGCACCTTTTTTCAATAATTTATTTAAAAGCGCTCTGAATTCATGCATATTTGCCACATAATGACTGTAATAGATTGAGAGTTATAGTAAAGTAGAAACATTTTTCGGGGCAGGCATATTTTAGTAGCACTTTCCCTTGACTGGTCTACACCCATTTCCTTCAATTATTTGTCACAAGTATTTAATCTTGCCCTTGAGAAATTGACATTTCTCTTCACTGAGTTTGAATCCGTAATCTTCTATTCTCTGGAATACTTGTATGTATTACGAATGTTGCCGTCTAGTTTCGCGTTTTATGAGTACGTCAACTAAATATGCGACGGCAAAATCTAAGCCAGCTAGCATCATATTTATTATTTGCTCGAAAATGATCGAAATCTTCTACATTTTTGATCTACTTCAACTTGTAAGTACGTGTATGTCAGGGTAACTTTTGAAAAAAATCTTACATTTAATTTGGCAAATATTTCTTCTGGGGATGGTAACGAATATGTGTGAGATGGTAGACACACTCATTTAACCCTGTAGAAAAATCTACACATACACGAATATAATTTTTAGTTTTGGAGCTGCTCGCTCAGAATAATCTGTGGGCGAAATAACTCCTAGAGTTTCTAAACTGTCAAGTTCTTTGTTAATGGGTTCTACAACTGCAAAAGACAATACATTTGAGTTTAAAAACAGGAAATACATTTTCATTTAAGTGAAAAATTCCTTTTGCCTTAATACATTTTCCAAGATATTCAGAAAATACAGTACGAAAGTTATTTTTTAACTTCTTTAAAAATATTCAGTTGCCATACTTGTTTTAAAAGAGGAGCAATTAAAATTTTTACAGAAAGAATTTACGGTCCACATATCGAACTGTTACATCCAATCAGCGCCCAGTAAATTCAACCTATTATATTTTAATACGAAATGGCTTAGTTTTTAAAGTTTTAACTACACACGAGACATTACAAGCAATTTCGCCTCAAAAACATTTTTTCCTGAGATCCCATGTTCAACATTTGGTTTTTTCGTTAATTTAGGTTCACCAATATCATTCCAAGTTTTTTTCATTAATTACAGCAGGATCGCTGCCTGTGTTTAACATTATTCATCTTAATCTTCCCAAAATTTCTGTTCTGACATTCGGATTTTGAGTTGTCAATACAACTTTTAATGTATTAAAACGTTTTTCTTTTCTTTGATTTTCTATAGCTTTGCCAGTTTTCCATATCGTAAGCACTTTTTACTTTTGAATGGTTAATCGGCTTTAAAATGAAGTCCTATGCAACCGTAACACTGGTTCCGTGCAGCTATTTTATTAGTTTCTCCCCCACCCACTCAATCTGCACTTGTACAGGATCCCTTTCTTCAATTTTTGCAATATGATTTCTTAAATTTAGAATCCTTTAACATTCTTCTGCTAGTGTCTGTAAGGTTAATTTGTGATCCTGGTCGAATTTCGTTAGAATGCGCAAGAAAATTCCTGCGTCTTTACGTTAACCCTTGCACAAAATTAAAGATTTAAACATATCTGTTTAAATCTTTCGTATTTACGATTGACAATAGCAGCATAAGTTACAAAATCTCATCTTGTTTTGAGATTTAAGCATTGCCAACTTGTATTAAATAGGACACTCATTTCACTGAACATTTTAGACACAACACAGTTTCATTAAATGTAATATTTCCTAGTTTTTCAAGTAAAATGTCATTTCAATATTTTTCATGATCTAAAGGATACAATTTTTTAAAAAGTAAACGTACCTTTTTTTTTATCTATCCAGCCCTGGAAGTTTTGAAAATGTCTTCGTAGCGTCTGTAATAAAACAAAGACGTTACATCTTCTTCAGGGTTATATAAAAATTAACCAATGGTGTTTTCAACCGCATCAGGCGTGAATCCAACTGTATTACTATTTTTATTAGATTTCTGTAACAGCTTTAAATGTTCTAATGATTTCAGTGTTCGCTGTTGCTGTTCCAAAAACTGTTTTATCACTATTTTTAAGTGCGCCATATTGTGCGTTTCTCAAATCCTTGAATGACTTCATTTCAGATCCTTACAATGTCAGAGTTATTTTTAAAACGTGAGTTTCAAATTCTTATCACTATTGTTATAACGCTCGTAGTTCTGTCAATAATGTTTCAAGGAAAACAAAAGTTTAGTGAAGAAATTGTTTATTCATATAGATAAATATTATACCAATAACGAATACTGTAGTCAGGATGGTAATGCGCTACACTTTGCAACTGGTTCGATATTGTTTTGTATGGAATGCAGCCAATACGTTTTAACCATGCACATAAACTTTCTTTACTAAATTCAGGTGCATTGTCGGAAAGCAAGGTTTTTGGAACTACATTTCTCACAAACATTATCCTCAACACCGGTTTCACAGTAATGGTTTTTGTATCCGCGATTTTAATAACTTCAGGGTAACCTGAATACCAATCGACTAAAATGAGAGATAGTCCTATACCTTTAATGTAGGCATGATCCATATGTACTCGTGTCCACGGCTCCATTTCCTTTGGCTAAGAGTAAATTTTAGTTTGCCTCAAATTCTTTATTTCGCCACACTTTATGCATTTTAACATACTCTTCCACGTCTCTTGAATAGCTAGACCACCATGCTTGCAACATTAATTTCATTTGCATTACCAATTTACCTCCATGTATAATATTGTGCACGGCTTTAATTATTTTCTCAGAGACTGTTGAGGTAATATGGTATCTCCATTACATATCATTCCTTTTTCTATTGTTACTTTGAGTCTTGACACTTTATATGACCTCTCAGCCATAGAGCAATTACTCCATGTATTTCTCTTTATCCATAATTCTATTCAACACTGGATTCTACCTTTGTTCCCAACCTAAGCCGATTTAAGGGTAATACAGCCGTTTCTATCCAGTGCAAAATCCTATCCTCAAAATGTTCACTTGCTTCTACATTTTTACACTCAAAATTTAACAGTGAAAATGCGTCCAGATGTGGAATAGTATTTCTTTTAATATATACGCTGTCAAAGTTGAAGAGCATAAGTTTAATCGCTCATCTTAATATTCTGGCAGATGTAACCTTTGGAAACTGTGGTTGAATAAAATTTCCAAAGGGATAGGATTAGATTTTAATAGAAATTTCTTTCCCAGCAAAAAACTTCTAGTTCTTTCCGTGCTCCACACAATCGTCAAAGCCTCCTTCTTAATATTTGAATAATTTGTTCCGCCAATGTTAGTTTTCTTGATAAGTACATTACAGTGTGATTCTTCAGCGACATTATTGCTGCTTTATCACAGTCACTGGCATCAGTAGTTAACGTCAATTTTTTCGCTTGGTTGAAAATCTTTCACAACTAGATTGTTTATGAGTGCCTTTTTAAAATTCTCGAAAGCAACCCCCTGTCTTTTATTAATTGAAACTCGGTATTATTCTTCCTAATTTCGTTAAATGGTTGCAGAAGGCCACTAGATCACGGTAGATATCGCTTATAAAAATTGGTTAAGCTTAAAAAAATTCTCTTTCTTTATTTCTCGCTGCAGCCATCTCTGATATCTTATTAATAAATTTTCTTCCGGCGATATACCGTCTTTGAATATTTGATATCCAAGCTACGATTTTTTTAAACAATTAAATTCGCATTTATCGCGATTAACTGTCATACGTACACAATTTTCTCAAAACTTGCTCCATTTTACTTTTGAGCTCTTCTTTACTGCACACACCAATGCCAATGTTGTCCTGATATACAATTATATTTTTAATCCCCTCTACAACTTTTTCGATAGCGTTTTGGAAAATGTGATTTGAATTTTAAATCCAAACGGCAGACGAGTCCATATTATCAATCCAATAGGGGTGTTCATTGTAGTGACATTTTGAAAGTTGCTATCAATTTTTATCTGATTATTTGTTGACTTAAAGTCAACATTAGCAAAGTATTTCATGCCAGTAAGCTAATGGCACCTCTGTTTCAATATTTGGCAACGGGAATGAATCCGAACAGATCTGCTGATTCACGCCCACCTTATAATCACCGCAAATTCTTAAATCTCCATTGGGCTTTCGAATCGTCACAATGGATGAAGCCCAAATTCTAACACCCTGGCTGACTTTTTCTAATAGTCCTTGTTTCATCATTTTGTTCAATTTAGCAACCACCAAAGGTAGCATGTGAACAGGATATTCTCGGGCTTGAAAATACAAGGGTTGACTGTTTTCTCTAAGTCGAATACTCGCCTCATATCTCTTTAATAATCCCACATACTGTTCGACAGAATTCACAGAATTTATCCGCTTTGATGTATCCACGTCAATTCTTTGATGTTTTCCATCACTGGGTATTATCTCGAATTTGCTTTTGGCCTCAAAAGTGCCTTCAAAGCATCCTAAAATTTTGATGATTGACCAATTGAACTTTTTCAACTTGATATTACTTTCACTTAACTTTGGTCTACCCATTCCATCCTAAAATTCCTCGTTATCAACGTAGCAACACTTCAGTATCCACCTGTACGAGTAAAGTTAATCCGTTCAGCTTCACTATTTCTCTATTTTTACTCTGTGCTTTTATCTCAAATATTTCCGTTCATTCAATCAGAGGATCTATATTTTCCACTTTTCCACTCGCTTTTTATATGTGCATACCGCTGTCTGGAAATAATTTATATTTTTACACTTAAAACACCATTTCCCAAAGGCCGGACACTTATTTTTGTTCTTTTCATTTTCCTTATTGCAATATCCTCACACAAGTATGCTTTTAGTAGCACTATAAGTCTCCATACTGCATTCAGAGACATTAATTTTTTTATCAATTCAAATTGTGTGAGAACTCCACACATGCAACCAGATTCATATTATGAGTTGAAGAAGCTCTAGAATTTTACGCTTGTACCAGATGTCCAACATTCCTTCAAGCAATCTTAGCAAAATTAGTTCGTCTTCGATAGACATTTGTTCCGAACCCAATAAAAATCACAATATCTCGACGCTTCTTTCAATCGCTATACATATTGTTTCTCGCAGGTTAAAATGTGCAAAGTAAAGTTGGAACAATAAATTTTATTTCACATTCTATGAGATCAAAATGGCTTGAGCAATCCGTGTACGGTACAATACTCATGATGGTACATCCAAAAATTGCTAGGTTACCAACAGCTATTGCCGCATACACCAGGAAATAACTGTGGTCCTATTTCTTCTTTGATAGAAATAAGACGTTGCTGCCTGTGAAAACACGATTCCCGGTTGCTATGGTTCAGCACAGGAAATCGGGAGAAAATGGACGCAGTGCAGATGGCATTGGAATGAAGCACATAATTAGTTAAAAAGAGAGTTAAATAATATTGATTAATTCCAATGCCTACAGTTTTCGTTCAATGTTTTATGTCAGTATTGGCTGCTTTTCGCTTGATCTGTCAAGATTTATTGTGGTTGAAAGTTGGCATTGAGGCACATCAAAGCTCGATACTATTGGTCAGCCTATGCCAGGAAGTTCCGCTCAGGTTGATCAGCTGACCAAATCCGTTCTAGTTTCTTTTTCATTGCAGTTTTGGTTTGCATTTTCTTTCGTTTTATTTTTGTCTATACATTTTTATGTAACTTTCCATTGAATTCATTCATTCATTCATTTGTTCGTTCTTTCTTTCATTCATTGAACTTTTCTTTCGTTTTCTTTATATATTCATCGTCTTTCTGCATTTCTTATATTTCTTCAATCCCCACTTAATTTATTTCGTTTCTTTTTTACTTGGGGGTTGATAATGTTTATTTCTTTTACAGTTTTTATTTTCTAACTGCTTTTATTTTCCATCTAAATTTATTTTTCATTTTCACTTTCTTTTTTCTTTTCTTTGTATTTATTTTATTTATGTCTTTTCATTACATATCAGTTAATGTATTTTATTTTGTTTTGCTTTCATTCATTTTATTTTAATTTGTCTCTTTCCCTCGCGTTTCTTTGTTTGTTTCTTTCAATTTTTAATACTTTTTTTTATTTATGATAAAGTTTTTCTTTTTTTACATTTCTTCTCGTCTTTTGTTTTATTTAAAATATCTTCTTTTTCAACATCAATTCATTCATGCATTCAATATCTTTTATTCGTTCCCATTTTTCTACTGCATCTATTTTATAATAGTTATTCTTCCTGTCTTTCAATTTAGAATTTCTTCATTTTTATTCAAATTCAACGTATCTTTCTCTTTAATTATCTGTATTACTTTCATTCATTTCGCTTTTGTTTCTTTTCATTTACTCTTCTTTTAATCCTGGAGCCAAGATTCCTTTCAATCAAACATTAACTTTTAAATATTAATGTCTTCTTTTCTTTTTTCTTTATATCTTTCATTTTGTTTGTTCGTTCATTGAATTGTTTGTTTGAACGCCCCTTTCTTTGCAGCCAATATCGAACTAAACTCTTACCCTTTGATCCGAGTTATCTTGCGCAATGTTTGTCAATATTGACAGTGGTTCAAAGTTTACGAAATACAAAGAGTGCTTTCTAGTAGTTGGTAGCGCGCGTCTGCTTCCATATTTGCGATTTTAAAACTTTCATGTCAGAATCTACGAGTGGGAAGGAATTTCTTATTGTCTCCCCACCAATCATCTTTACATCTGATCACTTGTTTGCTTCAAGCGATATGAACAAAAGGGGCATAAAGGTCGCTCCCTGAATGAATTTTGATTCGCAATAGACGAATCATCGCTCATACGCTTCCGCCTTATTTCAAAAACTAACAATTTAACTCAAGGAAAATCTTAAACAGGATTGACCTATTTATGCTCGGAAACTTTTAAATTTGAGTTGCTATCAAGCATAATATATAGATAGTTACCAAATTTAACTTAATCCAATACTAAAAACACTTACCAGCGAAATGACTACATTATTACTGATCTTATGAAACGAATTGTTTAACCTTTAACCCTAGACTCTCACCGAAAAGATATACTGGAACACCTATGATACCAGTGAATTATCTTACTTATTTACTAAGCTTAACTTATACTGACGTAACGCTACATCATGAATACACGAGATCCAAATCCTTGCACCAATAATGCCCGAATAAGATAAGTTTATTTACCCATAGGAATTTAATCGTAAGACATTTAGTAAGGAACATACCACCAACATTACGAGAATACCTTGCGGACCGTCGCTTTGTTGTTTTAATAAAAAATTGCAGAAAATTTACGTTTCTCTCTCTTTCTCTGTTGACCATGTTCACCATAGTCTATGAATATAGAATCCAGCGCAGTACGTAATCTGTTCAATGAAACAACGTTAAAGATTAATACCCACGAGTCAGACACTCTACTGAATCTGACTATATCGCCAATACCGCCAGCAGCTGTTCCGTAGTTCTTCAGTCTTCGATATCAAAGGCTGGCAGTGAATATTCCTGAAAAAAAAACATGTCCGCCTTTATACACGTCAAATTGAATATTTTGAGCCTTCTGATTGGTTAACACTTCTATTGGTGAACTATAAAATGAGTCAGCTCATTTTGGCTGACACACTAGTATACAAAAGTACACAAAAGTACCCAAAAACTCCAACATTCTCTCCCTATATGCAAACACACAGACATACAGACATAAACACACACAAAAACACACACACACACACACACACACACATATATATATGTGTGCGTGTGTGTGTGTGTGTATTTTCAGTCTGAACGAAGACCGTGTAAAGACACTAATGTTTCAGTAAAATAATGAATGCTTTTTAATTTTCTACTTTATAGACTATGAAGCCATGACTTCGTTTTGCATTTCTGATAAGCTCGTCGATATGGACTGTCTAATCTTGTTTTCATTTGATATATTTTATATATAACTATGAAACTATCGATGTTGCATATTCTCTCTCCATTTTACGCTGGGATTAATTCGCAATAATTAATTTTTCTTCGTAACTCCTAATGGTCTCTTTCTGTGTTATACTATTTGGCGTCCAGGTTTATGGATACTTTGGTACTTGTACTTCCTGACCTCGCATCATGTTTTTAGACACAGAGTTCTTGAGTTTCTTGTGAGGAATCGATTGTGCTGCAGGTGTAATCTCGTATTTTAGAAGATGTCATTATATGATGAATGTTCATCATTTGATATTTCGGTCTGATTTCCGATACGATGTCGTAGCAAATATTTCTTAATTCTTATCAGATAAAGAAAACGATAACATTGTTTAACAGACAATATTATGAAACTTTAGATTAAAATAATTCAATTGAAGTTGAGATGAAAATTAAAACAGAAATAGGTAAGTAAAACTAAATATATTGTAGACCACGTTTGCAGCATTTAATATTTTGTAGTGTATCAACCAAAGAAATAAACATATACTTTACTCTTAGTGGTTGAAGTCTAGAAGTATTAGCATCTCTGATATATTTTTTTAAAATGCGCATTAATTCGTTGATAAAGAACAATTTTTAGGTCGGGATCAAGTCATCCATGATTCGACAATCAGTTAGAATTGACAGTTTCCTGAGGTTATATTACCGGTTTATAATATTATATTATAGGACACATTTATCAGGGATCAGAAGGAAATGTCGAGAAGCACCACAATATTCGGCAACGATTTCCGCCAACGAGGACGACGATTATCGGTATTAGGTGGGGGGGGCGGTTAGATTTCATAAGTAAAACGTCAGTAAAATATTTTGCACCCATATGTTATAAAACATATATCCAGAAAGTGTTCAGTTCTTTGACATTGTTCAATTTTCATACAAAAGATAATGACGTCTTCGTCCGCTTCCTATTGAGTGACTTCAGTCAGAAGCTAACATCCCGTTCACTTATCAAAGTATTCTAAAAAGAAACTCACAGCATCACTCGGTGATGTAAAAGCCAACAATTCTAATGCTAATTTTCAGAGAAATCAGAGCCTATCCATTTTTAAGCCTGGAGAATCAGCAACTACATACCCTCTGTCATTGAGGATGGATTAAAATAGACTTAGCTTCGTAAATATTAGATATGTGCAAATGTTTCTTGCGAAAAACGCAACTCCAGATAGGTCAAGATTAAAGATAAGAACGAAAGAAAGATATAAAGAGATTAGAGAGAAGAGAGTCGATAGAAAAAGGAAAGAGAGAGAAAGGGAGATAGAGAGGGGAAGATAATCGATAGAGAAAGGGAAAGAGAAAGAGAGGGAAGTGGGGAACAGAAGAGAATTGATAGAGAAGGTGAGAGAGACAGAGGAGGAAGAGAAGAGAATCGACATAGGAAGAGAAAGAGAGAGAGAGAGAGGACAGAAGAGAATCTATACAGAATGTGAAAGAGAGAGAGAGAGAGAGAGAGGGGGGAAGAAAAGAGAATCCTTAGAGAAGGAGAAAGAATAGGGAGAGAGAAGAGAATCAATAGAAAAGGAGAGAGAGAGAGAGAGAGAGAGAGAAAAAGACAGAGAGGTGGAGAAGAGAAGAGAATCCATAGAAAAGGAGAAAGAGAGCGAGCGAAGAAAAGAGAACCGATAGAGAAAGAGAAATATAGGGGGGGGGTAAGAGAAGAGAATCGCTAAGGAATGAGAAAGAGAGAGAGAGAGAGAGCGGAAAAGAGAATCGATAGACAAGGAGAAAGAGAAAGTTAGTGAAAGAGAGTGAGGGATAGAGGTGGTGGAGAGAAAGCGGGAAACAGAAAAAGGAAACGAAGAGGAGATAGCGAAGTATAAGAATCGGGATGAAATTTTAAGTAACCTTTGTGAAAGACAAGAATAGTTTCAACTGAAGGGGATTAGTATTCTCTAAGATTACTATTTAAAACAGGAACGACAAACCGACATTAGTGCAATGACTATATGGACATTGGCGCGGTCGTGTGGTTGCATTGCTCTATGCACACGGAAAGGTTGACCAGTCAAAGTAGGACGTGATATAAGATCGAAATGGTCTGCCTATTCGACTTGAGGAAATTCTCTTATCGATCTAAATCTGCATCATATGGACAGAAGCATCAAATATGCAGAGAAAATGTCTGATTCATTCCCCAGACGCATTTAATGTATTCACAACGATGAATACGTTGATGATCTCTCTCAGTCTATTCATAACTATCTAGACCATTCCATAACATCCATTCTTTTTGCTCACTACATTCAACTTATATTCCTGTTTTGCTGATCTTGAATTTATCTATCACGTCCATTATTTATTATATATACATCTTTTTTGAATTTTTAATAATCCATGATAATTGACAATTGACGAAACTCGAGATTTCTATTTTCAACACTATCACTACATTCGTGTATTTGTAAAGCATTTGATAATATCAACGTGGAAGGAACGTCGATTAGATTTTCAATCTAAATGGATTTCTGATGTGTGGTCTATATAAGCATTATATGTAACAGTCACCAAAGGAACCGCTATATGTTTTCTCAGGCTTAGAGATTTTATTACTCAGTAGGAGTAATAAAATTATCACAATGTCACAATAATGTCCCGTAAAAATAGACTTTTATCACACACACACATACACACACGCATGCGCACACATACACAAACATATATATATATATATATATATATATATATATATATACGTGTTGTAATTTCCACGAGTCTGCTACAACGTGACCCCTTAGGGATCTGAAAATGCCCACATGTTCTTTAGTTACTGCTGACCAAAGATATAACACTACTACTAGTACTACTACTACTACTGTCTGCAATTCTCCCCTAAGACACCATGTACCTCTTTTTTTAGTTTGTTTCAAATTGTTATTGTTTCTGACTGACAAGTGTTTTCTTTCTGTATTTCCTTGAAATGTATTTTGCTTATCTATTTCCCATATTATGTTTATCTATTTTCATATTTTATATATGTATATATACATATAGTTATTTGTTTCTAGTTTTCAAGGTGTCTTTCCTAAATAAAAGGATAACAATCAGTATGAAGCGTGAACCTTTTACATTGAGACCGGGGGTAAATTATATTATGCAGATAGTAGGCACCTTCAGGGACTTTCTAATATTTTAAATGCATTTTTAGAACTTTAATTTCGGTTCACCTTTGGAAGATAATCGTCTAAAGCTTATCCGAATTAAAAGAAAAATAAATTCCCTATATAAATAAAGATTTAAGGTATTTTTAAAGCATTACTCATTTTTTCGTCATTTCGTGAACCGGAGTTGTATCCGAAAAATGGAAACAACAAATTTAAAATTTAGAGTTGTGTTTCAAATTCAAATTTAAGAATTAATTAACGGGATTTTCTAACCGTAATGTTTATTTTTTACTTCATACTTTATATGAAAATAATGTTTTTATTTACGCATGGTAGCGTAGGAGGTTAAAGGACAAGTTAGAAGCATATAAATTCTATATCTATATACCTCCGTCCGAAAAAGCGCTGGAAAAATTAAAAATAAAACCCAAAGAAGTATGGAAGTCTAGTAGTGCAATTATCAAGAAATTGTTATTTAGGTTTAAAACTAAATTTTCTATAACCTTATTTAACCAATAGTTTAAGAATATAATTTTTATTCTATATGCTTTTATTAAACTTAGTATAATTAATAATTTTATTTTTATACTAACTGAATGAGTGATATGAAATTTAGATTAATATCATAATATTCCTCCGATACTGAATAGTAGTCAGTTTATCAGCGCGAGATATCAGAATTATTTTCTGTTCTGTACATCCATATCAAAAATAGTCTAAATGTTTCTAAAATGAGAAAAATAAAATAAAATTCTTTTAAAAAAGTTCACACTCGAACATTTTACATTTTTAAAAATTTTCAAATATATCTTTATTTAATAAAATAAAGTCTTGACAAATCGCAACGGGAAAAAATTCAAAATACACTGAAAAATTACATGTAATTTTTTAAATGTAAATAATAAGTTTAAATATTTTTCTGTTGAATCTGAAAAAAATTACGTTTTTTTTTTATTAAATTATGCAAACACCAAATATCAAAAAAAGTATTTTTTTGAGTTTTATTGAATTGTTTTTGGCAAAAAGCGGGTCGATCCACCCGTCTGTTCACACTCGATATTACATACATTTTTTACTGAAATAATATGTTCAGAAATGTCTTTTCATATATCGGTAAAAATCTGGACGAACTCCCCTACTACAAAGTAAAAAGTATACACACGATAACGAAAAAAGGGGATAAAATATAACACTCCCAAAATATTTCCGCAAGGCTTTTAATAAAATAGCCTTCTAAGTAAAATATTCATTCAATGAATAAGTTCTGAAAAATTCGTTTGAATCGGATAGTTCCCTGCTTTTTGGCAAATATTTTAATACAGGTTTCGATTTTTTGCTTTCCTTGTAGAAAAATGTATCCATTCTGGTGGTACCTAGTAGATAGGCATTTAATGAACTTAACTTAATCTAGCACAACACAACAAAAGTGAAACTACAGTGAGGAAGGTTCAAATTAGTAATGGTTCGATAGTCTTTAGCTCATCTCCGAGGGTGGGCTGAAAAGTTCATAGGCTGAATATGAAAGAATGATGCTAGAGTTGTGAAATATTACATGAATTAATTTCAAATCTTCTTATTAATAACTGCATTGTTCATAATTTTCTTAATAACAACTTCATTGTTTAGTTAATCCTCTCATTACGAAGTATTTGGTTCTCAGTCAAAGCTATGGTTGAAAAAAGAATTTTATCGCTAGCGAAAATTCACTGACGTCTGGTCTTTGTTATTGTTGTTGCAGTAGATTATTTGTTTCAAGTCGCCGACTGGCCAGCCATGCTGTTTTTGTTGTAGCTGATTCGTTTGAAGTTGTCGATGCATGTGTATTTCAACGCGCTCTGGTGGGAGATAGTCGCGTCTTTTCGCTTTTCTCTTTAGAGACAGACACATCTGAAATTAGAAATATGTGGGGTTTTTATAATAAACTTTCCCGAAAGTAGGCTCGAGAAAATAAGGTTGTAGTTTTCTATGATTTGTCAAATATTACACATAGTGATGTTAATTTATAGCCAATAGAGCTTTGATTCAAGTGGTGCGTGTTATATTTTGAAATCTTTTTGGTATGTTTGCAATATTTTCTGTTATTAGGTAGAAAATAAAGTGAAATGTTACATGCATTCCTTTCAACTCTTCTTATTAATAACTGCATTATTCAGTTCATATTTTAAGACCACAAAATATTTACAAATCTAAGCTTAATCTAACAGAATGCTACAGTTGTTTGCAGAACATCCAACGAGTATAAAGTTTCCCTACAATAGCGAATTAATTATACTGAAAGACAAATTTATTCCTGTATCGCTACAGTAGGTGGCCGAGTGTTAGGCATAACATTAAACTAAACTAGAAAAAGGCAAATAATTAGTGAAATGAAGCATTTTCAAGATTTAATTAATATTTATAAATAACAAAATGTGCGCACGACGGGGTATTGTAAGCAACGCACGGCTCGCAACAAAAGTTTAAACTTTCAGTTTCCCAGTAGAAAAAAATTATATCGCTATGCATGGATAAACTAAAAAGAACGTAAGTTGAAATATTATAGTGGAGGCTAATGTATCAGGTTCTCTGTAATGCGATCATAATAACATATTTCAAGCATTAATGTAGATAGCTTCAACGCTGGTTGACATTTGCTAGGAACGATACAGGAAAAATATGAGATTAACAATTCCTATATTATTCGATTTGACATTACAAAAACAAATTCGTCGAGTAGAGATAAATGCACTGCAGTAAAAGATCATTCACCTTTGAGAGTACTTTTACGGAAAGGAAGTTGAAGCTTTGTTTGTATTTCGGTGTTTATACACATAATTCTCAGATTCATGAGACAAATATATTTATATAAAATATGAATAAAATATGAAACATGAAGAAATAATACAATTTTGAGTGAGAAATAAAAATCTGAATTTATAGAAAAGCAGTTGGCAGAATTCTGATCTAAAATGTTCATTATATGATGTTTGATCTATGAAATCGATATTCATTACTGAACTAAGTGCCTTGACAAAAAGGGAAATTACATTGAAATGCAGTTTTTGTGTAAAATAAATTATTTTTCACCATTAGGTTCTGGAATTAATGCCGTGTATCTTCTACAGTAGATATGGATCTTCGCAGAAAGGATTTTGAATTATTAGGGTTTTATATGTTTTATTAACAGAAAATTGAAGATGATGACAATGTAGAAAATTCTGTCTTATTTTTTATATTAAAAATCCGAACGTCCGATTTTATTAACAATAAAATAAATATTGAGAAAACATGGTCTCATGTCTGTTAAATAAATCATTTCTATTTACAAACCTATTTACAGGAAATTCAAACGAGTCTAAAATGAGTAATAATATTCTTTAGTGGAATTAAAGTCTTTGGGTAATTGGTTCACAAAAAAAATTGTAGTTTAGAAAAGACTTTTAAATAGTTGGTTCACAGTCAAAAACTATAGTTGAAAAAAGAATTTTATCGTTAACGAAGATTCCGTCTTTATTGTTGTTGTTGTAAGTGATTGTTTGAAGTCGTCAACTGGTCGGCCATGTTGCTGTTTTAGTTGATTTGTTTGAAGTCGCCGACACAGGCTTTACTTCAGTGCACGCTGGTAGGAGAGAGTTGCATTTATAATTGGGTTTTATAAGGAATTTTCCCAAAAATAGGCACGAGAAAAATGAGATTTTAGTCTTCTCTGATTGGTCAAATATTTCACATGGTGATGTTAATTTCCAACCAATAAACACTTTGATTCAAACTGCGTGTGACATCTTTTTGTTTGTAATATTGTCCGTTATTGGGTAGAAAGAAAAGTTTGAGCGTGTTTTAATGTTATTTATGTGGGTAAGTAATTGCGTTGGAAATAGGGTTTATTTCCTATAACATAATACTCCACCACAATAAAACGTAACACACACACACACACGCATATATATATATATGCGTGTGTGTATCTGTGTGTGTGTGCGCAAGGAACGTAAGTATGTATAGTTGATTCATGAAAGAAATCAGAGAATTCTGGAAGAAGCCTACAATCTTTCTCTACTATATAGAAACATACGTGGACTATCTTTCTTTAGTGTGTGTATATATATATATATATATATATATATATATATATATATATATATATATATATATATATATATACATACACACATTATATTTAGTTGATTAGCGTATTCGAGTAGACATCACACATTTTTATGAAGTAATTGGCGACATTCAGTCTCGGCGTGAGAGAGACTCTTTAAGAAATAACATATTATTTATTATTCATATAAACGTTATATTCAGTGGCACATGTGTTTAAGTAGACATCGCTTTTTTTAAAACAAATTGTTGTCGTGGGCGTTCAGAAGACTTTAATAAAGAAAATGTGCCCATTGGCTGGTTTCGAACCTGCGACCCTCATATATTATAGGAGATAGAAATCTTTCTGTGATGTTTAATCATTTAATTATTCTTGTTTACTTACAAGTATTTTTACTGATATATCAAGATTTCCGAATAGATTTCCGAATATGATTTCTCCAGGTATTTGTAGCTACTTTGACCATTTTCTGGGAACAAAATTATTGTTAATAATTTTAGATATTTTATTTGCGAAATCGCTTAGATATGACTATGATTGTTTGATGGCACCTAGTAACAATTCAATATATTATTGCTGTTAGAGTATTACTTTATAACAAAAATATTCTCCGTAATATTCACCATTTTGTTGAATTTTAGGCATTTTGGTTTTAAATTCACTATAGTTATTTTATGATAATGTCGTGTATGGACATCCGTATCTACAATGATCAGCACGTTTATACACACACACACACACACACACACACACACACACACACACACACACACACACACACACACACACACACACACACACACACACAACAAAAAAAGGCAAAGGTCTTTTAAAAATATTACGGGTTGCTGGATTGTAGTAAGCTTTGCGATTTAGGATTAATAAATATAGTTTTTACTTAATAACATTATCACATAGCCGGTACAAATTAATACAGAAAATTATTTTTTTATGAATTATTCTAATTAATTATTCTAAATAAATTAAAAAACTGAAAACAATTCTTGTAAAAATTCATTATTCATTGAATAGTGTTCATAATATATCATATTCATAAAAGTAATTAAACATATTTCTAATTAAATAATGTCATACTGTTATTGCCTATTTTATTTTATGATTCAAAGCAGATTTTCTGTCACCGGGGCTCCTGTTTTACTAAAAGAAATTGTAAGGTGTTCTACGTATCTCTATCTATAAAAGGCAGGATGTGTGTTTGTGTGTGTGTGTGTGTGTGTGTGTGTGTGTGTGTGTGTGTGTAACGAATGCACGGCCGCAATTTTCGACAGATTTGCACCAAAATTTACATGCACATGTTCCAAGTTAGCAAAAAGGCAAAGACCGCCTTTTCATTTCCCAACTCCCATCGATAGTGGAAATAATCGATTTTTTCATGTTTCTACGGCAGTTTTCATGTAGTTTGCGGCCATTTTCTACTGGCCAGAATGAGAGCCTAGGCAGGAAGATTCTATTGGCCAGCGTGAGAGCCAACAGCTGACTGACTCGAATGTTAACTAGAATGCTAGCATGCAAAAAAAATCGATAGCTGCATTCGTCACAAGTGAGAAAAATTTAAATCTGCATGGCACTTTACTCCAATTGGCTCATCCACTTGCTTAAACTCAACGTTGATTCTGATTCCGCAGAACTGGGTTGGGTGTGAAAAAGTTATTTGTTGTTAACATTCTTTTTCCATTCGGTTTTTCCAGTTACGAATCCTTTTTTAAAGCTGATTGTTTTGTGTTCATTTTGTTTAGTTCTTTTTTCGTAACAGATTTAATGTTTAGTATAGAGCTTAGAAAAAATTCGCAGTGTGAGAAAGGCAGGAAGTAAGGCATATAGCTACATCAGCACGGCAAAGGGCACTCCTTTAAAGGCAAGGAAGGGCAAAAATATTTTAAGTCAAGTGATAGCGATTGCTGTATGAGTCGTACGATTTTTGAATCAACCACAGGCAACGCCGGGTCATGCTGCTAGTATATATATATATATATATATATATTTCGTAATCGTATGTCTTGATTGGTTTTAGTACATTGTATTAGATGAACAGTTATATATATATATATATATATATATATATATATATATATATATATATAGAGACAGAGAGAACAGATGGGGTAAAAATCCACAGTTCGTAGCATTTACTTTTCAAACAAAGTGCTCAATACAAAGTAGAGCAAAATATTATTATAATATTTTTACTATAAGACATTATAATATGAATATTTTACAACCATCACGTGAGGAAGTACTATCATAGTATTGAAACATGAAAGCTTTCGTGTGCCGATGTAAAATATTTTTATTATAATGTCTTATAATAAAAATATTATAATATATATATATATATATATATATATATATATATATATATATATATATATATATATATATATATATATAATGAACTCTCCCGTCGGTTTCGACGTATGAGTATGACAGCTTAGTTGATTCAGTTATGAAATTTTGTGCGATAATCTTAAGTGGCATTTAAGACCCGCTACTGATTTACAAAGGAGGCCACATATGGAGCAAGTGTGAGGATTGTGAGATGAGATCATTGTTGGATTGGCTGACCTTTTAGATATTGCTCTCGCTTCTTGAAGATGATTCAGACAAGCAGATTGAAAATTGCTTAGTCCACTAAAACACGTTGATTTCCATTCTACCTGCTCGAAGGCTAAGCGCTCAAGGGTGTTATGTGGTATATTGACTGCTGACAAGTTGCTTTTCAGCTTGTAACAAATAAAAACATTAAGCGCTACAAAAATCAATTTCTTGGAGGGTAACAAACGTAAAAAAATATGTTTTTAACACGATCATTTAAAAAAGATACATTTCTAAAATAATTTCATTCATTTGTGACTAATTCCTAAAAGTTTCCTTAAAATTCGGTGATTATTTGATTTTTTTTCGTATAAACAATGTGTTTTTCACCGCAAAAAAATTCCCATACTAATATCCCCCCCACTGACGCAAGAAAAAGAAAAGAAAAACTTAACCAACATTTCCAAAGTTCTAAAAAGGATCAAAAAATATAATTTAATCAAAAGAATCCATTGGTATTTCCTCTTAGTAATAACTTAAAAATTTTGACGATAATTCTTTGTTTTTATTAAGTTTGGGGCATTTTTTCCTCATGGCATACTCATTTTTTAACGAATTTGTGGAAGTACCTACTTGATAAGTTTTACTGGAGGAATGTTAATCGGAAGTACTTTCGTCATTTTTGTGTAGATAAATGTGCCGCGTTTTATGTCAAGTACTGTGTGATTCCTAGTTTCACATGAATAAACAAAAGTCAATTTCTGGCAGCAACACCGGCAAATTAGCAATAAATATGCATGCATACATATCCTATAACATTATTATTATTATTATTATTATTATAACATTATTATTGCTTGGCTTCAGGACAGAATATTTTGAAAGACACATAAACGGTTAAATATGTGTGTGTTTGTGTGCCAAGAATCTCAAAAAGCCTTAAATCTGATGTCGCTCCAAACTAAATTGGTTTCGTTTGTGTTCTGTCCGATAATCTGTGAAGACATTAATGTGACGTCAATAATACACATATTCAATGGATTCGTTTTGTCAGTGGTCATTTTGTGCATTTCATCTGGTAAAGATGCCAGTTGGTCAGTTAATTCCAATGAAGTCTTTGTCTATTAAGAATTTACTGACATGTTATTGTTTGGGTCGAAATTATGGGAAAACAACATTTATCTCCAGTCAGACGACTGAGATTTTCGTTCACATTTTTATTTGAATTTATGTTTACTTTTCTTCAAATGCATTTTATTTAATATGAGTTATGTTTAGAACAATAATGAGGAATCTCACTCGTCAAATGTTGTGAATTCGGTGCTCACTTAGTGACCGACTAATGTGACCTTGCGCCAGACGAAGAATAGAAAATAATCATAATGAATATTTATTTTTGACATCCACTGATAATGATATTCATACGATAAAAGAACTGTCTTGATACTTACGCGAAATATTTTCGATATCTAAATTTCATAATGAAATTAAACCAAAGGATATATTAGAATAAACCTCCCATGATAATTAAGTGCTTTTCATATAAATTCCTTATGTATTTGAATCATGACAGATCAGTGAAGTTTTGGGTTACATCTACAATTAGTTTGTTTGTTTGGGGTTTTATGGCATATCAACCACTATGGATCTACAATTCGTCAGGCATGAGTTCATAAATATTACCTATATTGAAGGGGATATTTCAATTATGCTAAAATGAAAAGACTTTACGTTCTTAAATATGCATATGTAATTGTTTCATTTTGTCAATAATGCATTAATTCATGATAATTGATAAGGTTCAGAACATTTTCCAACCCATTCCGCTGACATTTCGAAAAAGAAAGGCAATGTACTGTTCCAGAACGATAATACCCGCCCATATGTTACCCAAATATACTCTGCAAGTTGTTGAAAAACATTCCTCACTGACACGATCCTCAGAATTTTGTGCATTTCTATAAAATGATGTTCAATATTGTTTAACATTGCATTATTACAGTAAAAAAATATTTTCAGTTATTCCTGATAGTAAATTAATTATCAATGCGTTCATACTATGTTTATAATAGACGTCTTCTATTACTTACATTAGTTCCTGATCACTGTAAATAACTTGCTTCTTGATTTACAATACATTTCTATGTAAGAAACATTCCTAAAGGATTTATATTATCCATAAAGGATTTAGTTAGAAAATTCCTGACTACTGATATATTCTTTTTTCTTATTTGAAACGTAAATTAAATTGACAGTGACAAAAAAGAAAATTATATTAAAATAAAAAATGCATGCTTGAATTTTAAATTTATTTTCCCAAAACAATATTGTAATCAGCGACAAAAGCCTAGTATGAAATTCATTCTTTGATTTCTGATTAAGAGGGTTAAGTATTCTGGAAGGTCGTCTAAATTATGCAAAAATATAAAAGACACTGATATCTCATTTTAACAGAAATATTTCCTAAATTACACAAAAAATATCTGCAAGCCTTCTGGGCGGTCTCTTTGTTTAAGTTGGTGAATGCTGCCATAATTCTTGCCTTCAGTTCATCTTTGGTTTGACAATGAGTTTTGTTGGTCTCCCGCTCAACTGCGGCCCACGCATAATAATCAAGGGGGTTGCAGTTAGGCGGGCAGACGTAAGGATGATATGATCGCAGAAATTGTCTGACAGCTATGACTGGGTTTTCCTGCTTGTGTGGCATGGTGCACAGGCTTGTTGTCAGATAAAAGCTCTTCTAAGAGACACCCTCTTGACCCAGGGCAGCACTCCCTCTTGAAGGCACTTGATATAAGCCTCCGTGTTGAACTTTCCTTTTCTTATCAGAAAGATCAGAGTGAGTTTTTCGAATTGCCATACTTTCGTAATCATCATTAGACTCATCCCACTCTTTCCGAATCCTCTGCACTGTCCTCATATTGACAACACTCTAAAATGTCCATACTGGAGCTTCCGGCTCGAATGCCAAGCATAACAGCATACCGTTTCCAAATTCATGGCAGAGTTAACTGAGTCATGGTGCGCTCTTTTTCTCACATACGGTGCCGAAATGACCGTAATATACTGAGTAGTCGACAAGGAAAAAACAAAATACAAAACAATACGCATGCCCGAAATAAAAAAATAAAATGGTGTGACAACTTACCCGTCGCACCCATTATATATTTACACATATATGTGTGTGTGTGAGTGAGTGAGTGAGAGAGAGAGAAAAACTAGGGGTAAAATAACTTAGTAAGAGAGAAAAATGAAGAATTCGACTGCATGAAATAATTTTGTAACTTATTCTGTATTTATGTTATAACAATACAACCGATGATAGTATAATATTAATGAATTCGATTACGGTATTGTTGTCAAAATTTAACGTTAATGATTTTCTTCTGATGTTAATTAACATTCTAATTGCAGTTACTTTAGATCCGTTAGCATAAGGAGGCACAAAACATTATTCAATATAGAGATTATATAAGATTATGTAACGTGCTGAAAAGTTATCGCCTCGAGCCACTTTCCAAAAGCTGAGCAAATATAGACATTTGTCTTTGGTATTCTTTCTTGGTCAGGCTGAGAATATTTCAGCACTGCATCGTACACTATTGACATTCACAGAAATAACTAATCATTCAAATATAAGCAGATACGATTGAAAGTCACACTTTCCTTTTCTCTCTTTCTCACTGACTCTTTGCTAAGAATTTTAGGAAGGTTCACTGATTCGACACTCCGATTGCCACATTGCATATTGGTCTTTATTCTTGCCACCAATCACGAGAATGCAGCAGCACAACTGGAATGGGCAATATTGATCTGAGAGCTGTGTCAGAGATGCATGCGCCCATTGTCTGCATTCAATTCGAGTTCAGAGGTCAGTCAAGTGGAGAACCGTATAATGTGATCACGACCTCAATACGAGTAGTATCAGAAGAATAGACACACCCAGCAATGAACATGGACATAATCGAAATATATATATATATATATATATATATATATATATATATATATATATATATATATATATATATATATATATATATGTCTCCAAAGGGAGTTTTCAAAAACAAAATTTTGGTAGGAAATTCGTTGTACTTTATTGGCTCGTCTGTGACTTATGAGATTTAAACGGGGTTAGGGTTAGAGTTAGATCTTAAATTAAAGAATAATCTTTTATGATGAAACAAAATAATTACAAGATAAGAAATAAATGGAAACCTGAACGAGTTTTTATTTCACCTTTGAAAACTGTGTCGTCATCAGTTTCTGAACAATCTCTTGTTACCATAGAAAACACTAGATTTTCCCATTACTAATTAATAATAAGACTAATTTACTAATAATTACCATACACCGTGTTGGAATATTGTTAGAAAGATAGTTTTAAAATTACCGTTAGAAGAAACAGTATGATTTAAACAATTTTCCAAATGCTTTCTATTTAGAACATCAAGAAAAATACGTTTAAATTAACTAAACGAATAAAATTATATTTGATTGAATAATAATGATTCAATGTCACCAGAAGGATAATGAGGAATATTTATATATTCAGAAATAATCTCTCTCTCTCACTATATATATATATATATATATATATATATATATATATATATATATATATATATATATATATATATATATATATATATAAATATGTATATATATATATATATATATGTATATATATATATATATATATATATATATATAACTGTTCATCTAATACAATGTACTAAAACCAATCAAGACATACGATTACGAAATGATGTTGTTGATTCTAGACATTAAGAGGCTAAGATTGTAGTGATTACGGAAGCATTCTTTTGGGAGCCCATTCCATAATGCAAGAGTTTTGGGAAAGAAGATATATTAATGGAACTTTCTCCTCACTAATGGAATATAAAAAGAATAAGGATGAATCACTTTAGTATACGTGCCCTGGAAGTCCCTACAAGTGATTGTTAAACGAAAGAATTGTAGTTTGCCATGAAGATAGAGATAGAGTAGCGAGAAGCCAGTAAAGATTTGACCGAGGGAAAGTAGTTGTACTAATAGAATATAAAGTGAATGAGGATGAGTCACTTTAGGGTACGCGGCCTGGAAGTCCCTACTAGATAATGTCAAAACGAAAGACTTGTAGTTCACCTGGACCTATGTCATGAAGATAGCGATACAGTAGCGAGATATCAGTAAAGTTTTGACTGAGGGAATGTCGTTGTAGTTTTGAAAATATTTCATGACAAAGGTCGCGCAAAGGGTTTTGAACTTTTCGTGGCTGTAATGTATTTGACATTTGAGGACTGGTCATTAAGAAGGAAGTATATGGATATACTCTATAGCTAGGGCTTGATAATCTAGAATACTATCCCAGAAATGATTTTGTTGAGGGGTTTTTATAACATCCCCTATGCCGCACCTAGTTTCATAAGAATATCTAATGTGATCTTCTCCACACCAGGCTTTTTATATGGAAACTAGAAACTTCCCGAATTGAGACTCCCGATGCAATATTTGCGATGCGTGAGAGGGGAGAATTCATGTAGGGGATTGTACTTGTCTTCTAGCGTGGTGGCAAATATCATTGCAAAGATCTTAGCCTTATCTGATGCAGCCTCAATGTTATTTTCGATGGAAGGTAATAGCGATATACATTTATTGAGAATCTTATTTGTAATCGTCTTTGAGCCGTAGCCTGATAAGTATATATATATATATATATATATATATATATATATATATATATATATATATATATATATATATATATATATATATATATATATATATGCGTGCAGTTTTGCCAGGCTGCGATGGGTAAATTGTCGCCATTTCTATTTTTAATTTCACGAATGCGCCGTGTTTGTTTTTGATTTTGTCGACTACTTTTTATAGTCGTGTCAATTGGACACTGTCTGTGAGAAAAAGAGCACCATGACGCAATTCATTCCGCCAGAAATTTGGAAATGGCATTTATACTCAAGGATTTGGTGTCTACTAGTCAGTAGCTAGCGGAGTGTTAAATGCGCCGAATTAAAAATAGATTCTTTTGAGTGTTACTTTCTACTACTGACTTTTCCTGAGTTGCCAGATTAATTTTTATTTGTTTTAGTTTCGGATTTGCTGCCAGCTCCCATACTTAAAATCTAGAAATCTAATTAGAACCATTTGATCGGTTAATTATTCTATTTTAGTAAACGCGTGATATAATCTCAACTAGATTTTGCATATAATCTGGTTGAAGTCTAGCTACTAAATTTTACTCTGAAAACTAGACGCGGTCGTTATACCTATTTTTAGAGCTCCCTGATTGGCTGCAATTTGTTTTTAATGTCTCTTAACATTGGTCATTTCCTTTTTTGGAAATATATGTGCGTATTGACCACAGCACACTGTAAATATTTTGTCGAGATGAATCATGTCTTTTTGTTATTGTAATCGATTTTAGAATCACACACACACACACACACACACACACATATATATATATATATATATATATATATATATGAAGAAATATAGTCTTAGGGTGTGCGATATTTATGCGATAAAGTGCTCAATATCAGAGATAGAGCGTGTGTAAATATATAAGTGAACATAGAAGTCAACACTTAGAGGCAACAGTCTGTTTCATGCTAGACGCAATCGTCAGTCCTGATATATATATATATATATATATATATGTATGTATATATAAAAGGGAAGAGGTTATAGTTGTTCCAACGAAAGAAAAGTGTATATATTAAAAAGAAGAGAGAAACCTCAAAACTTAAGAAATCAACCATGAAGGAAAGTAAGAAAGAAAATATATGAAAATAAATTTTGGAAAAGAAAATTCTTTAAGAGAAAAAAAGCAAAATATGACTGATAAAAAAACACATACACACACACACACACACATATCTCTCTCTCTATATATAAATACACACACACACTTCCTATGTTGTGTAGGGTTCGTGTGTGTGCTTGTGAGTACTCTATGTGTTTTTGCCAATATGTGTATATATATTCCTACACAGATACCCGCGTGTGAGCGTGTGCACATGCATATGAGTGGTTCGCCCACTGTATTTGGCAATTAAGTGTGCATGTTGTGTGTTTTTGTGTGTGGGGTTATTATCTATTTTGTACTGTTTTAAATTTGATTATGAATTTTTTTCCTTGTATTTGTAGGTAAGAATAATTTATGTGTTTGATATATTGGCATAATTTTAAATTCACCTTGGTTACATTTATAGATGTGTTGTGGTACAAAAAATTTTCTGTTGTCTGGCAATTTGCTTTTGCTTTTGTGGAGAGAACTGTTATTTAGTTGTTGGCTGATACCTATATATGACTTCTTGCATTTTGTGCATTTGAGTGCATAAATCACATTTTTTGAGTTGCAGTTTAAATTTTTATTTATTATAAATGTCTTTTTGGGATTTTCAAAACCGTAAGAGTTTCCTTCTATAATGATGTCACACACCCCATAATTTTACTTGCATTTAGTGAGTCCCTTTATTGTGTGTTGGTCAAATTTAGATGAGGTTAATATGTGTTTCAGGTTTTTAGATTGGTGTTTGCTTTTAATTATTTTGGTTGTTTTTAGTATATTTTTCAGTTTGTAATTCTTGCTAAGTAGGTCTATATTTTTTGAAAATTCTGTAAATAGTTCTGGATTGTTCTTGTTGTATGTTGAGAAATATGCTAGAGATTGTTTGACGTTACGTTTCTTTGGATTTCGTAGTTGGTCTAAAGGAATTCTTTGCGAGTTCTAAACCTTTGTTTATCAGTGTTGTGGGGGTAGCCTCTTTTTTAAGAGTTCTCTGTAGTTCTTCTAGGCAGGTTTTTTCAGAAGTGTTTGTCAGTCACTATAGTACAAATCCTACGTGCTAGAGAATAGGGGATGGATTTCAGGCTGCTTTTGGGGGGATGACTCTTGAAATGAAGATACACTTGGGTGTTTGTAGGGTTGTAGTAGATATCTGTAATTATGCGGTTGTTTTTATTTCTAATGAGGATATTAAGTCTTAATATTGGGGTGAATTTGATTTTTGGGTGTAAGTTCTGAAGTAGAGTGTGAAATTGGTTAATATCTCCACATTGATGTCCAGAAAATGAAGCAATCATCTAATTATCGTTTCCAAGATTTAATGAAGTGGTTTTTTATATTTTCCCCATATATTTGTTATATTCCTTCATAGAGGTTTTCCTCTAGGTAAGCTAATGTTAGGGTGGCATATGTTGGTGTCATTTTTGTTCCCATTGCGGTACCGAGTGTCTGGATATAGTTTTTGTTGTCAAATTCAAATGTGTTATTATCTAGAATTAGGTCTATACTATCGATAATTAATTTCTTAGTGAATATTGTATGTAGGGCTTCTGGATATTTTCTAATCCAGAATGAGATTGCATGTTTACGTATTTCATGTTGCTACATAGGCTAATAATGTCAAAAGTTGCTATAAGTGTTCCCGGATCTACTTTTTGTGGTATGGAGCTAAGGAAGTGAATATCGTCTCTAATGTAGCTTTTAATCTGCTTAGTAAATGGTTGTAATATTGTGCCTATTAAGTTACTGAGTCTGCTAGTTGGACATACTGATCCTGCTACTATGGGTCTGAATGAAAGGTCACTGGGGTTTGGGATACTAATGCATTCAAATTTTTGTGTCTGGATAGCTGCTTTATATATATATATATATATATATATATATATATATATATATATATATATATATAAATAAAAAGAAAGAACATTAAGAAATATAATGCGGTGTTCTTATTGATATTTTTATTTTTACAAAATAGTGTTCAATGTAAATTTACAAAGCCTTAATATATATTTCTTATTAACACACACACAAACATACACAGACACACACATATATATATATATATATATATATATATATATATATATATATGTGTGTGTGTGTGTGTGTGTGTGTGTGTGTGTGTGTGTGTGTGTGTGTGTGTTAATAAGAAATATATATTTTTCATCACCGGGAGTATGACTGTAAATGATTTATTAACATATACATTAGCTTGTAACGAATAATATTGGAGTCATAAGCAATAAGGATGTAATTATTAAAACACAACATCAGACCTGGATTTTTCCATTCGATTTGCACGTGAAGGAAGAATTCATTAAGAATAAAATCCGCCAAATAATGTTTGCTTTACATTCAAGATTTTCCAAACTCGGTAAACAACAAGGATTTGATCCTTTTTTAATAGAAACAAGCGTTGTGTTGTTGTTGTTTACGAAAAGGCAAAATAACACTTTTAAAATGAAAACAGGAAAGTAAAAACACATAAAAACGAAACATATTTTTCAAATTCCAATTTTTAGATTCATATCCACTCATTTGTAATAAGACGGGTAATCGATAAGATTTAATTAACATGGCACCTGAGTAAGAAGAAAGTCGTAAAAAGTAAAGATATACAAAACGAAATATCTTAAGTGGAAGTGCAGTATGAAATGTGGATAAATAAGGTGCATTAATCTCATCCTGAATATTAATATGGAAAATTCATGTGCATGATTCGCAATAATAATAATTATGATGATGATGATTATGATGATGATGATTATGATGATGATAATAATAATAATAATCCACACATAGTTACAGAGATATGATCGGTAATACGTTTATGGGACTTTACAATACACACAAACAGATCAACTAAAGCTAAACACTAAGACATCGCGAACAATGACCACAAAAACAATGTGCTTTCTTATTGATATGGCAGATTGTGTCTTTGCTAGATCTTCAAAAGAACTTTCAAAATATAAAGAACTTGAAATCGAAATCTCAAAAATGTGTCACATGAGGACATCAATAACTCCAATTGTAGTTGGAGCCTTGGGAATGATTGGAAAAGATTCCAATAGACTCATTGAAGGGATTCCTGTTGGCCCATGCCTTATAGAAATCAAAAACCTTGTAGTCAAAGTTAGAGTTCACACACAACGAAGAGCTTTATCTATTTAAAATGTGTGTGATCTTATTTTTCTTTTACAAAAACGATAAGAGGAAAATGTCGTGAAGTCATTTATGACCTTAGGCCCCTGGTTGCGACCCAGAAGAATTTGTGCATACAACAGAAATCAAAGGAAATAATAATAATAATAATAATAATAATAATAATAATAATAATAATAATAATAATAAATAGAAATCTCAAAAATGTGGCACATGGGAACATCAACAATTCCTGTTGTAGTTGGAGCCCTTGGACTGGTTGGAAAAGATTCCAGTAGGCTGACTGAAGGGATCCCTGGAAGTCCATGCCTCAAAGAGATACAAAAAACTGTTCTGACAAGTACAGCCCACACTTTACGAAGGGCTTTATCTATGTAATTATTTTTTTATTTTATTTTATTTTTTTTTATGCAGTGGAAAGTGTCATGATGCCATTTCTAACCTTAGGTCCCTGGGCGGGACCCGGAAAGAAATGTGTAAACACCAGATATCAAAGGAAATAAAAATAATAATAATAATAATATATCACACCAAAAACACTACCACTTCCAACCGCCTGGATATCCGACGATGAATATTTCAATCAGAATTCCTGTCACACCTTCTGTTTTGTTTGTCCTTAATCGCCATTACGCATGAACTAAACTATAATAGCTATGGATACAAAGTAAACAAGAAGGTATTTAATCACCTACTCTACATGTATGATCTCAGATTGTGGTTGTCAGAGTGTGGGAAGTTCGGTCAATGATTGTGCTAGTTATCAGTTGGTTGCTGGCGTCTAAAACACCGAACTTAAAAATTAAAATTACGTAAATCGGTATTAAGCCTAATATTCCATCCCTTAAGAAGTCTACGTTAATTGAAACTGACAATATTCTACGAAAGGTCTTATCTGATGGTGTGTGTGTGTGTGTGTGGGGGGTCGCCTGATTTGATAAAGAACACCCATAATGAAAGATCTACGGTTGAAAACGAAAGAGATGATGATAATAATAGTAATATAATGTACATATCGATCACCATCTACTATTAATACAAAAAAAGTATAAAACAGAATAGGGGATTATAAAGATCTTATGTGAATATTATTATTCTGCTACACACTATCCTACCGAAAACAGAGTCACCAGATGACCTAAAGAATATCAAGAAGATTTCTGAATGCCAGCGAAAATATAGACGCTAATAAACGAGCAAATGTCATAGAAATCATCATTAAAGGAAAAACGATTGAAAAATGTAGAACTTGCTGAGCGAGAAAAAAATATTAAAATAGAAATGAATGTAAATTTAAACATTATTGCAATTGAAAAATCGAAAATTTAAAATTACTATTCAATATGATGAATATTAATAAAAATTAAACTCCAATAAAAATATATTTAAAATGAACAAGAAAAAAATCAGAAACAGAAAACCAATTAAAATATGAAGAAACAATAGAGAAAATTCAAGGAATGAAAGCAAACATAATAAAAGAATAAAAATATGACAAAGTAAAATGTAAGAAAAGAAAAATTAGAATCAAATCCGATAAAAATGTAAAATATTATTAAAATTGCAGACAAATCAATCATTAAAAGAACAAAGGTTATGGATCTTAATTTAACCAGTCGAAATGAGGTAATATTCTCTGCAGCAGAATCAATGGCATTAATATAAAAACCACGAAATACAAAGGCGAAAGCATCGAATAAAAATTTCTATAGCAAAATAAACTAGAGGAAGTAATACGCAAAAACATTGGGGAAATATCAAAAGAAAAAAGCAATATATTATTAAAATATATATACATATATATATATGTAACATTTACATAAATGCACATTAAGGAAGCTTTACCTCCACCCAATATCTGAGACATAATAGGTTTTGCTCAAGAGCAGCGATCACATATTCAGGAAACTATCACAATGTAATATACTTAATAAATTTATGAGAAAGAAACTTCCTTAAACTCAGGTCTCTGGTAAAGTACTTGGTAAAAAGGTTGCATCAAATAGCAAATCAGTAAAATGTGAGATAATAATAATAACAATAATAAGAATAATAACAATAATAATAATAATAATAATAACAATAACAATAATAATAATAACAACAATAATAATAACAATAATAATAATATTAACAAGAACAATGATAACAATAATAATAATAACAATAATAATAACAATAATAATAACAATAATAATAATATTAACAAGAACAATGATAACAATAATAATAATAATAATAATAACAATAATAATAATGACAATAATAATAACATTAATAATAACAATAATAATAATAACAATAATAATAATATTAACAAGAACAATGATAATAATAACAATAATAATAATAACATTAATAATAACAATAATAATAACAATAATAATAACAATAATAATAACAATAATAATAATAACAATAATAATAATGACAATAATAATAACATTAATAATAACAATAATAACAATAACAATAATAATAACAATAACAATAACAATAATAATAATAACAATAATATTAATAATAATCTGTGATAAATATCCAGAAACCATTGATCATCTTGTATCAGGTTGCACGTTATTGGCACCCACTGAATATAAAAACCGGCATGACAGAGTGGGCCAATATCTGCACTGGAAAATTTGCAACTTCTACGGGAAGGAAACTGAAAGAAACTGGTACGAACATCACCCAGACCCGTTACGGAGATAGGACCTGTTACAATTCTATGGGACTACACAATACACACTGACAGAACAATCAAAGCCAACCGCCCAGACATTGTTATTAAAGACCACAAACAAAATAAGTGCCACCTTATTGATATGGAAGTCCCTGCAGACTGCAATGTATCTTTGAAGATATTCGAAAAGCTGTCAAAATACAAGGACCTTGAAATATAAATCTAAAAAATGTGGCACATGGGAACATCAACAATCCCTGTTGTAGTTGGAGCCTTAGGATTGGTTGGAAAAGATTCCAGTAGACTAATTGAAGGGATCCCTGGAAGTCCATGCCTCAAAGAGATACAAAAAAAAATGTTCTGACAAGTACAGCCCACACTTTATGAAGGGCTTTATCAATGTAATTTTTTTTTGCAGTGAAAAGTGTCATGATACCATTTCTAACGTTAGGTCCCGCCGGAAAGAAATGTGTAAACGCCAGATATCAAAGAAAATAAAAAATAATAATAATAATAACAATAATAAAAATAATAATAACAATAATAAAAATATTAACAATAATAATAACAATAACAATAATAATAACAATAATAATAATAACAATAATAATAACAATAATAACAATAATAATAATAATAATAATAATAATAACAATAATAATAATAATAATAATAATAATAATAATAATAATAATAATAATATTTTTAACGAGCACAACCGATATGTTGCGAAGAGATTTTTCCGTTTAAGTTTTTTCTTAATTAACTGTCTGGTTTAATTAAATGAATACAACAAAAAATCACATCCTTCACTTGCTCTAGATCATTGGCGATGACCCGGCACGTGATTATAAGAACAACGCTGATAAAAAATAATTCTTTTCAAATAATAATAATAATAATAATAAAAATAATAAAATGAACAAAATATTTTATCTTTGAAACTCAAATGGACAATCCAAAACCAGCATACCATATCTTGGTATTTGAAACAATGCAACAACTTCCTGATGTTTTTGTTCGAATAATTTTACATCTAACGTGGTAAAATTCTTATGAGTTAGTCTGATGATACAAGGCTTCGTCAATTATTTTGCATTTAAAATTTTATAAGATTTTTGAGTTGAAAACTTATAATTAAAAGTTAGTTGAACTGTAGATTATGGGTGAAATGATTTCCATGAATTCGGATGGTGAGATGTAACATTTATCCAAATGAGAAATGCTAACCTTGAAGCCTTTAGCTCTCCTTTTATATGTCATCATGTCAATATCTCCGCTTTTTCTATCGTCTTATTTCAAACAATTTCTTCTTTTGAGCTCCGTTTTTACGTCTGATTTAATTCGACGGTAAAATCTTTGTATTTAATGCATTTCACTCACCTTTCGTAGTTCCCCTTTCCATGATTCTAGCTTTTTCTTCCCTATTTGCCCCGGTTTTTATCTCTGCTCTTCTTATTTTCTCCTTTTGTTCATGGTTCTTATTGTTCGTGAATTAGCAGCTGCAACCTTCAGAAATTCCGTAAAGAAGATACATAGGAGATATGCTCTGTAAACTTGATATCATTGTAATGTATTATTGGTCGGAAGATAAAAGCAGAAAGTCTCCGCTCATACATTCTTGATGGAATTATTATAATAACCATTCTGAGCTTCCATAAATGTCTCATTCAAATTATATATGCCCTACAGGAAAAAAGTTTGCGGCAGCCCTGAATTTCTTTAAACAACACCTTAAAATATATCTTTTTAAGTAAGAGATAAAGTTTCAGTAACTACAGTATATTTGCTTTTATTTTGACAAAGATAAATACCTAACTATAAAAAATACCATACAGTAGCATTGTCATTAGTTTTCGTCTACGAAACTATCACTTGTCTTAATTACTGCTTTACAAATGCTGGCATTATTTCCAAGAGTTTTTGAAAAAGTAGAAGGCATAGCATCCCAAACATTCTTCAAATGCTAACAAAGCTCACTCTCACTCTCTGGGTATTCTCTTCGAACTGTCCTATCCAATTCATCCCATACTAATTCAATGGGAGAGAGGACAGAAGATTGAGCTATCCACGTATATGTTTTTGACTCGAGGTAATTTTAACATAATTTTGATATAATAAAGAGTGTTTTGAATTGTCTTTTTGAAAGGTGATTTTTTTCCCATTTATGCGTAAACCAGATGTTATAGCATGTCTCTGTAAAATCGAATGATATTGTTCTTTTTTATGATTACCTTGATCTGAATCGAATATCCAGTCTTCTCTCACTCAAAATACCCCCGCAGCCATAATAGACCCATCACCGTGCTTAACGGTTGGAACTACACATTCATCATTCAGTCTTTCTCCTTGTTTCCTTCGTACATACACACTCCTTTTACTACCCACAAGTTCAAATTTAGACTCAACTGTACACAATATATTTTGCCACTCTTTCAATGTTTACTTATTCTTTTGGCTATCGCAGTTGTTTCTGCCTATTAACCTTCGGTAATTCGGGATTCACTGCGACGGCCACAGCCCAGTCAACGTCATCGATCTGCCGGCTACACTGTGTATGGGTAGTCGGAAGAGTTTTCCAACCTGACCTGTGAAGGGGAACGCTTTCATTTAAGCCTGGGCGTAGGAGCCCGCGCTTCTGGGGTCAATGGATTTAAGACTGGGTTGGAGAACTTCTGACAGGAGAGATGGGATAACCTCAACATCCTCGGTGCAAAAGAAACCGACAAGCCTATTAGACTGAATTTCACCATGATCCACAAATAGATGGAGATGAATGATGACCGCAGTGGCGCAAAATGTGCTAACTCGATAAATGATAATGGTGATCAATCAAATGTTTATCATCAGCAGTAGTTTTCACTTTTGTTCTCCCAGCTCTTTTTCTGTCAACATTTACGCCAGTTTCTAACTGCCTTTATAACGAATATTGTATCCCATGTCTTGAAAATCTTAAACTTAGTGTCAAGTGTCGCCTTCTTTGAATCAGATTTCACTCTGTGTGCTCGATTTGATGCTTTCCTAATTTTGGGCAAATTATTCCAAAATTAAAAAATAAATGCATAAAAAACCATGAAAATACTGTCGTAATGGCACAATATTTTTTCTTCAGAGACAGCTACATATGTTTTGTTTGCAACGTTAGTCAATGCTGAATTAACATTTAGAAACTGCATTAACATTTAAGTAAGTTTTAAATTTTGGTTATATCAGAATGTCTACTGAAGGTTTAATGGTGAAAGAAAAATAGAAGGTTTCTCTTACAAAATATTCGCAAAATTTAGCAAAATGTATTGTGGACAGATGAATCCAAATTTAAAGTTTTTAGTAGTAAGAGGATCCTGGATAAAGACTGAAAACTAAAACAAAATGGACTGTATTTACTGAAATTTTGTTTTTTACTTAAAAAATCTCATTTCAAGTTTTCTTTTTTTAATGAAATGTCGGGTGGCCTAAACATTTTTTACATGCCGTTTATATAATAATTATGTAATTGCATATAATCTGGTGTATATAACGTATCAGAACAAAATACTTCAAAGATTTTTATGAAGAAAAAATCCATTAAATCTGCAACCAATCCACTCGAAAATTATCATCAGGTTTTGATGAACTTTGAACTTTCTTTAGGTCGGGAAAGGTTTATCAGTTGCTCCTGCGTTTCAAGGACGGTCGAGTGTTGGTTAAATATTATGGGAGTTCAAGACAACTAATCACCAGTTAAACGTTAGAAAATCGCGTCAAGCAATCCATCAACTCCCCAAAATGATAGGAATAAATTATTGAGTCTGACTGATCTGAGAATTTTCCGATAGTACCTACCTAGAATGTGCATATTTCACTCTCTCCAACCCCCCTCTCTCTCTCTCTATATATATATATATATATGTGTGTGTGTGTGTATTTGCGTGTATGTGAGCGTGTATGCGTGTGCGTGTGTTCATACAGACGAATAAAAAGATTGAAAAACTTAGTAATGTATTTCGTTCTTACAAAAGATCTCAGACAACGGCTTTATTGTGGGAGTCAATCTTACATATACAAAGCATGAAAAAATGTCTGTATGACGGAGGAGAAATAAAAAAACAAACACGCCGATTACCGTTTACATTGAAATTTTGAATATACAGCGATGCCCAACCTTGAAATATCAATTTGGACGCTCTCGATGTTTTCATTAATCTTTCATTATTTCATTATTCTTTTTGTCACTTTTACTTTAATCGTTATTGCTTGTAATTTTCCCTCATTGTATTAGTAGTTATTTTTGATGATGCTACTATTATATTTACTGTATAAAACTCAAGTATTAGTGCACTTTCGCGCCAATAAATTTATTTCTCTTTCAATCAGAACCGCCTTATCTAAATAATGACCAGACTTATTACAATAAATGTCTAAAAAAATAAATGATTTGCTTTGTGAAACATCACTCATATGTTCATGTAATCTTTTTCTCGAAGTCTCACCAATGGATTTCATTGGAATGTTGAGGGTAGTCTATTTTGTAAATTCCCACTTAATGTTTAATGTTAGTTTTCTCTTGTAGTCATTAAAACTCTTATTGTTTTTTAATTGACACGTACTTCATAAAAAAAATCGGAAAATTACTTGTATTTATAGTCGTCATGGTATTGGTAGGTCGTATTCTAGTTTTATCAAGATTATTTGCATATGGATTCTCTAAGTTGTCCTTGGGTATGACGATAAACTGCAACCGGCAGCAAGGGTTCGGGAGGTTTTGAAGAGCTTAATTGCTGTTGTTCCCAGTTTCACTCTTACCCGGGGTGGTAGCACATGTTAGGGACACAGCTATGGGCAAATAGTGAACCCCCAAACAGGTGTCAAAACACTATGCAAGTATAAAAATAAATTGTTATAGTAAAGGTACCAGCAATATATTTTCATAGTAAAAAAATACCGATAATACATTTTTATAAAGAAATTTATTAATGATCTCAAGTAAGTTAAATTTCGGCATTAAATCACTCATAAGGTGTTGATGTGCCGCTAAACAAACAAACAGACAACAAACGAGACACAGCTCAGCGAGACCTCAACTTGCTGTTATCAAATCGTGATCTGAGTGATCTAAGATCTTCAACAAATTTCTTCACAGTTGATGCTTGCTGATTATTTCTTTAATTTACATTGTGCAAATTCGGATGTTATAAAACATTTCTCTTTATGCGTCAGGTTAGTTTTAAGACACATATTAAAGTTTGCAACTTGCAAATGTGACTATGAATTACAAACTTGCAATTTCAGGACATTTCATATAGATAGCTTCTATTTGTTTGCATCTTTGTCAAAAGAATCGGTTTTTCTCATAACTGCACAAATATATATTACCCTCATTCTATAAACAAATCTACATATTCTTCTAAGGATTAATTTGATATATCGGTGTTTCAAAAAAATTCAAATGGCTAACAATATTTGTAAGTTTTCAATTCCTCCATTTAATTGATAAGCACATCTCTAGAAGTAATCCTCTCAGTAAAATATTTAACAGAAACACACTAAAACTAAGTTATAGCAGCGCTGATAATTCTGAGAGGATTATAAAGAAATACGATAATAAAATCGTAAACCAATTTAAAAAATCGAATGATAATGCAAATTCCAAGATAAATACTGTTGATAATATTAACCAGTGTAATTGCAGGAATTCTAACGAATGCCCATTGCAAAATCAATGAATGACCAACTCTGTTGTTTATTTAAGTACTTTTTCTACAATAGATAATCCGACTGTTGAAAAATTTATATTGGGAGTACTAAGAATTCTTTTAAAACTAGATGGTACCAACATATCTTATCCTTCACCAATAGCACTTATAAAAATCTCTTTAGTACATCTAGTACATCTCTTTCTAAATATTTTTTGAATTTAAAAGAAGTTAATAAAACTCCTACGATAAAATGGAATGTATTAAAAAATCTAGAACATCTAGTTCTTTAAATGAAGCTTGTTTCATATGCTTAGATGAGGAAACAGAAATTAAGAACTTTATTGATAAAGACTCCTTATTAAACTAAAGAAGTGAACTAACTGTAAATTGTAGGCATGCTTTAACTTTTAACTTACAATATGGTTGAAATTCGAATTTGATAATACTTTTTCTTACCGTAAAAAATGGCAGATGTACTGCGGTGCACCTTATATGGTATATTACTCTATTGTGTAAAATTAATTTAGATTTAGTATAGCTCTGTATTGACGTCTAGTTAGAATTATTGATTAGTTTGGGTTATTAACATCTTATATAGATGATCTTTACTTAACGGTTGCATATTAATTTACTAAAGTAGTTTAGAATTTATGATTCGGTTTTTACTGGTTTCTTAAAGAAGACTTTTAATTATAAACTACAAAATTCTATGTAGGAAGATGAGTGAGTATATAGCTCCTTAACATTAGGCTACCTCTTTCCCCGTAACTGCCTGTGAAAGTTGAACTTCATACTCTTCTATATTTTACGAAATAATGTAATCAATTTATTAGTCACAAACAAAATTGCCTATGATCTCTGTATAGACAACTTCATGTCATGACGTATATAATTTTTTTCAGTTGGTTTAGATTTTAGCGTAGGATTCATATTTAATTGGTTACTCACGGTAAAACCACAATCCTCACTTTAATTCTGTTTCTTTTTCATTTTTTCTTTTTCATTTTTTCTTTCTCTTTCAAAAAAAGAGTAAGTATTCTGCTTTTGAAATTAATCGTTCACTCATCATCAATTTACCATCGCCCGAGGAGACACATTTGTAGTTCTGAAACACGATTGCTGTCGTGTAGCGATTTTGACATGTTTTTGTTTTAATCTCCGATAATAAATAATAATATTCAGCACTACTTTGTATTGGACCCTCTTTTAAATTAAATTTTACGGACAGTGAAAGAATTATACTCCATTTGTTTTTATCTTAGCTGCCTATATATATATATATATATATATATATATATATATATATATATATATTCGTGTGTGTGCGGGCGCATTTCATACAATAGCCACTGTGATATAGGAGCTGTTTCCTAATGTATGCCTAGCTTCAGCATCTTATTTTTGATATTTTCCTTTTGTATTTACTGTCATTAATTTCAATACATGTGCATAATTACATCTTACCTGGCAGATGAAGCGAAAAAACAAGAAAATATATCTATTTCAATGGATATTTTTAAAACTTTGGCGCATGGTAATTATTTCCATAATAAGCTGTCTATATGAATAAATCTATGATCGAAAAGTATAACTTAAATTATCTTTCATAAGTATTCTCTAAGTTATAATTGTTAATAAATGCTGTAAGCGTTTTAAGCATTTATTTATGGAACAACGCCAAAACGGAAAAATAAGAAAGGAAAGTTTGTTTTGCCAATTTTCCAAAATGAAAACCTCAAATAATCCTTAATTTAACATTCAAAATACAATTAGCACCTTTGAAATAAAGTTAATTTTGATAATAAGTAGATCGTTATCTCAGAATGATGAAACAGTCCCAAGATGCATTTATTCTACAATCTTAGAAGTGTCTTCAGATGAAATTCACCTTTTTTTCATCTCTTTTTTAATCGTGCAAGCAGTCGATCCATGCCAACGTACATCATTAGAAAATACTTTCTGCATTACATTTTACTTTGGCTGATATATTACTTTCAGTTTCATTGTTTGCCTATCTATCTATCTATCTATCTATCTATCTATCTATCTATCTATCTATCTATCTGTGTGTGTGTGTGTGTGTGTGTGTATTATGTATGTACAAGGTCTGATAAAAAAGTATTGATATTGTTGCTATAGTAATGAAGCTAAAGAACGCAGAGTGAGGACGCTTAGCCCAGGTTGACTTTGTAGCGCATGCGCACTAAGCTGTAACGTTTCCGCTTACTTCCGTTGATTATACCAGTGCTTGTAAGGAAGGTGTATAGTATGTTGTCACCTCCCTACACCAAAGACCAAAAAGACTGTCAGAAAAAATGGATTATAGAAGTGAAAGAAGTAAAAGCGATAAAGAAAAATATTATCTGTAAAAATGCGAAGTATATGTGAAAATATTTATGAATGGACAGTGAGACTAGCCTGATATGCACTAGACAAAATGATGATCAAGGAATGTCTTAAGCTTAACCTTTTCTGGTACAAGACAACAATTTTAGGCTCCCAGTGTGAATCAAATTCACTACATGAGCGAATCATTCTGTAGAATAAGAGCTACAGCAAACGCCTAAGACCCGCGGTGGCTATTAACAGAAAATCTATATAGTGAAGCCAGAGAAGAGAATAAAAATCTTTAACCAGATATATTCCGGAATTTCTTTTGCATAAGAAATGGATCGTCTTAAATTCAGCAACTCTTGTTCCAGCTTTAAGCAGCAGCGATTTCGGCCATTTTCTCTGCCATTAATAGATTTTGTTGTAAGCTGAACTTTCTTAGTGGCTAAAATCAATACTGCATTACCTGAGCGCAGGGAACTGGGGTAAAACTGAGCAGATGGGGTGTAAGTAAGGAAAATAAGATTTGGGTAAAAAATAGTTATTAATTACAGACAGGCAGTAATGTTTTTTCTTTTTCTTTCATGGCTGATATATATTCCACTTGTCTAATGTCGTGAAAGAGATGCAGATGATAAATTAGATGCTTGAAATTTATCTGCATCCTTGATACGGAAAATAATCGGTTGATGCATACAGATAGAATAGATTGAATGAATGAAATATATATTAATGGGATTCTATCTATCTATCTATCTATCTATCTATCTATCTATCTATCTATCTCAGTTCGTTCATATCTATCTATCTATCTATCTATCTATCTATCTATCTATCTATCTATCTATCTATCTATCTCAGTTCGTTCATATCTATCTATCTCTCTATCTATCTATCTATCTATCTCAGTTCGTTCATATCTATCTATCTATCTATCTATCTATCTATCTATCTATCTATCTGTCTATCTCAGTTCGTTCATATCTATCTATCTATCTATCTATCTATCTATCTATCTATCTATCTAATAAAGTTCATCCAATACAATGCAGAAAAGCTATAAATAGTATAATGTTTCTGAATGAAGTGTGTGTGATATGAATTTAAGATGAAGCAGAATGGAGTGAAGTTTATAAGTAATGGGGAATATATTTCGATTGACCATTGATTTGAAGAGATTAAGATTATAGTGTTCAGAAAAGTTTGTTCGACAAAGTAGCAGTTCTCAGATAAACGGTCTTTGAGTAGAAGTAAAACTTCTTTGTTGTAAATAGAATGCGGAGGAAATGAGGGGATTGTGCACTGTGGACATACCATGGCAGGGCCTAGATATAAAGGTTTGAACTGGTGGAACTAAAGAGTGGAGCTCCTATCTAAATTTGCTACGGAAGTAGTAATTACCTTGCTAGATTGTATCCGTGGGAAATAGGCTGTTGAGTTGGAATATATATATATATATATATATATATATATATATATATATATATATATATATATATATATAAGGAGAGATGAGAGAGAGAGAGAGAGAGAGAGAAACAGATAGTTAGTAACAAATTATAAAGGAAAAACAAAAATCTATATATATATTAATATATATTATTAATTAAAGAATATCAAACACTTAAAATCCCATAGGTAATAATAAAACAGTAGCCCTGAATCTCCAAGACCTACATATATATATATATATATATATATATATACACTACAGTTCAAAAATTTATAGTGATCCCCAGAATAAGAGAGAAAAAATGAAAAAAAAGCTCTTAGTGTCATTCAAGAAAGAATGGAATTAATTATCAAACTTATACTTTGATAAACTTTCGCAACGAATGCCAAATATTTGTCCTGCAGTAATCAAGATTGAAGAATTGATATTTTGATAAGAGCAAAATTGAAGCATAATTTTTGTTTGTCATAATAAAATTTCTAATCACGTCGCACTTTTTCTAACCATGTATAATAAGTTTCTCCTATTTAAAGTACAAAACAACTGCTTTGGGGCTAATTATAAAATTACCATGTAGAATTGTAGTGTATATATATATATATATATATATATATATATATATATATATATATATATATATATATATATATAATTAAGTAATTCATTGAGTCTGAAAGAAACCTCAACAGAATGCAGAAAGCACTGGATGGCCGTTTCGTCCTATGTTTGGGACTCATCAGCAGTGCGCATGCGCTACCGAGAATTGAAACCCTGGCATTTGAGTTATCAAGCAAACGTCATACCAACTGTTTCAACGGGAATCGGTGACGAAGTGGTAGCGCCGCTCGCCCACAAAATCCCGTGGTGGAACTCAACTGAAATTCTCTCTAACCATAGGTCTGTGCCCCCTGGATATACGACTACTATCACCAAGCCGCTCAAACTGAAACATTAGAAGACGGATCAAGCAATGATATATATATGATATAAATTGTTAGGAGAATTTGATAATTATAATTAAGTAATTCAATGAGTCTGAAAGAAACCTCAACAGAATGCAGAAAGCACTGGACGGCCTTTGGTTACAGAGAACTTTTAAGTTTTCAAATTTTTAACGAACTTTGAAATTGGGTTCAGAAAATAAATTGATCGTGTCCTTTGACATCGTCAGTTTGTATACCAAAGTTCCTCTTCAGAACACCATTTATATATGTTCTGATGATCTTTATATAGGTAATAAGGGCCCTACTAGTATTCCTGAAAACTTGTTTTTGGAATGCATGCGTCTTGCAACTGAATTGTTCGAATTCAGTTTCGACAATATTATGTATGCCCAGAAAGACAGGGTTCAATACTAACTAATATTTTCTTAGGTTTTCATGGGGGAATTTTGTTTGAAAAGTGCAGTAAGCCCGGTGTTTATATACAGTAAGTTGACGATATCTTTTTCATTTTTGATTCTGCCACCGACTTTTTTGCGAAACTCAGTTCTCTCCATCCATCCCTTCAGTTTACTATGGATGTTGAGAGTAATCAATGTTGCCCTTTTTAGATGTTCTCGTAGAACGTAAGGATGCAGGATGACGCACTCTCTAGTTAAGTATATATACATACATACACACATACACACACATAGGGATAATCAAAAATACAATTACAAATTTTGAGGGTAGGTTTCTCACACCAAAACAAGGACATATGTTTATATGGACTTTTGCCCTTGTTTTATTGTGAGGAACCCGCCTCCAAAATTGTAAAATCATTTTTGATATACCCTATATATATATATATATATATATATATATATATATATATATATATATATATATATATATATATGTGTGTGTGTGTGTGTGTGTGTATATATATACATATATATATATACACATATATATATACACACATTATATATATATATATATATATATATATATATGATATGAATCCAGCTTGATATAGATGATATGAATCGAACTTGACGACTAATCTATAATATTTTCTTGCGGAACTACACAATATATCTTTTTTTCATTTTTGTTTGCTCATTAACAATTAGAGAAGCATTGAGTGTTCAGTTCCATTTTTATGACTACTGATCTATATTATTATTATTGATAAACAAATAGTCAAGTCTGGATATCCAATCATTTCTTGTTAAATTTCTTTTTCGAATGAATGTTCATTTCAATGTGTCTACCCCAAATATCTCATCTTGTACAAAACTGAAATGTCCGATAAGACAGTTGAGAGGAAAACTGGATTAAGAGGCCACAACATGAAGAGGTATCATCCAATCACCTTAGAGCTAATTAGAATAAGATTTAATTCAATCCATAAGTAGTTTGGTACATGAGAGAGGAATTTCAGTTATGACAGTTCAACGAGTAGTGCAAAAAGACTTGAAAATGAAATTGTACGTGAAACGTATGAGGCAGCTTGTTTCTCCAGGACAGAAGGTTAAAGAGGGCGAAGATAATTTTGGAGTAATATATATATATACGATTGCACTAGCATGAAACAGACTGTCGCCTCTAAGTGCTGACTTCCATGTCCACTTTTATATTTACACACGTTCTATCTCTGATATTGAGCACTTTACCCCATAAATATAGCACACTTTAAGACTATATTTCTGCATATATATATATATATATATATATATATATATATATATATATATATATATATATATATATATACAAATGTAAAAAAATGAAGAATAAAATTTCAACGCTCAAAACATTAATTTAAAACTAGGCTCAATACAAAAGTATAGCAATATATATTTATTATACACTGTTACATTGGAACATGTAAATATCCACTACAAAATTGTACATGTTGTTTCAATGTTAAAATCAAACGTTTTTTCAGGTGGCATAAAATGATGGTACGAAACGATTTTATTCAAAATTGCAATTAATGAAACACTACTTCACTTTCCGGTTTTGGAAAATTTTCTGTAAAACGTAAAAAGGAAAGAAGATAAGAAATCAATAAAAAAGGGAAAAAGAGGAAAGAAAAAGAAAAGAAAGCCAAGAGAAAGCATAGGAAATTAAAAATACTACCAAGAGAAAAGCCAAAAGAGAAAGGGCAAGAGAAATTGAAAAGAAAAGTAAAAATTACCCAGATTCATAAAAAGAGGAAAGTTTAGAAGATAAGAAATAGAAAGATGTTGATATGAGTTAAACCAATGAAATTCTGTTGAATCAGAAAATTCAGATTTGAACAGAAACACGACGTGATATATATATATATATATATATATATATATATATATATATATATATATATATATATATATATTGCTAATAATCATGTATTTAAAAGCTGTCATAGAAATAGGATGTGTATCTCTAAGGTTCTCTTGCATAACAATATTAGACAAATAAATTCAATCCTACACTGGGGGTTCTATATCTATGAACATGTAACAATCAATATAAGCTTATTAATTTTTTGTAAGTAGAATCAGTTAAAGTGGAAGGGTCTTACGTATAAGAATAGTTTTCAGTGATTTTTGCGCACCGAGTGAATCATTCAGACAGTAAAAGATAAGGAGAATTCTAGGGGCTGAAGAAAATTTCTTTTGACTTCATCGTCACTTTTAAACTTCGTGCCCCTCGTGAACGCTTTCAAGGGGCCAAACAGGTGAAAGTCTGAAGGGGCAAGGTCAGAGTTGTAAGGGGGATGAGGGAGCAGTTTCCAGCCCAGCTCGTTGATGGTCTGCACCGTTTGGGCTGCTATGTGAGGCCTTGCGTTGTCATGATGCAAGATGACTCCTTCTGACTGATGACCCCTGCGTTTGTCCCAACAGATAAGCTCAAAGTCTTTGCAATGTATCCACTGTCACCCTTTTGTCAGACTGAATGAGGTCATTGACTGATTCGATCACCTCAGGAAACCTCACTTCTGTAGGCCTCCCAGGCCTGTCTTCATCCTCAATACTGCTCCGTCCTTCTTTAAACAATTTATCCCAATTGTAGACATTTTTTTGTCTGAAACATGTGGCACCATACACAGTTGACATTCTCCTATGAATTTCAACTGGTTTGCACCCTTCAGCAACCCAAAACTTGATAACTGACCGCTGTTCAATCCTGGAGCATGCTTCTTGGTCGGCCATCTTTGTTAATCGCCAAAACTCTCAAAGTTTTTTTTTAATCTGCAAAAGAAATTAAATCCATGTGAAAAAGAAGTAAAAAAAAGGGGGTAAGCTTCTATCTGTATTAGAAGTCCCTATACCGAAAAATTCACCTTATTCATTGAATGACCCTCGTATATATGTATGGGAGGATTGAGGAATCGGGAGTCGAGTTCGAATTCCATTGGAATCCATTAGATTCACTTACGTGCTAATACCCTTGGGAAAGGTATGAATCCTCTTCTCTCTCCAGCTATGTTTAAATAGCCGGACAGTCTGAGTTCTATAGTCTTGGATGGCAACTGGTCTAGGAGAAGAACAACTCTGAATTCAAAACATGCGATGGGTCGTTTGGGGACCTTTTGGCACGTAGTGCACCAGGTCTCTGTATTCGGCTCTTCAAAAAGTGTGGTTGGTTCTGCAATTTGTCTCCACTACTATAATGAAATCATTTTGTGCTGGTGTCTGGCTGTCGGTTCCTAGGAACTGACCAACTTGATCCTCATACGTCGAATGTGACGGGAGAGTCTACCATATATATATATATATATATATATATATATATATATATATATATATTGAGACGCATCATGTTAATGAGAGTTAACATTTTTCGCCATTTGCTATCGGAACTGTATCAAGTCTATGGGGGACATAAAATATGTACATCAAAGATCATAATGTATTTTCACGCGCACACACACACAGAAGCACAGTCACACATGTACCTCATGCTTATATTTCGCTATTTATACGTTTCCACGACCCAAATCTGTTAGAACAGAAATCAGATTTACTTTTTAAGTAAACATGAATTTTAGAGTACGAATGAAGGCTTTATTATTTTACTGGCTTGATCATCTCCGAATGGTACAGTAATCTCAACGGAGAAACAAGTGTAACACTGCCATCTGTTTTTGTTAAGTTCATCCTAACATATTTATTAGAATGAAACACATGTAATTAATTTTACGATTAGGTTTCTTTATTTTTATCGATACAGTCTCTAATCTTCAAGTAAAATAAAGAATACATGGAAATAAAGAATACATGATGACGTTGATAAACACAACAATACAGATTGAAATCAATGTGATTCGTTTTTAAAATCCCATTACGTCGAACCTAGACGAGGAATTGAATTTCTAAGAAGAATTACAAGGAGAGCAAGCATGCAGCTCCATCTGTACATTATACATATATGTATATGAGCTGACTAGTTGGCAAATATATGTTTCAGTGTTTAAATATAGTACAAAAATAAGTAACTGGGAAATAGAATTTCAAAGATGGCAGGCAGACCAACTAACTTCAGAGGATTGACGCAACAACCTTTTGACTCTAAATTCCCTCCGATAAGCTAAGATTAGCAGCGTGACAATCTCTGTCTTTTTCGTTGTTATCAGTATATTCATGTATTCGACCGTGATATTTTGTGCTCTGAAGATTAAGTACAAATACATGGCGGGAGAGAGAAAGGGATAGAGATATATATAGAGAGAGATAAAGTATGCGAGAGAGACAGGGGGAGGGTGTGTGCGAGAGAGAGAAGGGAAAGGGAAAGAGAGATATGGAAGAAGAAAGATAGAAAAAGAGAGATATGTGCATGACACCGTATCAGTTAATAATGGACAGTGGGAACAGATGAAAAAAAGAAAAGAATGCTAATTTCGAAGGCAGACAGACATTGCCCCGATTCTGAAGAATTGGCGTAGCATAATCTTTCTGCTCTAATTTTTGCTATATTTCTGGCAGCACAATCAAAGAAGAGTTGTTACGATTGATGGACAAAATAGCGATTTAAACAATCAGCTGAGCATTATAATCGTATCTAAGTTCAAATGGTCAATTCAGACACGCATGTGCGTGCGCGAGGCACTTTCTCCCTCTACCTCTATCTCTCTCTACTCCTCTCTCTCTTTCACACTTTATATATATATATATATATATATATATATATATATATATATATATATATATATATATATATATATATATATATACTCAGAAAGAAACAAAGTTCGATTTGCTACTCAAGTTTCAAGCTACCGCCAGGCGTCAAGAACATTTCTGGTCGCATGAAGATCGCAGTAATGTAAAACTCGTCGGAACTTTCTCCTTCTGAGTTGGTTGTTACGCTGGGAAGCGTAATTAGTAATTTAGACATAACGCACTGTATATTACTATTTAGGTAAGTGTATGTATTGTGGGCTTTTATTTCCACTTTTGGTTTTGTTGTATTCTTTGCGGTGAAACTTTTAATTATTTTTATTTTGTACAGCTGCCATGTTTTGTGCAGGATTGTGGAGTAATTTGGATTTTTGTCGCCTGTGTAATCCGAATTTAGGTAATTATTATCAGAAAAAATGTTTCAGATGAATAAATAAAACTGAAGAAAAATATGAAAATGATTTCGGAACATTTTCCGAAAAAGCAGTAACGCTCTTGAGGCTAAAACCAATAAAAGTAACAAATTCTTCGAATTTTACAAGGTAAAATAATTCCAGACAGCAGCGAAAAATAATATTTTGGAGATTCGGTCAAATGTCTATTTGCATGCCGGAGGGAATATAACAGATTTTTCGAGAAGAATTTGAATTCATAATAATTCATAAGAAATATCTTTTTAAAGGATTTAATACGGAGCTCGGTATGTGTATAATACCTTTCAGAAAAGAGATACCTGTCCATAATCCTGGAGACAAGATTATACATATATCGCAGAAGCACTGACATATATATATATATATATATATATATATATATATATATATATATATATATATATATGTTATAATTATAAAAATAAAATAAAGCTCCGTAAATTTTAAGATTAGTTATTCCACAGTTCGCTTGAGGATGAAACAGAGCTGGGTACTTGTTGAAACTTGACTAATGCATGGAATAATAATGCAAACACAAAATGTAGTTAGAATAAAATGTATTGAAACAAGAAAGTGTACACAATATTTACATATAGTCTTTTGTATATTCCTGGGAACACCGTTCCTGGAGAATGTGTTCCTAAGTCGCAGTCGGGCAGAGTCTCTAGTTGGATCTCTGGATTCGCCTCCCTGTCTTCCGGTACCAACCCTATTTATATCGTCGGTACTCCGCTATGCAAATTAGGTGGATCCTACCACAACACCCCCCTCCCAAGCATTGGAATCCCTTTTGGATTTCAAACTGGCTTCCTATATGGGATGGTGATTATGGTTATTTCTTCGTAGATCCCCTTTGCATACATCATATGTATATGTCAATCTGCTTAATTTTAATATCTTTTCCGTTTTGGATTCACGTCCAATGGGTCCGTGAACTTTCGTTTCCTACCGGATCTTCTCGGTTCAGGAGCACTCTGCGGAAGTTCTACTTGAAAAATATCATACATTACATCAATGGGATCTTCCTCCTCATCCGGTATACTCTCTTCATGCTCTAGAACGTAACATTTTTTAAGTTGGTTCTGGTGCCTTTTATGAGTATTCTTCGGCCCTTTAATTATGTAAATCAGGTCACCGATTCTCTTGTCCACTATGCCTCGCTCCCAGAACTCAACGTTGTTTCTGTAGCACTTGAAAAACACCTTCTCTCCGGCGGTGTATCTTTTCCTAGCTGTATACATAGTGTTCTTTACTCTATTTCTTCCTGGCAAAAGCTTGTCAAACACTGACTTAATTTTCCTAGCGAACATTAGTTCAGCTGGTGCCATGTTTGATTGTGTTCTCTGGTTTGGCGTGATTCTGTATACTTGTAGGAATTGCTGAAGCACTTTTCCGTTGGAACTCTTGAGGCTTTCTTTAGAGCGCGCTTTAACGTATCGACAAATCTTTCTGCGAGTCCATTGGATCTCGGATGATACGGCGGCGTCGTTATGTGGTTAATTTGATATAACTCACAAAATTCCTTAAACTCTTCAGAAGTGAATTGTATACCATTGTCACTCACAATACACTCTGGCACACCGAACCGTGCAAATAGTTCATGCACAAAAGTTGTTGTGGTATTGGACGTAGGCTTTTTGCAGCGTAGTACTTCCGGCCATTTTGTAAAACTATCTACCACTATTAAGTAGTAATAATCTTCTACTGGACCAGCGACATCAATGTGTAATCTTGTCCACGGATGATCCGTCTTTGGTCATGGTTTGTGTACTATAGGTGGTGTCTTAGCTGCTAACGCACACCCTTTACATCGATGAACCATGTTTTCGATATCCACATCCATTCCTTTCCAATATACAAAGCTTCGCATTAAGCTTTTTGTTCTATTAATCCCCGGGTGACCCATATGAAAGTCCCGCAGGATTCTTTTCTGCAACTTTTTTGGTACTACGACTCTCTCACCATATAATAAAACTCCGTCACAAATTGAATAAATCTCCTACACTTTTTGGTCATTTGCTACCATTTTGCTTTTTATTTCTAAAATGAAATCATCGCTTTCAGCTTCTTTTTTTATTTCCTTTGATGTAACCGGTAGCTCTCTTACAATGTTGTTTACCATGCTTTTCACCTCATAATCTGCTCTGATAATTGCAATAATTGATTCTTCGAATCTTTCTTCTTGACTCGGTACGAGTCTTGATAAAGTATCCGCATGAATTATATTTTTGGATGATAGGTGCTTTATGTGAAAATCATAATTGAGAAGAATGGTTCCCCATCTTAACAGTCGATTTGCCGTGTAAACGGGTAACCCTTTCTTTGATCCAAAAATAGTGATCAGAGGTTTATGATCCGTTTCTAACATAAAATGTCTGCCGTAGATGTATCTATGAAATTTTGTTATGGCCAAAATGATACTCAGCGTCTCTTTTTCTATCTGTGAATAACTTCGCTCTCCTGGGAGTAATGCTCTCGAAGCATGTGCAATTGGTTTTCTAGGACCATCTGGCATTAGGTGTTGAATACACGCTCCTACCCCGTATGAACTAGCGTCACTTGCCATTACAATATCAAGTTTAGGATTGTAATGGGTTAAAAAGAGGTCGGACATAAGCATTTTCTTTATTTCATCAAAGGCTTTCTGACATTCTACTGTCCATTCCCATGCCTTGTCTTTTTTTAGTAGTTCATTCAACGGAGCTCTTAGATTGTACATTCCTTTAATGAACGCTTGATAATAGTTTGCGAGCCCAAGAAAACTCTGTAGTGTCGCCACGTTAGTGGGCGTCGGCATGTCTCTAATCGCAATGGACCTTTCCGGATCTGGAAATCTGCCATTTTTGTTGATTATGTGACCTAAATACTTAATTTCCTCCAAACCAAATTTGCACTTTGATTCTTTGACTTTAAATCCAAAGTCCTGAATCTTTTTTAATACTTGATTGAGGTGCTCTCGATGTTCGTCGACGTTTGCACTCCTTACTATGATGTCATCTAAGTAGGCACACGCAAAGTCTAAATCATTCAACATGACGTCCATAGCTTGTTGAAAAATGGCTGGTGCCACTTTAATACCAAAAGGAAGCCTGTTGTACTTGAATAAACCTCTATGCGTGTTTATCCCTAGTAACTTCGAACATTTCTCTTCGACGGGAATTTGGAGATAGGCCTCTGATAAGTCGATTTTTGAAAATATCACTCCGCCATTTAGCTTGTTAAAAATCTCCTCCGGACTCGGTAACGGGTAATGGTAGTCCTTAATTACCGAGTTCAACCCTGTCGAAAAATCAACGCAGACTCTGATTTGGTTTGATTTCTTTTTTATACAAACAATCGGCGCAGCCCATGAATTAGATTCTACTTTCGAAATAATTCCCATTTTTTCCAACCTATCAAGTTCTTCGTTAACTTTCTCTACACTTGCGAAAGGCACGTTACGTTTCTTTTTAAAAATAGGCATAGTATTTTCCTTTAATTCAAATTTAGCTTCAGACTTGTTACATCTTCCAAGACCAGGTGTGAAGGTTTCCGGAAACTTTTTCTTTAATTCCTCCTTAATGTCCTGTCTTGTTTGCGTATTACTTTCTACTTTTCTACAGAATGAGTTTAACGGTTTATCCCACAATTCGAATGATTCAATAAAATCTGTGCCCAACAAGTTTTCTCCATTTTTCAGAATGAAAACTTTTATTTTTTTAACGATCCCGTTCAATTTCATGGGAAGTACAACCTCGCCTTCGAAGTTAATTTCCTTTCCAGTTACCGTTCGAGCGAATTTCGTGGACTTCATTATTGTAGGCCTTTTTAAAATTTTCCATGTTTTATCGTTCATTATTGTTAAATCTGACCCCGAATCGAGTTGAAATTTGATATTCTTTTTGAATATTTCAGTCGTCACATATTTCCTCAAATCTCTATCTGATTTGATATTCGAATTTGTTTGTCTAATTCGGCTATTGAATTTTCTCGTTTTACAACACGATCCTTTGTGACCATTCTTTTGGCACACGAAACATTTCTTATTTCTATATGGGCAATTTACCTCCCAGTGTCTTTCGTTACAACGTCTGCAATTATATGGTGGGACCTTTTTTCCATCCTCGTTCTTTTTATTTTCTTGTCTATTATTAAAATACGCCGAATTTTTTCTCCAATCTTTTTCTGATGGGTAATTTGACTGTTTTTTTATTTTATTAATATAAGCAATGCCAGCTTCTTCAATTTTTTGAGACTCTTTCTTTAAACTTACGGCCCGTTGACACTCCTCTGCTAACTTTTGCAAGGTAAGGTTTTGTTCAGATTCGAGTTTAGACAAAACTCTACGTCTTATTTCGGCACTCTTACTGGATACCAGTCCTTGAGCAAAAATTAAACACTTGAATTCTTCAACCGTAATCTCTGCCAATCTGAAATTGTCACAATGTCTATTCACTATAGATGCATATGTTAAGTAATCCTGATCGTCGGATTTAGAGACATTCATGCATAACCATCGCTTATGCCAAAGCGACATATTTGCTCCAAACAGCTCTTTTAGCAATTTCACTGTTTCCGAGAATTCCAATTCAGTTGTTTTTCTCGGTAGAATAAAATCTACAAATTTGCTATGTTCTGCTGTACCTAGCTTTCTTAGTAATAGACTGACTTTTCTTGAATTCGACCAGTTTTCACAGTCTGTGTAGAAAATATCTTCATATCGTTTAAAGTACGCTTCAAACGTTTTTTCTTCGTCTGGCACATAGTTGAAAGTTTCCAGCGAATTAAATATGGTGTTATTAGAATATGAAGAATTTCCTTCATTTGCCTGATAGTTGTTTAATTTCTCCAGTGTTAACTTTTGAATTTCTAAAAGTCTTTCATCTTGCTTTTCTTGATATTTTTGCAGCGCTATCTGTTGTTCTTGCTGTCTTTCATCTTGCTTATCTTGATATTTTTGCAGCGCTATCTGTTGTTCTTGCTGTCTTTCATCTTGCTTATCTTGATATTTTTGCTGTGCTATCTGTTGTTCCCTTATTAATAAGGCAAACTGTTCATGCTGACGTTGTTGACTCATCTGCTGGGATTTGAATAATTAGATATGACTTTGGATAATTCATCCATCTTTAGCTGATAGCGTTCATGCAACAAAGAATATACTTTTAATTTGTGTATCCACGGATATCATATAAGCTGACCAAAAAAATCGAAACAACGTACGACTTTTTAATTTTACGTCTTGCTTTTACATTCACGCCCGTGATAATCAACTTTGGTATTTTTTTTTTTTTTTTTTGTGAACAGAGACCGTCGGACTTTTTTTTTCGTTTTCGACTTCTGTTCGCGTATTTTAATGACAACTTCTGATTTTATTATCAGAGGTAATTTGTCACTATATTGTTGAACAAACAAAAAAAATAATTTTTTAAAGTTCGTTACCTTTCAAAAGTCGACACGGTGTATTTGTGCTCCTTTTACTTCCATGCATGTTTTTGTAGTCGGCCAGTTTTTTTTCTCTTTTTAACGGGTGCCTCGTTGTAGATAATTTTTTCAATTAAAAATTACCGTTATTTGTTTACGACACCTTTCAAATTTTTCTGAGTGAACGTTCCTTTATGCTTAGTCGTCCTTTAACGAGTTCTACATATCCAGAAGTTCAGAATCCTTTGTCGTTACGTTAAAGTTGGACTTTGAATTAATAATTTTTTTTTCAGCCTGGGTTCTTCAATGACTTATCCCAATTGTTGAAAACTCTCAATTATTAATTCTTTTTTTTTCCGTATGGTTCGTTCTACTTCGTCGCCATTGTTGAAACTTGACTAATGCATGGAATAATAATGCAAACACAAAATGTAGTTAGAATAAAATGTATTGAAACAAGAAAGTGTACACAATATTTACATATAGTCTTTTGTATATTCCTGGGAACACCGTTCCTGGAGAATGTGTTCCTAAGTCGCAGTCGGGCAGAGTCTCTAGTTGGATCTCTGGATTCGCCTCCCTGTCTTCCGGTACCAACCATATTTATATCGTCGGTACTCCGCTATGCAAATTAGGTGGATCCTACCACAACAGTACTTTAATTCAATTTAATTTCTATAATTGAATTGAATTTTTTAGCTTCTGTTTTTGAAACATGGGAACTCTTATGTAGCGATGGAATCATATTTTTTTAAAAAATAATTATAATTTAGGCTCTATTTATGTATTGAGCACTGTTTTTTAAAAATAAAAACAAAAATACTAAAGAGCTTCGGATTATTAACCTAACGGTTCTTTCTTCTTTTTCTATATATTTCCACACACACGCACACACACACACACACACACACACACACACACACATACATATATACATATATATATATATATATATATATATATATATATATATATATTAGTTAAATACAGTGACAGGACCAAAAGAGTGTGAGTTTAATACCTGGTTAAGTCAGTGGAGAAATTGAGGAGGGGAATTAACAGGAGATAACAGATAACTGACATCCATTAAATCATGGTACGTGGAACTAGAACAGTCTACACCAGCGAGCGAAATAAAGGGTTCAGTTCGACATTCCAACCACCTGAAGAAGGCCGTTGTGATAAATATGGTAACAAAGATGAAAATGCTAGTCCGAGCAATGTAAATAGTATATATATATATATATATATATATATATATATATATGTGTGTGTGTGTGTGTGTGTGTGTGTGTGTGTGTGTGTTTGTGTGTATGTATATATATATATATATATATATTTGCTTGGACCAAAGTTTGTAGCTTTTATCAATACATGGCGTTTGCAAATGTGATTTTGTTTCACACGTAACTGAAATTAATGATATATACAGTTCTATATTGATCTTGAAGCAACATCGCTAAACACATTTTCAACCATTAGAAGCCGTCCTCGAAGACCTTAACACTTTGCATGTTTCGATCTGATAGAGAAACTAAATCGGTTCACAAGTCGTATATGTCCGGTGATGACCCTAATATCTAATCGTGTCAAACCTCTTCAGGAATACGGGAATTAGGAAATAAGAGCTCTAATCTATTTAATCTCTTTCGAGACTATGCTCTGCACGTCTACAGTCACAGATGTATAAAATGAGCATTAATTATTCAAATATTGCATCCTATACCCAAAATGAATATATTAACAGAAAATAGCTTTTATACTTTTCCTCCCGACGTCATGACGATGACTTATGACAGAAGCGGAACGGAAAAGAAAGCTTTCTAAAACAGAAACCATGATGATGACACACACCTTGAATCCATTTTAAAAGTTAAGAATATGGAATTAGTAACAACTAAACAATTCAAATACCTCCGAGTTATATCATATTTCCTAAAGGATATTAAACATAAAATTGGCTGTCGTATGGGTTAGTTATGTCCCAAACCGCAATGGTGATAGAAAATAAAAATATTAACCTAGGAAAATTATGTCTTTAACTGGCCACTCGTTAGCGCTAAACACTTATATGGATGGCATGCATGGCGTCCTCATCCAGAAATCTCTAAAATGTTATTTGCCATTAACCGTTTTCCCTAATAAATGATTAAAAATTGCTTCACTCACGCGAAGCCCCTTAGATCTTAGAGAGGACTATACTTTATCGAACCTCATGGACTGGTGTTACAGAATCACCAACGCCTTTATCAGGTACGAGAAAATATGTCACTTAATGACTTTCAGAGTAGCAACAACTGAATTAGATAACGCATATAACTTGAAGAGAAAATAATGACATAATCAAAATGTTCACTTTCAAAATTACTTCAAATAAAAGGCTAGGAATGTAACCCCCAACAAAGCTAGAACACGAAATAACAGTGAAATTAAGGAGACTATTTTTCTGAGGAACTGTTTTAAGAGAAAGAGTTTATGAATTTCATCCGACTGGAGCACTGGCTCTTTGGTCAATAAATGCCTAAATTATTCGTATTAGAAAACGGAGAGGCTCATCATTACGATCACCACACAGATTCTGAAATTAAACTTTACATCGCGACTTTCTATAGAATTTTTGCCTGAATTGATAATTTGAAATGTCTTTATATTAAAAGTGATGAATTCAGTAAAATGCATTTTTGTATTTTTGTCATTTGGTATTTTTTATTTCCGAAAAGGAAAAAAAAAACGCTTACAAACAGCAAAAAGGATTTGCCATTTATGATGATGATATTGTAGCTGACGTACTGTCCGAAAGTGGTTCGTTGGGCCCAGGACTAGAAATTTTGATGTTGGAGACATTGATAATTACTATATCTAAACGCTGATTAAAATATTCCACGACCAATGGCATGGAATATCGTAGAGATACTGCACATATCTTATATGAGTGTTTTTATTCTTTGAAAACGCATGGATACATAAATCGCTATGATGCAAAGATTTTCTGCTCAAATCTAACAAAAATCATTTTTGAAAAGTACGACAACAGACAATGAAAAATGAATAGTTTAAAACAATGTGAAATGAAAAAGGTTCTAGCGCAAACGAAAAGAGGAAACGTTAACTACAGCACCTGCATATAAAGAAGGTGATATTGTTTATTTGTTGGGAATGGAGTGACAGTGAGTATTGCAAACTCCTCCCGTAAAACAATTCTATTTCCACATCGACCAATTAGAGACAGAAAACGAGAAAAGGAATCCGGAATTAGACAATCGAAAGCGTATCGTCTTCTATCGGTACAACGCCAGACCTCATTTCTCTTTGTTGACCAAGCAAAAAATGCGAAGAACTTAAATTCTATAGAACCCCTTCACATAGGGATTACCACAAACATCTCTTCCAAGTAAGACACCTCCCATAGAGGAGAACATAATTAAGAACTATGTATACGTCATCCCGTGCAGCTGTGGTAAGAAATATAAAGGGTTCAGTTCGAAATTCCAATCACCTGGAGAAGATTGGAGCGTAGAACGGTCAAAACGTTGTGAATATGGCAGCAAAGATGAAGATAACGCTCAGAACAATGTAAATAGTGTTCATTAGCGAGAAAGATACCAAATTTCGAAAGGATGGAATTGTGAAGCTGCATCAAAGATGAAACAAAATGGCACATATGTGATTAAATAAATCTATGAAAAAATATCTAAATATTTGCTTTGAAAAAGTCACTTAGAAAACGCTGATATTTTCCCAAATCAATAAATATAAAAACAGTTGGTTATATAATTTTCTTCTTAATGCATAATATTTTCATAGACATTGAAGAAAAAAATACGAAACGGTAATTTTTTTTTCATGTAGGTTTTATCCAAAAGACATATTTGCTGCAGACAGAAATGTATGCAGATTATTTTTTTTAAATTCTTTTTTCAGTTCTAATTTTTATCTCGAGTATTTCTTCTTCGTCAGCCGACTGAGATAGCGACAGAAAATACAGAACGAAAGACGACTCGCTATAAGCAGAGTGGATTACAACCAGAACTGATCTGTGTGTTAAAGAAGTTAACATTGATCTAGATATGTAAACAGTATATGCTTCGCTCATGTGAAATCTTGTCTCGATCATTGTATTGATCGCTGGATAGATGATCTCGCCTATCATACACTGCTAGCAGATATATGGATACACTTCTAGCGGGTTTAGACGTAACCAACGAGAAGATAGGAACTTATAGAGAAAGCGAGAACGAGAAAGAGAGATAGAGAGATAGATAGATAGAGAGAGAGAGCGAGAGAGAGCGAGAGAGAGGGAGGTTACAGCAAATAGATACTTCTTTCTTTCTCGTCTAGAAATGTTGTCTAAGAATATTTTTATGTTGCGTTTTGGGTTATTTTTTATGGCACTTGTGAGAAATTATTTCTTAAGAACAGATAATGAAATGTTTGTGAAACTTAGAATTTCAAGTATTTTACAAGTAGTAAAAACAAGAATTAGTGTTTTTAAATATATAAGGGTCAGGATAAACTGATTTTTAACACAGAAGAAACACATTAATGGGAAACTACGTAATATTTGATACAAGCGTCGCCAACTATCAGAGATCAAACTCAGATAAAATCCAGGAATTTTTATCCTTTTTTCAAAACTGTTTTTTAAGGCGGATAGATAAGCTGCCTTCACTTGAAAAATTGTCTTAACAGAATCCTGCTATTCTCAGTTGGGTTTGTTTTGAAATTAGTAAATTCCATAAAATGAATGGATTGACATGGAGCAATGGTTAGCAAATAAAGAGTAAATGTAATAAACATCAGACTGGAATATTTCATTTTCAAATAATCTTTTTGCTCAAAATACCGGAAGAAAAGTTGGCGAATTTTCTAGTGACTTAAAAAATGAGTTGTTAGTGTTGAAACTAATAAAAACACTAGGCGTTTGAATGCTGAATCCCAGGCCAGATAAAGAATAGAGTACACAGTACAATCTTCGGCTTTCATTTGACACTGTAATGTCATCATCTAATTTTATTATATGTCATTAGAAAAAAAGGTGTCGGACTGTAAAGCGATGGTTAGGAGAATTAGCATAGCTATACCGATCATAACTACTTTATTGATTTTAATTCTCATAGAGGATTTTACACTTGTGACATTGTGACATTCGAATCTCAATTTACTAAATATTAATATCACGCTAAAATTACGCTGCTTTATGTATGACAATAGAAATGGTTTGTAACTAAAACCTATTTGGAGCTAAAACAGTGGCATATTTTTTTAACGGCGGTCAGTGATCGATCCTTGCTAAAATATTTTATAACAAGATGACCTTCAACAAGCACAGATTCTGTACGTGTCAATGTATGCTGGCTTAGGCTGGCAAAAAATTCGGATAATAAAAACTTACGTTTTAGAATTCTCCAAAGGTGTCGATAAAAATTCCGTGCGGATTTCCTGGAAACTGCAGCTACCATAAAGAGAAGTTTGTATAATCTAAACTCTTTTGATCATATAAACAGACATATAACAAGTCCTTACCTACAAAGTTAAGAATTGCCACTCGCAGGCTCTCTGTTTCCATGTATTGCTTCAGTAGAATAAAGTATATGACAAAAGAGAATGCTGTGCTGGTTTGGCCATTTTCGGATTGTAGTCTTCGGATTTCTATGATGTCGAAGATTTGGGACTAATTTTAGTGGAACAAGTGAAACAGTTGAATCCATCACCAAAGATAAACAGATTAGTTTTCAACTTTAATCAATTACAATAAAATATCTTAAACATCAATTCGATTTTTTATGCGTTTAGCATATAAAATTCTTACATTCAAGCTTATGATCCAGAATTCTCGAAGCTGCTCATCATTAACTCTGTTCATGTCAATAAAACACTTGATGACTTACGCGACTTGATTTCATTTCATTTTTTATACCAAAATTCGATAATTGTGTTCAATACAACCATTCTGGAATTTTATCATATACTGTGCCACTTTCTAAATTGGCACGCCTTATCTATTTTAAAGATTGTCGCAAAACAGTAGCCTTACACTTCATAGAAAATATCTAGAATGGCAGTAGGAACATTTAAATATTTGGAGTTTTTCACTTGTTATCAAAAATTGATTTGAAGTTGTGAAATGAATAAGTTAATTTAAATTCACTCAAAATCCTTAATGACGCTTGCAAAATCAGACAATAAAGATGTTTTTCCCACTTGTTTACATATTATAAGCAATAATCTGTCGCATGGCGATTTATTTTCATTGATAGGTTTTCAAAATACACATGCACCCCCCAAAAAAAACACACGACCCCCCCCCAAAAAAAACCAACTGGTATATTAATAGAGATGTAAATTCATTATGGTGTTCTTAATCCGGAAGGGCATTATAACACAAAAAACAATTTTATTTGGCTGGAATTATGCGAGCATTATTGAGAAATTAAAACATTAACATATGTAGAATGTAAATATATAGCTTATAATGTTGCTACTTACATATTGCAAATAAATGTAAGAATGTTTTTTTTCTAATGACGTAGATTTATTGATTTTCAACTGTAATGTAGGAAGATGAGATTCTTTCCAACACAACAATTTGCCCTCAGTAGGTTCTCCAATTGCAAAAACTTCTACCTGCCAGGTGAGAAAGAATGAATAAGAGAGAGAGAGAGTGAGAGAGAGAAAGAGAGAGAGAAAGAGAGAGAGAAAGATAAAGAGAGAGAGATGAGATGAAAAGGAAAATAGTTGGAAGCATTGCCCAATGATAAAATAGTTTTCTTCAAAGGAAGTACAAAGGCGAAGCATGTGGACACTGAAGATTGAATCAGAAAAAGTGACTCTCTTCGCTTAATTTCATCGGCTTTACTTTAGGATACTTCAAAAACATTTGTCGTGTCCATGGGTAGAAAAACACATGCCATAGGGGAATGAGAAAGAAAAATAATTTATAGTAAAATCGTAGATCGAGATATGTAAATAGATGGAGATAGATAGGAAGATAAATTGATAGATAGGGACAAACTGAAATAGATATGATCAGAGATAGATAGACAGAATAGCTTATACACATTAAGATTAATTGAAAATGTAGTTCTAAAAAGAGGTGCTTATGAGCCTAGAAGATATGAAAGCATTGAGATTGGTGAATATAAAGAATAATGGCATGAAAGTGCCAAGATCCTTGGGACTGAACCCCAGTTTTGTAAGGAGAGCTATTAACGACAGGTGTTACCGGACGGCCATACAGCGACTGTTTGCGACAGACAAAATAGTTATACATCAGCAATGTACACTAGGTCATATACGCAGGCTGAGAGAAAAATTAAATTTGAGTGTGGTTAATACTAGACAATCATGAAATGTTCTATATTATTTTAAAAAAGCAAAATTATTTTAGTTAAGCTGAAAGGGAAGCCTTTTAATATATCAATTATAATTTCATGCAAACCAAACACCCGAGGTATGAGAGAAGAAATTGATATCTTTTTCTACACACTGGAGAACGCCAAGTCTTAGTGCAAATTGCAGAAAATTAACATCATTATGAGAGACCTGAATGTTAAGTCGTTTAGGAACAACCAGGTGAAATAATTGGCAAATTAAGACTAGGAACCTGTAAAGAATGTCGCGAAAGATGGATAAATGCAAACGACTAAACAGTAAAAACATCTGGTTTCAGGACCATCCAAAAAAGACAATCGACCAAAGGTTCAGAACTGCAGTTTTACACTCTGGTAAAAAAAAGAAAGTAACGCCTAAACTATATTACAATAGAATGAGCCAAGCTGCAAAAATGTATGTGACCAAAGTTAAAATAAATATAATATCTTGAGTGAGACTACAAATACAAAGTAGAACAGATTGCGAGAAACATTATTGACAACGGCGAGCGAGATCAACCCAAGGAAAATGAGACAAGAGATAGAAAGTTTGGATGACATGGAATTCAATCAAGAAAAAAAGAGACAATAAACAATGGCAAGGAATGGCAAGGGAATTAAAAACAAATACAGGAATGCAACAGATGAATGACTCAACAAAATGGACACGGAAATAGAAGGAATCTTTTTCATAGATAAGGCACGTATGCACAAAAGGACAAAGTAATTCACAGGTCAAAAGTGGGAAGATTCGCAGTAGAAAAAGAAAAAATCCAATGACTGAACGTATACGTTGGGGAAATATTTCTTGGCAAGAGATATATAAATCTGCTATATACTAAAGTATCAAAGGAATGGAAATGTTAAACTCCATAATAAGATCAGTACTGATGAAAATGAACAAAAACAAAGCTGCAGTACTAGATGGGATTGTAATATAAAGACTTTCAACCTTAGATAATTCTGGCATCGAAAGATCATCCAAATAATAGATTAAGTATACGAAAGTGTCGACATACGGGAACACGTTAGTAGATCCATCTTCGTAGCGCTTCCAAGAAGCCAAATGCAAATAAATGTATGCTCCATCAGACGATTAGCTTAATTAGCGACATCACCGGGCTAATAACCCTAATTCTGATGAATAAAGAGAAAAGTGTAATCAGACTATAAAATGGACAAGAACAGCAAAGAAGAATATATTTATGATCAGAATTGGGAAAAGCAATAGGGAAGCCGCGTGATGTACATCTATGTTTCATAGATTACTCAAAAGTATTTGATAAGATATGAAATAAAGGTTAATTTGCTAGAAAAACTCGATTTATTTTGAAAGGATGTTAAAGAAAAACCGACCTTATACTGGAAGTAAATTTCCAGCATACAGATAGAAAATTATTTCAGTAGTTACACAATAATAGAAATGGCGTAACACAAGGACATGTCTTCTCAACCTCTAAATCCAGGCTATGCTAAGGAAGCTGAATATTTTACCAGTATTTATTATCGGTTGGTCAAATCTAAAGAACACAAGAAACCAAAATGACACTGTGTTGATGGTAGACTCAGAAATAAAACTAGATCATCTCATAGAAAAGATAGTAACGAGAAAAAAGGGCTAATGAACAATTATAAATAGATTAAATGTTTATTTTTTAGCTCCTCCTTTTTGGCAATGGATACTGGATATTTTCTTTTCTTTTTTTAAATATTTCACATCAAGCAAGGTAATAAAGCCATTAAAAGTGGTTATTGTGTGTGAGATAATATGAGAAAAATATTAAGGAGAGAGAACAATAAAAAAACAGGAATTAAAAAAAAACAGAAGAAAACGATTGACATTGCATTTAAATTTTTCAAGATAAATATTGATTGAAAAGCAAGAAGCCAAAAAGGGTTCCACAAGCGAGATGAAAAGCAAGAAGCCAAAAAAAGAGTTCCACAAGCGAGATGTACGAGAAAAGAAATTTTGGCATAGAACTTAAGGTTACATCTACCTATTCCAATTGTAAAATAACAACTTAATAGACTTTAATAATATTAATAAGTTAAATTATTTGATAGATTCATTTTCAGCTGAAGTCAAGAAAAGAAAGCGTTTTACGGATGACGTCATTTGAATCTGAAATCTAACTTTCAAAATACCAAAAGGAATGCAACAATATCTTATCAAACTATACTGACAACATGTGTGTGTGTGTGTGTTTGTTTCCTCTTTAAAATTTGCTTGGAAATGAGCTCAGTATCAGAGACAGAGTGTTTGTAAACATAGTAGTGTAAAAATCGAAATCCACACTGCTTGGTGTTAGGCAGATTCATGCTTTAAGCAATAATCAAAAACTAAAATTTACCAGAAAGTGTTGAATATCCGAATGCAATGAGAACGAAAATTGTATATAAATTCTAACGTTCACAGCCTGAATTGAAAAGAGGGCTCAATACCGATAATTATTATAATTTTTTCATATAAACAGAAACAATTTACTCACTACAAAGAAGCAACTTCGTTTCAGTGCATTTAAAATTGCACCTCGACAGGTGAGAACAAAAATGGTTATGAACAATTCTGTTTGAAAGCCGCATGTGAAACGTCACTTCATTTTTTCCATTTGTTTGAAAACAAAACAAAAAATAAAATAAATAAATAAATAAATAAAGGCAAAACGGTGACGGAGTGAAACAATAGTTGGTTGTTGTTGTTGATAGCAGAGTTTGGTGAAGGATGGTTGAGGTGTTAACGTAATAGTTAGATAATTAGATCAGAAAACTTTCTTTTAAAAAACAACGGTCAAGTGTTTAGGCATAGCATTTCCAACCCTTTTAAGATTGAGGGTGGAAAGGAAAGGTGAGAATAGGAAAAATTAATATGAAGAAAGAGGAAGGAGGGAAACATTCATAAGATGGTCATAGTAGGAATTGGGAATGTTTTTTGGGGGGTTATTTTAAAATAATAACGTTTCACACGCGGCTTGCTTACACACAGAATTGTTCATAACCATTTTGGTCCACACCTGCCGAAGTGCAATTTTAAATGCACTGAAACGAATTTGCATCTTTGTAGTGAGTAAAGTAAATTGTTTCTGTCTATATGAAAAAATTATAATATATATATTGTTGTTTGTGTAGAACCAGTCATACTTTTTGAAAGCAATCCTCATATTTCGAATTCTTGTCTTTCTAGCGGCGCTGACAACTATTGTTAAAGAGTAAAGTTTGACCCTCCAGTTTTATGAGAGGAAAATCAAAGAGGTATACCAAAAGGTATTTGAGCAAAAATAAATGTAACTAATTTTACTTGAATTTGAACATAAATTTGCAAGCAGTAATTACGTAACACACACAGACACATACATATATATATATATGCGTAAAAACAATACGCTAGATTTAGCTGCTTAACTCTGCCGAGTGAAAAGAGCTCAGTGGTAGAAACTCTGACTGACACCAAATCGGTTGGGTTTCAATACTGGCTTGATTTGGATGTCTAGTTGCACTGAGGAGCTGTGAATCAGTACTGTCTTCCCACCATATTTAAAAATTTCGTGGGGAATAGCATCTTTTCCAGGCGATTTGTTCGAAGACAATTGCTTAATAGAATCCTGAATTTGCTTTAGGCATAACTTAAAAGACAACTGGGAAGTTTCTGGTCGCTGATGAATTGAAGCAATGACGTTGTCATCGATAGCAGAGGTGGTGTTAAGGACACTTTCGTTCAGGTCGTGGAACCATTGATATGATTTTTTCACTTCGTCAGGTTGCTGAGAAAGTGTTCTTTTCATCGTGATAAAATTACGTTCTGTGTGGAATGTGTTACCGTCAGACGACAGAACAAGTAAAATTCCATTCCTAGTGGGCCGTGCGCCTTTTTAAGGTCTTCATGGAATGCTTTGGGATCTTTTCTGTCAGCTCCTCCTGGAGTGCGACAGCCTTAGCAGACTACCAAAATGCTTTCATTTTTCTGAGAACATTTTGCACTTCCCGGTTACACTGTTTATATCTGCGATTTTTTGATGGACTATGAGTATATGTTGTTTATGAATATTTTGTGCGAATCGTGCATCTTCTTGTTGAGACGTTGAACGTGAGTATCATTTACATCGAACCAGTCCTGATGCTTCCTTATGTGAAGTCCTAGAACTTTAAGGAAGTTGGAATAAATGGCATCTCAGAGATTTCCAGGAGCATTCAATGTCTTCTGAGATCACAACTGAATCAAGCCTCGAAACTGATGTGTCAGAGAGTTCTTTCTTTTTAATTCAGGAGTGAGATGTTGATTCGTTTAGGAACCGTAGTGCTAACGATAGGTTTCTTGGGTACAAGTCGAAAGGATGTTTTGCTGCGTAAGTAGAACATGGTCTGAAAGATAGCAAGTGTTATGGAAAGAGCGAGTGATATTGAAATCTTTTGCGTCACGTTTCTTGGTGATAATGTAATCAATCATATACCGATCTTTGGATCTGGGATGCATCCAAGTCATTTTGTGAACATTGGATTTTGCTGATAACGTGTGTTGGTGATGGTATGGTAGAATTCATGACAGAGAGAAAGAATTCGAAGCCCATTAGAATTCATACTGCGGATCCCGGGAGTACCAAGAACACCAGGCCATGTCTTATGGTCAGCACCAACCCGTGCATTAAAGTCTCCCATCAGGACAAATTTGTCTCTACGTGGAACTTTGGAAATCATTCAACGTAGTTGATCCTAAAAGTCATCAGTTTCCGACACAGGTGTGTTCATGGTTGGGGCATACCAGCTCACAAGAGTGGCAAAAGAATTGTTGACTCTAGTCTTAGAGACTAGAGTCAGTATGCGATCATTTATTCCTTTCGGAAGATAAGACAGAGATTTAGCAATGTCTGATTTTATGGTAAAGCCTACACCTGATAGATGTTTAACGCTCTGGAGAAGAATCGTTGTCTTGGAGGGTTCTTACATTCCAAGATCCGAGGTTAACACGCTTACGAGTTTTATTTCTACTAAATCGGTTATTGCGATTGCGTCATTGGATAACTAGACAACTGCAGCGGACTGCCAAGTTGATTAAGAGAAAGAAACGTTTAGGGAACGTTTTCAAGCCCCCTACCCACATTAGGGAAAGCAGTACTATGTCTAAATAGAACTGCTTTGTCACCATTGGAGGACACGAACAGAACAATTGCTCAGGATTTTGTGTAAGAACGGCCATTACCCGATGGTTGCCACTGTGAGAGCGCTAGCTTGAGACTTCTAGTACAGTCCTGTACCTTTCCCCGCCACCTTAACTTTCTCTCCAGTGAACTTGTTGCTCAGGTGAAATAGCAAAGTAGGAACGCAGAAATGAACTGCAGACTATCCACACAGAATATTGAAGGTTTATGTAGAACCAGAATTGGAATTGCTGATAACAAGGAGTTGGTGCAAATATTTGCCACGAATACAATGAACAACACCCCTCAGGTTTTATTATCACTGAGTTATACCTTTCCGGTACTACCAGTTAACAGAAGTGTGTGGAGCCTTTCAACGGAAATTTTACATGATTTAGCTCGCCTGCTGAAGCGGTTTACAGCGTTTGGCGTGCTGAGATTTACAGGATGGGTGAAGACCAGTGTTGCCCATCCATCTTAATAATAACAGCAACCGAGCAACAAACCTACTACTTCTACACACTGTCACCTACACGCATAAAACGTTTATTTTACATTGGATGTCGGAGTAAACAGTCCAAATGTACCAATGTATTACTATATTTTTAAAATAATAATAATAAAAAAGTATAAAATTATGATGAAAATATGAGAATATTATTATTATTGTTGTTGTTACTGCTGTTGATGTTTTTAAATTAGCTGAAAGATAAATATTAAAATAAATTGACTAGTAGTAAACGAAACAAATTAACGTTATAACTGGGAACGCTTTCTCAACAAAATTGAAAGTACGTTCCTTTACAATTAAAAATAAGAAAATAAAATTCATACCAAATGTTATTAAATGAATCTTTGAATATAAATAATAATTCATAAAGAAATCGGCGATATGAGCCAATAGTCAAAGATAAACAAAATAAAAAGATTACAAAAATTTCGAAAATTATGAGCACTTTCGTAAAAACTACAACAGATAAATAAAAGTTATGCTTAAATATAAATCGATTAAAATTATTCATGTCACTATATAATTAATTTAACAAATACGATACACTGAATGTTCTTAATATATATAACTTTTAGCGAGATATATACTTAATAAACCATCCAACATCGCGTGATGCATCCGAGTGTAGAAGCAAACGAGGACATTTTGAACATTCGAGGTGCTGTGTTGAGGTACAACGATAGCCTTTTGAACATATGTTCATGTGGAAATTTTACCTTGTTTTGGTGTCAGAAACCCACCCCCAAATTTTACCTTGTTTTGGTGTCAGGAACCCGCCCCCACATTTTACCTTGTTTTGGTGTCAGGAACCCGCCGCCAAATTTTACCTTGTTTTGGTGTCAGGAACCCGCCCCCAAATTTTGTCAAAGTATTTCAGATTGTACATTTAACAGCGTCTACCGTAAACTTTAAACTCAATAACTAAAAATCGAAGGATTTGCGTATATATGTTTATACGGACTTTTGTCCTTGTGTTTGTGCAAGGAACCCGCCCCAAAAGATTGTAAAAATAATTTTGATACACCCTTTATACCGGGTGTAACAGCAAAATTGTCCAAATCGTGTAACAGCAAAATTGTCCAATTGGTAGATTAAGCTTTCAACCGTTGTATATTAGAAAGGATTAAAGATATCAATGTTACTGTAAGTTCAGTATGTTATTACTTATATTATCTGCTAACCCTCCTATATATGTACATATATGTATGTATACGTTTATAATGTTGTTTGTTTGTATGTGTACATGTGTGTGTATTTTTATGGATATATGTATATATGTATATATGAATTTATATATATATGTGTGTGTATGTATTTACATGTACATGTGTATATATGTGTGTATTTGCTGGTATGTATGTATATGAATATATTTGTACTTGTAGTTATATGTTTGTGTATATATATGTTTGTATTTATTTGTTATTATGTATGTGCTTGTTTATATATTTATGCGCTTATATGTGTATGGGTGTGTATGCATATGTACGTGTGTGTGCGTATATATATGTGTGTGCATATATTTGCGTATATATCTGTACATGTGTATATCTGAATGTATTATCTATGCTAACTATAAACAACATATGTTTGATAGTGATTTTAAAATTGCTTGTGGACTTAATAATAAACAGTTGTGTTTTGTTAAATTTTAATCTTGTATGGACTTTATATCCTTTATAGTCATTTGGATAATATTGTTTGTATATATATGTATGTTTTTGTTTCTTTCTATGGGTGTATTTACTTAGATTTTTATATATGCGTTTATATATCGGTTTGTTGTTTTTTATGTTGCTGTGTAGGTTGATATATTTATTTCTATGTGTGCATGTATGCGTGTGTGTATGTGTATGTATGTATATGTATATATATATTTATGTATATGTATATATATGTGTGCATGTATATTATGTATGTATCTATTTGTAGTGATACATGTGTGTACACATACATATGTATATATTTATATAAATTGTTACATGTTTGTACTCGTGTATATGTACTCATGATTACATAAGTATATATAAGATATTTGTGTGTTTATGTGTTTTCGTTTTTATATATTAGTTTTGTTTTATTTTATTTTAAGTGTTGCATATTGCCTGGACATTTGAATTTGGTGTTTTTTTTTATGGGTATGCGTATATATTTATTTTTTTCTGTTCACTACTATATATTTAATTGTCTTTTTTTATCTGCGTTGTTCATTGCCGAATAATTGTTTTCCTATTCTACTCCACTTAAATTTTATCTATTGAACCGTCTTTTTATCTATATATCTTTGCTCATGTAAGTAATATTTTAAGTCTGCTTGCATTTGTTTATTAACACTTAAAAACTTGAATCTTTGTGGGT
>OZ038489.1:123690068-123795068 GCA_964036315.1 Acanthosepion esculentum | reverse complement strand
AAATTGTGTCTATTAAAAATAATGTATAAACAGGAAAAAAAATAACGGACAATCCATTCCATAATTTTTATTTATATATATATATATATATATATATATATATATATATATATATATATATATGTATAAGTATATTTTATTAGATCAATACCACATTCCTTACGAGCAAAACAAGATTGGCTGTAAGAAGTTAATAAGATCTGTCTAGAGATATACCAGGATATATATACGAGGGTCATTCAATAAATAAGTTGAATTTTTCGGTATAAGGACTTCTAATACAGATAGAAGCTTACTCTTTTTTATTTTGTTTTGTTTTACTTCTTTTTCACATGGATTTAATTTCTTTTGCAGATTATTGAAAAAAAATGTAAGCTTCTATCTGTATTAGAAGTCCTTATACCGAAAAATTCATCTTATTTATTCAATGACACTTGTATATATATATATATATATATATATATATATATATATATATATATATATGTCTGAGAATTAGTAAAATCTGATAATTAGTGGGATAATTGGTCATTTGGTCAGATTCTCTGAAGTAAACAAGACCGAGAATTTTTCAGCACCATAACTTCCTATCTATCTGTATATGTGTGTGCGCATGTGTGTGTATGTGTTTGAGTGTGTCTGTGTGTTTCCGCCCTTGGGAGCACAGCCATCGCCTGCTGTCACATCATTCCATAGTTTCAACAGACTGTAGTGCCAAAGTATCCTTTTAGCCAAACCAGGGATCCACGCTTTCTGCCACGAAGCTATTAACTTTCATAGTTTTCGAGTGCCTTTTTCGGCTACGGTCATCCACTGCAATTTAAATGCACAAACCCTGTAAGGATGATTTTTTATAACACCAACCATCCTACTGTATAAACAATGATAGTGTTTACTCACAAGAAAAAAAAACACGAAATAGTCAACATTATTAGATTATTATTTATTATTATTATTATTTAGAGGAGTATACTTTGTTTTGAATGATTTAACAAAAGCAATGGTTACATGTTCCCTAGTGTTCTCACCTCACCGACTCAGATTTCCATAGACAGAGGTGGGGGACTCTAACACGTACTATATAAGTGTTTGTTTTGTATTGCTTATTTCTTTCTAAAATAATGCGAGAAAACATTAGTTTAACACAATTGATCCTATACTTTACAGCAGTTACTTTATATTCGTGTGTACATTCCTTTTTGGTAATTGAGAAGGAATGAACTTTGACTCGTAAGTTTTATATGTATGGAAATAGTGAATGTCTATATTTCTGACATGAGGTGTTATGTACATTATTTACATTATTCGGACTATTATCCTCATCTTTGTCGCCATATTTATTACAACGTTTCCTTGAGGACACATGGCACAGTGGATAAAGGTGTTGGTTAGATCCAGTGACAGGACCCAAAGAGTTGTGAGTTCAATACCCGGTTAAGGCAGTGGAGAACTTTCAGAGGGAAATTAACAGGAGATAACTGATAACTGGCATCCATTAAACATGGCACGGGGAACTAGAACAGTCTACCCCAGTGAGAAAAATAAAGGGTTCAGTTCGACATTCCAACCACCTGAAGAAGGCCGGAGCGTACAACGGCCGAAACGTTGTAATAAATATGGCGACAAAGATGAGGATAATAGTCCGAATAATGTAAATAGTGAAATTATGATTGACAGAGTTTCCTAAAATATTGAAGTAAGTGAATCTGTTATTAAGATTAAGTACAGAAATAAAGTGTAGATTCAAGTTGTGCTCAAATGTTTCTTAGTATGTATGTATTTAATCTAAATAGATAAAACATATTTCAAAATGTTTAAATTTGTGGAAACAGTTTTTTTATAGAAAGTGTAGCTCTGCGCTTTTTTTCCCTTAATCTCATCCCCGCCCTGATTCTGGTAAAAGTAATTTAAACTGTAGCCGGGAGTTGGAAACAAAAGGAAAATGTCGTTCTTCCAAGTAACAGAAGATTCGAATTTGAGAAAATCGAATTGAAACATCCAGTTTCCTGCCTCGAGTTCTTACATTTCGAATTTGTAAAGTCTTACAAATATGGATGAACAGAGTCACCATAATACAACAATGTTGGCTGTTGTTGCTTTCGTTCGATCCAGTTCTAATGTATATTACTCAAATTCCTTTCACTAGGAGCTATTCATTCCTCTTCAAAGAATTCTTTTCTCAATAATTGAATTGATTCTGTATTCTTCCTTTCTTTAATATTCTCTTTGACTTTCTCTATATCGTTGAGATGTTCTTTTTATTTTGCATTTCGGACTGATTTGATTATTTCTTCTTCTTTCATTTACCTTTCTTCTTACATCATTGTTATTCTCTTTCTCCATTCTGACATAATTTCTTCAACTTTTCTTTCTTTTTTATATTGTAATTATTTTGCTTTATATTTCTTTCTTTCTTTCTTTCTTTCTTTCTTTCTTTCTTTCTTTCTTTCTTTCACAATCTCCTCATTTTTCACTCCGTTCACTATTTTCCTCTTTGTTCCTACGTATCTTTCTGTTCTCTTTCTTTCTTCTCTTTCTACTATTGATAATGAACTTGTCTACCTTACAGATCTTTCTTTCCTCTATTTTCTCTCTGTTACCAATTCCCAATTTCTACTCATCATTTCTTTCGCTGTCTCTCTTTTCACTTTTCTTCTTGTCTTGTCTGCTTTCGACCTTGCTTTACTTCTCTTTATTTCGCTTGCTAATTATTAGCCGTGCCTAATCAGCTTATTTGCTATTGCCAAGAGACTAATTATTGTCATTCGGACAAACAATAATTATTCGGTCAATGGAAGCTGATGCTTGAGATGCGTTAACAGCTGCAAGCCCCATTGTAGCAATTGTGTTTCGTGAAAAGATTCGAAACTACTTGAACGAAACAATTTTCTCACGTTAATTTCTTCTTTTAATTTTGGTCATTTTTAAAACTTCACTTCAAAAGATATTTGGATATAAATATAAACATTATCGTTAATTTAAAAAAATGCTAACTTTTAAAATCTTTCTCTCTTAAAACGTATTGACAAATTTGTTTTCGTACAGAAATTTGATCTTATCTTATCTTATTGACTTTTAATGGTTAACTTTATCTGAAATCATAAGATTGATCATAGTCATTATTCTATGAGATATTTGTACGGATATCAGCTTGTTTGCTGTTTTCATATCTATGTTTCACCATGTTTTCGAATTTCCGTCATTTTCGAAACCATGAAATGAAGAATTTTCGTTATATCAAGAAATATTCGGGAGAACTCTTTATCCTTAATCTTGTGTAAACATGGATAAGGTCATTGTGTTTCCTGGGAATAGATTCCTGTTTCGTTACACTGCGGTTTTTAGAATTCTCTATTCGAATCGAATGTTAACGCGTTCTACTAGATGTACATGAGAAAGATTGGAACATCAAGGCTACTAACACATGGTCAATTCTATTTAGTAACGAAGGACAATATAAGGCTTTTACGAGGAAGTGCGACAATTGTGATAACCACGAATTTCAACTCTCCCTACTCACTAATTTTATGTCGATAATAATTAAGAAAAATGACTTAGCTGATTTCATCTTTTTAACATATTCCTTAACTGTTTCATCTATCAATATTAAACGCTTGGCTGAAACTAGATGACAGTGAAATTTGTATCAGATAAGAAATTTAAATGAATTAAAATTGCCTTGAATTTCAAGTTGACGAGATATTACCACTTCTACGAAAACTCTTAATCAACTTTTCTACATAACCATCAAAATCGCGCATGCGATTTTGTCTTTATTGTTTTTCGTTTGATGCTTTGTCTCTTTTCGTTTATGTCTTTCTTTCATCCTCTATTTTCATCATTCTTTCTTTTCATATTTCTTTTTTCTTTCAGAATCTGTTGTTTTTTTGTCGGATTCCATTTCTTTCTTTTTTCATATTCAGCACTTTTTCTTAATATTTCTCCTTTCGTTGCTTTTTCTCTTTCACTTGTTTTTCTCTTTTTGTTTAATAATCTTATTCGTTCTTTCTTACTTACTTACTTACTTACTTACTTTCTTTCTTTCTTTCTATACCTTCCTTTTATCTTCTTTTTATCTCTCATTCTACAACTATACTTATTTTCCGATTCTTTTTTCTTTCTTTCTTTTAATATTCTTATTTCTATCCTTTTTTCATTGTCAGTTTTATTTTCATTGCATGTTTTCTTTCAAGCTTGTCTTGCAAACCATCATTCTTGTGTTAGAAATTAATATAAAATTAAGAAAGAAAGAAAGAACGAAAGGAAAAAAGAAAAGTGGTAAATGAAGAGGAGAAAATTTAAATGCAGAAAGAAAGGCAGGCGCTGACCCACAAAAGAAAGACACAAAGTTAATAAAACAAAAAAGAAAAACATAATACAGGAAGAGAAAAGCTAGAAATCAAATAAATCAATGGATTCCCTTTACATTCGATCTTATGTCACACTGAATTCTAATTTATATTTACATTCGGAATATTCTCTTCAACATTGTCGTTGTGACTACAATTAGGTGTATAATGACCCTGGTAACCTACAGAGAATTATAATCTGAAGACTTTATTTAATCTACCGGAGCAGGCTTTACTCGTTCCACAACCAATCTCTACGGATATCTCGTCTAGTTCTTATATTTTTATTACTGCTTACTTGCGCTATTTCCACTGAATTCAAGTTCACACTTGAGCAGCCCAGGGATTGAACTCACCGTTACTATCTCACCAAATTCATGGACCAAGTCTTTAATCCACTAGGCTATTTTTCCGTGAGACAATTGAAACCTTGAATCTAACCTGCCTCCAATTTAGTTGTTGACGTTTCGTGCCCTGATTGCAGTGAAGGTCTAAGAAAATTGTTGTATTTCCTTTTACAAGGCTTGCATCTCATTTTAGCAAATGAAATAACTTGTCTTAGCAAAGTCGTTACAAAATCGATGTATGTTTTATAGTAATGCGTTATTCGTTTGCATTATGGCAGCACCTACTTGCGAAAAAATGAAATTTTCGTATTTGTTTTGTCGTGAACAAGATCCATATATAAGATATTTCATACTTTTTTAGATTTTAACGCGTGAATATTTTGCATTTATTAGATATTCTATTGTGCAGATTAGTAGATGTTTATTAAAATCAAACTTTTTAAACACACAATGAATAATTTTTATTTTCATCAATGTTTATAGGAAGAACCAGACACAAGAGTTGTAACTTAGCTGAGCATAGGTTTTGGCCCAAAGTTAAATGTATGGGACAACCAGTGCGGATCTAAATCGCTACTATAGTAACGGTAAAAAAAATTACTAGTTAAGCATTACCCCACGCTGAAGCATTCAGATCGACACAGGAGATACCACGTTAAAAACTTATTTGACAACAAACAGGTTAAGGCAATATTTCTTTTCCTTTTTTTCTTGTTTTGTATTTTTTTAAACCTACCGAGTTACATATTCTTTGAAATATATACAACGGAATGTCAACAGTTGCACTTAAATCTTTCACCTTTTCATTGTAAGCAACACAATTTATGGGCCGAGTTCTGAGGATTATGTGTTCAATTCTGGACGTTTGCTAAAAGAAAATATTTACCAGCCATTAATATAACTATTGTGGCATGCGTCTTTCTTCTTAAGAACAGTGCCTTATGGTTAAAGCCAGAAAAAAAAGCGACAAGGCAGAAAACAAATGTCGACAAATTCAACGACCTCAGCTCATGCGCATGCGTATATAGAGAATGATAAATATAAGTACAAAAGGCACAAAATTATGCCGAACGAAATTTAGATATTTATGACAGGATAAAGAAAAATATATAAACGTTTCCTTATCTTATAAATATGTCGGATTCCAATTCATATTTGATGCTAATCCATATTACTTTGAATATACGCTCTTTAACGCTAGAGGGCGTCGTCAATGATGTTCTGAATTGGGTCATTGGGCAGTTTCGGGTCTTTCAAACATCATACTCCCCTCACCAAGTCGACCCCATCAGTGGTGATCAGTCTCTGATGCACCCCCCATCTAAATTAACAAACTGCAGACACTGACTTATATTAGGCAAACCATACCCCTCAGATTGGAAGTTGACCAACAGCCAATCGCAATGGTGTGAGCTCTATTTAAGTTGTTTATTTTTTACTTTTTTTTACTTTTTCTTTATATATTTTTATATTTTGAAAAATGTCGCATTACTCAAAGAAAGGGACGAAAGACTACGTTTATGAGTGAATTCTTGCTTTAGAAACGGCGCAAATGAAAATAGCTTCCATGGAAAAGAGAAGAACATCTGGTTTCTCCCTAAAACTAAAATACGTATTCCCTATATTCATTTACTATTCGGAATTTTCACTCACAGGTGGTGAGAGATTGCAACAACAACAACAGAACAATTCGCTTCTAGTTCGCAACTAGCATTATATCACATCTAAACTGATACTCGCCAACTGCCTGGTTTCCAATGTGTTGGTCGCTGATTCAACCTCTCGCTGTGAATCCGTAGCGCACACCACTAAGTCTTTAATATCGTTTATCCCTGGGAAGAATGTTGGACTATAGCATTATCATACGAATAATTTAGGATTTTCATGCCTTGGATGTATACATAACAGATTAAACAAAGGTGTACCTTAGCAAATAAACTATGTGCGTAGTAATATTCACAATGAAAATATTAAAGCAACAACATTTTTATACGCATGAAAAGAAATTACACATAAATTTCTAGTTATTTTCATCTGAAAAAAGTATCAAGACAGTTATATATGTAGCTAGGAATTGCTGAAGAAAGTTCATAGAAATTTTACAGAATACACAGTCATAATGTGGTATGAAATTCTGTTGCTCAAGAAGTATTCTTCAATGTTAATATTTCTTGAACTTTTAGGTAACTCTGCAGTGTTTTCGGAAACAATCCACCTCTGTGGAATATCTAAATAATTATTGGTGCGGCTACTTAGAAATTAAATGATATTTTATTTGGATGCCTGAATAGACACATTCTTGTACCCTAACTCAGTCGGCAGTGTGATGCGTCTGAATGAGCTTACATACTGTGTTACCGTTGTATTTCTATCTATCTATCTATCTATCTATCTATCTATCTATCTATCTATCTATTTAATACTAAAAATCTGTGATTCATGTGTGCTTGCTTTTTGTGTGTGGTGCGTCCGGGCGTCCAGAGCATAATAATTTAAGTTTCTTTCCACATCTCTCTTCCTATATCTCTCTCTCTCTTTCCACGTCTCTCTTCCCACCCCTCTCCCTCCAACTCTCTTTTCCCACATCTCTCTCTTTAAATCTGCTAATTTTCCTTAAATATACATTATTTAAGAAAAATTAGCAGATTTAAAGATAAGTTAATCTGATTTGAAACAAATATTGCTTATAGCATAAAATGTTGTATACAAACATTTTCTAACCACGGGATCTTGTTTTTCTGGCGTGTTAATCGATTTTTTGACGGGGAATTAACCTCCGAAAGTGTTCATAGTTCAGTATGGTGTAGCAAACGATAAATTTCATTAGGGTTTTGTTTTGTTTTTTCCCCCATAAGAATGGGGAACCCTTAAAACACGTGATATTTCAAGAACAGATTTATCGGGTGTACTTCAGAAATTCAGGATCTATATACATATATAAAAACAAATCGAAATTCTTTTAAAAATAGTTGGTAACTTCAGATTGTAATAAACCTTAAGATATATGATTAATAAATATATTTTTAGTTAATAACGATATTCCCTAATAATTATCTCATTGAAATTGAACTTTAAAAGAATCTAAAACTATAAATTATTCAATTTTAAATTGTAAAAAATTGTAAAAAAAAAATATTAAAAAATCTTGTAAAAATTCAGTTTTAACCGAATTTTTAAAGAGAATATAAGTAGACAGTTAATGCTGACTCTGAACGCGGACACCGTGGATAATGTTAAAAAGTTGAAGAGTCACTCGGTTAAGTGTGTTAGGTGGCAATGCAAATAAATTGAAAGGATTAATGTTTTATTAACCGAGGTACGCAACGCTTCCGCTAATATTAAGCCAACACATCATTTCCAGATAAACGACGTACAATGAATATAGTCATTGGGGTGAAGAGCAAAATTGTTTGAGGTGTATTAGTCGCAATTGAATCGCATGATTATCCAAGTAATGTTAAAAGTTGAAAACCTGAATGTCATTTATTTTACAGTCGATTTTCAAATACCTTTCTCTTTTTCGCTAAATTTGCTGAATTATTTTGAGTAACCGAAGAAGAAAACATGAAAGAGTATAAAAACCATTCGTTTTCAATTTCCACCCAAGAAATCGATATTTAAAAAAATATTTCAAGTTATGGGCGATAAAGAAAAGATTGAAAGGAATGGGTGAAAGCAAGAGGATAAAGCAAATAGGAACGGAGTAGGAAGAAGAGGAGTACTTCAGAGTAAGTGCGGAGGTGGAGGAGAAAGGGACAAAAACTAAAATACAACGAGAAATATAAAAAAAAGAAGTATGAATAGTGGTTAGCATATGTAGAAAAAAGAGATTGTGAAAAGGAAGATGAAGAGTAAGAATGATGAAAATGGGAATAAAGATAAGAAAGAGGACTAATGAAAAAAGGGAAATAAATAAATGTGAATCAGGCAACAGAAAATGATGAAGAAGTAAGAAGATCATGAATAAAGAGAAAAAAGAAGAGAAATAATAAAATCCAGGTTTTTGAAGAAGAAGAGTAGGAGAAGGAAGAGAAAAAGAGGTGGAGTAGGAGGATGAAAATCAGTAGGAGAAAAAAAGGAGAAAGGAGATGGAGTAAGAGGATGAAGAAGAGTAGAAGGTAGGGGAAAGGAGGAGGAGTAGGAAATGTAGAAGAACAGGAGAACGAAGGGGAAGGATGTGGAGTAGCAGGATAAAGACGAGCATGAAAATGAAGAGGTAAAGTTGTGGCGTAGAAGGACGAAGAAGAGTAGAAGGAAGAGTGAACGAGGTAGAGTAGGAGGATGAAAAAGAGTAGGATAACGAAGGGGAAGAGTTGGATTAGGAGGATGAAAGAAAAGATGAAGAAGAGATTTTAATAGAGAAAAGTAAAATTATTAAAAAAGGAAATTTTAAATGCTAAATACCTTGAAGAATGAATAGCTGCTATTTACTTAGCTTTCTCTGGCACACAGTGAGGACCAAAGTGTCATGAACAAAGAGACGAGGTCGCTAATCTCAAGTACATGCTGCGGTATAATTTAAAGACAATGACAGAAACAAGCAAAATTAAGAGAAACAAAAGGAAATAGAAAGAAGAAAGAAAAGAAAAGAGATGAGAAAAAGAAACAAAAAATGTAGAAAGGAAGTAAACATTGAAAACGAACCAAAGAGAAAGAAAATCTAGAAGTCAGTGAAAGAAATGAATACAGAATGGAAGGAAAAGATAATGCAGAGTAGAAGAAAGAATTGGAGAAAGAAAATAAGAAATAAAAAAGGAAGAAAAAGAAAAATGAAGTAAATCAAGGAACGACGAAATGGAATAAAAAAATGAAAAAATCCCGAAAAAGACAGGAAAATGATGGAAGAATAAGAAACGAAGGAATTGTGAGCAAAGAAGAAAAGAATGAATAAAATAAATTGAAAACAAAATTTCCATTCGGTTCAGATTGTAAAAAATTGTCAGGTTTCACTGAAAACATTTTTGAACTTATACATAAACATGATATTGAAAAAATGCGGGGAAAATTAAGTTTTAAAAAATCTTATCTTAAAGATGAAAAAATACAAAGACAATCAATAGGCAGCTTAACATTTTCGTGTAATTTACATTTGACAAAAATGTTTAAGCCGTATGAGTTTAGTTATTCTTTTTCAGAAAGAATAAATGTTACTTTCTAATCTACTCAGCTCAGTTTCGGTTTGGGAGATCTGTGAAATTCATAGACAGGAAACCGTTCGAATTTCATTCCAGCCAATTTCTAATTATAAGTTTTAGTCTATAAGATTTCCCACGCAGTAATGTTTTCTCTATTTACGTATGTATATGTAAATTAGAAATCGTTTAAAATTTAAGTACGAACCCTGTATTTTATTGGATAAATCTAGTCTCAGCAAACCTGCTGAGGAACAGACTCAACATAGTAAAATATACCTTATCGTGAATTGCTGCAAATGTTATTTAATTAAGCTTAGGTTATTCGGAATATTATTCGAATTATTTTCGGTAAAACATCAATCATTTTTTTCTTTGAATTGGCTTTCTTACATTTGAATTCTATCACGTCTTCACACTCTCTTAGAATGCCATTCTACGACCATCAATAAACAGAATGGATCAGAAAACGGCTCCGGCGATATTCGAAAACACGCCCGGTGGTTATTATATTATTTTAATCCATATTGTTTTATTAACAGCTTTATAATGAAAGCCTGAGAGAGCAGCGAGGCATTAAACAATAAACACATCATGATGAAGATCGCATTGGTTATATCGAAAGCCTATGACAAGATTTTGCTTAGGAGGTTGCTACACAAGCTCTCCAGCTATAGAATCCCTGGAATTATCAAGTCTTTCCTAACCAGGCAAGTACTCTGAGGCCCATGTGTTTAATGATGCAGGTGTCCACCAAGAATCGCCTCTCGGTCCAACCCTCTACTTGTTTTATATTCATGATCTGACTAATGATATACGCGGGTATATTGTGAAAACCTATGCAAATGATATAAACAGGGTATATTTTGGTGCACTTCAAAAATTCTAGATGACCAGAGCCTGGTAGCTGAGCTCTATCCTGACCTTAACTTTAATAACCCAATGGAAGGAAAAACCTCAAATCCCAACTTGTAACGATCCAGGATCACCGAGCAGCTCATAAATTTCCGTCTATCGCAAGGAACTGGTGTTATTACAAGAAGACCCTTTGCCTTGAACGCTTATTGCGACTTAAGCTCACCCTAAACCTCGTGGAAATCGTATATACAATACATCGCTAAAGATGCTGGAAAAATCGTCGGTTCCCTGTACTGCAGCTGTCAGTACGTAACTACTGCTGGCATACCTTACTTTTATAAGACTCAGATTAGGCGTCAAATGGAGTCCTGCAGCCATGTTTGGCATGGAGCATCTCAGTCTACTTTCCAAACTTGATAAAGTCTAAAAGCGTCTACACGTCCTTGTGGGTGATGATTTGTTTTTCAGCTTACACACCTTATCCTACAGACGAAAGTTTGCAATCCTTTCGCTACTTTATTGTTATTTCCTTGCAAAATGTTCAGACGAACTACATTCATCCATTCCACAGGACTCTAACCCTCTCAAATAAGACAAACCTCACTGCATAAATTTAGGCGAAACATTCTTCGTAATCCAGGAGTAAGGAGTAAGTTCCTCTGGTAGAGTTTCTTTTTGTGCAACAGGACCTTAGGGGAATGTTTACCCGATCACTGGAATCTTAATCTCTTCAAATCACGGGTTAACCTTTATCTTTTACACATGAGAGAATGGCACTTACTATAGCTGTCATGGTCACTGAAACGAGCTAACAAAACTTAGCATTTCTACCAGATTTATTATTATTATTATTAGCAGTAGTAGTATTATTATTATTAGTAGTAGTAGTATTTCCTTGGATTTCTGGTTATTTCCTTCCGGGTCTACCAGAAACCTAAGTTAAGAAATGGTTTCATGACATTTTCCACTGATCATTTTTGTAAACAAAATAACAACAAACAGCCTAAAATCACAAACGTTGCATAGCTGAGTCTCTTCGTGATGTGTGATTTGTACTTGTGAATATAATTTGTTGTATTTCATTAAGGCATGGACTACCAGGAATCCCTTCAATGAGTCAATCAATCCGATGACTAAAACTGAAATTATTGATGGATTCATGTGCCACATTTTTGAGATTGCATTTCAAGTTCCTTATATCATGGTTGTTTTTGAAGATCTTCAAAAATACATTCCACTCTGCTGGAACTGCCATGTCAAGAAGAAAGCAATTTCTGTTCTTGTGGTCCTTGATTTGTTTGTTGTGTGTATTGTAAAGTTCAACAAAATTGTTAAAGTTCCTAATTCTGTAACCGTAAGATTATCTTGTTTTTCTTGCTCATGTTTATTATTATTATTATTATTATTATTATTATTATTATTTTATTTCCTTTGATCCTTTGATTTCTGATGTGCACTCATTTCTTTTCGGGTCCCGGCCAGGGACCTAAGGTTAGAAATGGCATCATGACATTTTCCACTGGAAAAAATACATAGACAAAGCCCTTCGTAAGGTGTGGGCTGTATTCATGAGAACAATTTTTTGTTTTTCATTTAAGGCATGGGCTTCCAGGAATCCCTTCAATTAGTCTATTAGCGTTTTTCCAACCAATCCGAGGGCTCCAAGTACAACGGGGACTGTTGATTTTCCCATGTGCCACATTTTTGAGATTTCGATCTCAAGGTCCTTGTCTTTTGATAGCTTTTTTGGAGACCTTCAAAGATACATTGCAGTTTGCATGTACTGCCATATCAATAAGGAGACGCTTTTTGTGTGCGATCTCTTATAACAATGTTTGGGCGGTTAGCTTTGATTTATTATCATTATTTATTTACTCGGTGCGGCTCCTGTCACATATCAAATTTGAACAATTTTGGTTTACAAGTGTAATAGCCATTGTTACATGTCGAGGCGATATTACCATTTGCTTTCATCCTCGTTTTCGAAATATTTTTATAACAGACGTACATAATATCAGTGGCATCATGTTACTCTTTCGACATCATATTTGTGTACAAAATATTTTTGTGTGATAAAAAATGATACAATTACAAAGTGAATGAAAACGAGATTTTTTTTTATCTTCAGTTGATTTGAAGTCGTCAGTTTCATCGCGAAGTTAGCCAATGTCAAAATGAGACGGACATTTTACAGCATCCCTATATCTATCTATCTATCTATCTATCTATCTATCTATCTATCTATCTATCTATATATATATATATATATATGTATATGTATATATATATATGTGTGTGTGTGTGTGTGTGTGTATGTGTGCGCGCGTGTCCGTGTACAGTTGATTCATTTATGGGAAAATATCTTTTTTCAATGAAATTATTATTCGGAGAACTAGGCACTGAATTGATGTAAGGATTCCATGAAAAGGACTAAAGTCTCTTGATAATTTAACCCCATTTAATGGAAATCCATACAGTCGACATGAAGACGCCAGATCTATTAGCCAACTTTGCTTGGAGAATGACATGAAAATAGTGCAGAAAAAGACGCAGTTCAGTAAACTAGTAGCCAACGGCGATTACCAGATCCTCGATTGCAATCGATTCGATGGAACATGTATCACCTGTACGGGCTTTGGTAACTATATATATATATATATATATATATATATATATATATATATATATATATATATAGTACTGTGCAAAAGCAAGTGAAGATAATTTTTTAAATAGTTGTCTTTTTTTTTCCAGATAATTTATCATAATTAATCAATATTTTCATTAATAAAAATCTTTATTGAATGAATTACAACCACTTTCAAAGATTTTTATCAAGTTGGAATAAAAATATTAATTAAAAATTAAGATGTGCAAAAGTAAGTGAACCCTTACATTTACACACTGTATTTTTGTTTTCCATCGTTGCCAGAGCAAAAAAAAAATTGTGCAATCAAAATAACACGATTTCATTTTTTTGGTAATCTGTATATACTGCAGTCAACAAATATAACTCATTGTGTATGCAAAAGTGTGACGTTAGAGACTAAATTTTTTAAATATATATATATGCAAAAATCAAAAGAAACTCCTCACGCCTTAAGTAATCGCGTATTTGAAAGGCTACAAAATCTATGAAAACGATTAAGAGTGCACTTCTCCACCGCGCAAATAATAATTTATAAACGGGAAGCCTTTGGCATGACGGCATCACAGTCACGAAGTGGCCGTCCGCGAAAAATAACAGCAAGAGCAAATAGACATCTAGTTCGGCAAGCCCAGGCAAATCCCACAGTGACCTTTGTGGTTTTCCAATGCTCACAGGTCAGTGTCGGAATCACTGTGCATACATCTACAGTGCGAAAAAATCTGAACAATGCTGAGCTTCATGGTAGAATTCCTAGAAAAAGCCACTACTTACAAAATAGCACAAGCATGCTCAATTTAACGTTCACGTACTTTTTGTAATTGTTTTATAAAGGTTTGTTTTAATGAGTATATAGTTTAATTAAGATTTGTTGAACATTGGAAAAAAGAGGCAATTTCTTGTGACTATTATCTTATGGGTTCATTTACTTTTGCACAGCACTATATATATATATATATATATATATATATATATATATATATATATATATATATATATATATATATATATATATCCAAATACAAGAAAAACTTCATAGACAAATTTTAACCATATAAGCCCACACACATAAAAACGCACCTTATACACAAAGTGGCAAAACACACTAGTCGGATCACACACACACACACACACACACACACACACACACACACACACACACACACACACACACACACACACACACACACACATTCAACCACACCATACGTAATGCATTTATTTACTATATAGGTTTACCCATAATAATATAGTACATAATATATGTATATATATGTATGTAGAACGCATATATATACACACTGGCAAAAACAAACACACTAGACGAAACACACTTACAGACACACACGAAACTTACTCACCATACAAAGTGTATATATTTTTCATTGTAATAATATATATATATATATATATATATATATATATATATATATATATATATATATATATATATATGTATATATATATATATATATATATATATAATATTATAAATATAAGTAATAATACTCGTGTGGAAAAACCTTAGGTGTATTGGCTTGTAAATGAACAAACGAATACCCGAGGAAAAATAAGGAATAAAACAGAAAGAACTATGAACATGTAATTCAGGCGAAAACAATCGTCCAAAATCGAAGCTCAGAGTCCAAAGGAAAAAAACTCCAACACGAGTAAAGCAAAAGTAACTAAGCAAAGTGTTCAATACGCTAAGTAGAAAAAATCTAACTATGAACCTAAAGAGCCAGGCGTACCCTGACGATCCGCGTTGGTGAAATCTAGGTGGGTTTGCCTGGCTCTTTAGGTTTATATATATATATTTCAGGTCATCCCATAAGTTCCGTCCGAATTTTGAATAAAGAAAACAAGTGACCAAATGTTACATTTAATTACAGATTCAATGAACAATGTATTTTCCCCGATTCCTTCCATCTATTAACAAGCTTACTAATTCCATTACTGTAAAATTCTTTTGGCTTTGATTCGAAGAACTCACAAATGTCAGTTTTAACCACTTCCTGTGTTACAAAAGCAGTTTCTTCCAAATGATTCTGTAAGCTACGAAACAAATGGTCGTATGAAGGAGCAAGGTCGGGAGAATAAGGTGGATGAGGAATTTTCTCACAACCAATCTTTTGTGAGGTTATTCTTGATGTGTGTGGTCGCGCATTGTCCTGATGAAACATCACCCGTTTCCGATTCACTAGAGCAGGTCTTTTTTCCTCAAAGCTTGGTTCAAACGTTCTAATTGCTGACAATATTTTTGAGCATTAATTGTTGCATTAGGTGGTAAGAATTCAAAGTGGATTATTCCTTGGCAATCCCATCAGATTGAAAGAAGAACCTTTTGTCCATGAAGTTCCCTTCTTGGCTGTGGCTTGGGTCCTTCCCCTTTACCAAGCCACGACGCTTAACATTTAGATAAAAGATCCATTTTTCGTCGCCAGTCACAAGTTTATCCAAAAAAGGTGGAACAAGTTGGCGAGAATGGAGAGAGAGAAGATGTCAACTAGGGATATGAGGTTGTTTTCAGACAATTCATGAGGCACCCATTTTCCAAGTTTAGGAACTTTTCCAAGTTGTTAAAGATGACGATGAACAGTTGTATGGTTTGAACTGAGAACCACTGCCAATTCCTCAACTGATAAAGCAGGATATTCTTCAAGGGCTGCTTCAAGAAGCTTTTCATCAAACTCAACTGGACGTCCAGTTCGATCTTCATCTTCAAGGGTAAAATCTCCACCTCTGAATTTTGCAAACCATCTTCTGCAAGTTCTTTCATTCACACATTCCTCTCCATAAACTGAGTGAATGTTTCTAGCCGCTTCGGCTGCTGAGTTTCGTTTCTTGAACTCATAAAACATTATTTGCCTCAAATGATTCTTCGGTACTTCCATGTTAGCAGGGTTTTAATCAAACAAAATTTAATTTTATTGTTCTTTAAGGGTTGCCACTGACGTGATTTTGCTAGCAGGCCCTTGATGTTCTCGGTCAAGGTGCTCCCAGAATTACTCTATTGGATTCATATCAAGACTTTGGGCTAACCATGGCAGTGACTTGATTCCTTGCAATTCCTTCCAGGCCTTTGCTACTTGCTCGTATGATATGGCGCTCCATCTTCTTGAAAAAGGTAGACACATTATTGTCAATCGGATTGGTTTCATATAGTTTCTTTAATATTTGACAGTATTTTAGACCATTCAACCTCTCGTCAACAAGAATCAGCTCAGATTTGCCTCCAAACCAGACAGCGACCCCACACCATTACTCCAATCCCCCAATGTTTCACGGTCACCTGCAGACATTCAGGGTTCCACGTCCTATTCTGATTTATTGAAACATAAACATGTCTCGAATTCGGATATTGGCAGAATTTACCTTCATCTGACCAAATCACAGACTGCCAAAATTCATAATCTTTGCTCTCGAAATCTCTCGCGCAGTCCATACGCCTGTTCCTGATAACCTCTGAAATCAAGGGCTTCTTTCTCGCAACTCTTCCTTCATAGCCTAGCTCTTTCAGAGTTTTTCTCACTGCATATGGCGACATTTCCATGCTCTTGGCGACATCTTTGACGCTCTGATGACTTCTCTCTTCAGCGCCATTTTCCTTCGCTCAGACCCGATACTTGATCTTCCTGCTGAACGTTGTTCCACATAACAATAGATTTCTACATTCATTTTCCTGACAATATTATTAACCCTTTGATGATTGACCTGGAAAAACCTAGCAATTTCTCTTTTTGTCTAGCCACACTGATGCCATCCTATTATTTGCCCTCTTTGAGATTCACCAATTTCCTTACTTCCGCGAAATTTCATTGCAAAAGATAAGTCAACTATCGTACATATATGAGAGTAGCATGATATTAACACGATATTGTCTGAAAAAAGAGACGTTATTACACGAGCCAAAATTGCTGTAATCAAGGCTGGTTAAAAACTCATCAAAGCTCACTGTATGTGAAAATAACCACTCCTCGTCAAATGAAGGTCACAAGATCTGAAACACGTATAGTAAAATATATAGAAATAAATTTAAAAACTCATCTTATAATAACAAACATTTGCAATTGAAGTGAACACTTAGAGGCGACAGGCTGTTTCATGCTAGACGCAATTGTCAGGCAACCGATATAGCATGAAATAGTCTTTCGCCTCTAAGTGTTCAATGTTCACTTTTATATTTACAAACGCTCTATCTCTGATATTGAGAACTTTAACCCATGCATATAGCACACCTTAAGAGTATGCATCTTCGTGTATATATATATATATATATATATATATATATATATATATATATATATATATATATATTGTATTAAATAAATGTATTTCCAACAAAGACAACGTAAATTTTTCTAAAGATAAAACTGCACAGTTTAGTAGGATTAGTTGGCTGCCGAGTAAAAGACTACCATCACGCAATTCCCTCTGGCGGAAATTTGGATACGGCATGGTGTACTGCTTGGCATTCACTCCAATATGAGTATTTTAGAGTGTTTGTCAATTTGAGGATAGTTCAGAGGATTCGAAAAGAGTTGGATGAATCTAATAGTGATTACTACGTGACAGCAGCTCGGAAGACTAACTCTTTTCTTTCTGATGAGAAAAGAATTCCAGAATTTGTTGGTGATGGCCTCGGACTCAACACCGAGGCCTTCATCATGTAACGTGAGAAGGTAGTGCTGCTCTTAGCCAAGAGAGTGGTTGCTGGAAGTCCCTAAGTCTGGCAATATGATTCAGCAGCATACTACACAAGCAAGAGAATACAGTCATGGCTGTCAGACAATTTCTGCGACCACATAACCCATTACATCTGGCCACATTCCAGACTTCAACCCCCCTTGATTATTATGTGTGGAGCGAAGTTGTCTTGCGTTTAACTTTGTTCGAAAAGATAAGTAATTATCGCTGTTGAAAAAAAAGGGTAATTCATTGACGTGGCAAGTGAGAAAAAAGAACGAAACCAAAACCGTTTATGATTATAACAGAAGAAAAGAGAAAGGAAGAAAAGGAGAATGTAAAGAGGTTTACAATAACGGTGTTGCAAAAAATGGTATTTTGCGGCCTTATCTTGTCACAGAAAAGAAAAATCATGTTAACTGTTATTGGATGACTTGTGATTTCTTGTCATTGCATCGGTGGTAGCGAATGTCTAGGCGCCCGGACTTACTCTGGATGGAGAAGATATTTCTTCACGTGGAGTAGGCGCTAAATGGCGGGTTCCACTGATTTGTTGGTGAAGTTTTTTTTTCCGAGAGCAGTTTTTTGTAGTGCTACTCGTTGAGAGCCAACATGACAAAGAAGAAGAAGAAGAAAAAGAAGAAGAAAAAGAAGAAGAAAAATTCAAACAAAGCGCGTGGATCACGACGAAGCAGCTTTAGCAAGGTGCCTTCTAATTGGTTTCTTTTCAGCCAGCAACATGGATCGTTGTAACAATACCAAGTGGACCATTAAAATGGAGTCACTCCGAACCACTTGTAATAATTTAAATATTATCCCCCAAGACAACATTGAAATAAGGATTTATTGCATCGTAACTTGCCTTACAGTTTAAAAGTTTACAAAGAGAAAACAATGTTCTTACAGGATGTGAAGTGTTTTTTTAAAAGTATTTTTGCAGTATTTTTGGGGGGCGGAGGGGGAGTTCTAAAAGGGTTCCAAGGATGAAATGCAATAATAAATTGATAAAAGATTTCACTTTTTGTTTTCCAAGGAGGAAAGTAATGATAGAATGAGAAAAGAATCTCAAGATTTGAAACACTTTTTTCTAATTCAAAATTTAAAAACTTTTAAATGTTCATTTTTTAATGAACTTAAAGTAGAGACTTCAATTACAAAATTACAAGAGTTTGTCAAATGTTTAGTATTCTGCAACATATAATTTACAGGTTGAAATAAGCAAATCGGATTAGTTTTAAGCAATGTTTACTTTAGTAGTATACATAAGGATCATTGTAGTAATTTCATTTGCCTTTGATGTTTTGGTGACTTTTAGGACATTGTGAAATCTGGTTAGAAGCACAATTAGAACCTGGAACTTGATTAGATAAATGTCTATATTTCTGAGATGAGGTATTATGTACATTATTTACATTATTTGGACTATTGTCCTCATCATTGTCGCCATATTTATTACAAGGTTTCGGCTGTTGTACGCTCCGGCCTTCTTCAGGTGGTTGGAATGTCCAACTGAAACCTTTATTTCGTTCACTGGGGTAGACTGTTCTAGTTCCACGTGCCATGTTTAATGGATGTCTGTTATCAGTTATCTCCTGTTAATTTCCCTCTGAAAGTTCTCCACTGTCTTAACGGGGTATTGAACTCACACTCTTTGGGTCCTGTCACTGGATCTAACCAACGCCTTTATCCACTGTGCCATGTGTCACAATGGATAAAGGCGTTAGTTAGATCAAGTGACAGGACCCAAAAGAGTGTGGTTAAGGCGGTGAAGAACTTAGAGATTTGAATTAACATGAGATAACTGATAAATGACATCCATTAGACATGGCACGTGGAACTAGAACAGTCTACCCCAGTGAGCGAAATAAAGGGTTCAGTTCGACATTCCAACCACCTGAAGAAGGCCGGAGCGTACAAAGGCCGACACGTTGTAATAAATATGGCGACAAAGATGAGGACAATAGTTGATTAGATACATCTGAAATTGAAGTATTAACTTCCCCATCAATAGATTCTTCTGAATCAGGAATGATACTAGCGTGGTGAGCATGAGTTAATGACAGTTCTATTAGACATAACCGTTTAATTGAATGAACCTGAACAGATCCATCTCCTCTTATGTCTTTCACGGAACGAACTTTGTTGTCGTCACCAATAATTAATTCCAAAACCCTTCCCAGAACTCAAAATGGTCTAGTTTTAGCAGATGTTTTACAAGAACCACATCCTCAACACTTTTTTGTGGCAGTTAACCTCATAGAAATTTCCACACTGTTCCCTCAAACTCAATAAATAAATTTGATACGAACGCTCGTGGAATTTATCTAACATGACATCACAAGTTTCAATAAATTTGATTACATTTGATCTTGAAGGAGGGTCAGATTCCCAAACATCTTGATCATCTATTTTCAATACAGTTTCTGCGTTAACATTAGGACGAAGAAAATAGTTTGGAGTTATTATTTCGAGATTCGAATCTGTAGAAAAAGTAAGAGGTCTTGTGTATATGACATTCTGAATATAAAATATGACAGTGAAAATGTCAAAATATTTGATTCGGAAACGTCCAATTGTTTTATACAAAAAGGATTTAATAATTCTGATTATGCGTTGCCAAGTACTCAAAACCCAAGCGGCGTATAAGTGTATTTTGATGTGCTTTATAATGTACACTTGAAAGTGTTCATTGAATTCACTGGAAGCGAAAACCTCCTCCATGAGATTGCAAACCAGAAATAAAAGAACTGGCATTATCGCTGTAAATATGAGATGAGATACCATATATATTTGTCAATCTTACTAAAGCCAGAATAAATAAGTGTGTACTCATATATGTGTATATGTACTGCCAAGAAAGGTAAATATAAGCATATACATCTTACTAACACCGTGGTCACTTTTCACTCAAATATGTCCAGTGTAGTTAATCCCAGTATGTAGAAATGGTTTAACGAGGTTGACTCTGTGTTTAGGGAGATTCTTAACTTTAGGATATTTGAAAGCAAGATTGTTAAATTCTGATATATGATATATTGTGAAATAACGTTTTTGACAGCTTATCTCGCTTTAGGGATCCAAAACCCTGGGAATCAGATCCTGCTTAAAGTTGACTTTATACCAAAATGTTTGCATCTTTTGCGATGTTCAATGATCACAAATTCACTTAAGACATAATCATTAGCCAACAGAACAGGATTGATAACTTCATAATCATATGTGGTGCTTTTACCTATTCTAACTGTAGCTCTGATTACCACCCTTTGCTCTATATATAAGTTCAATTTTTTTACTAAATTAGTTCATTTTTTTATTTTGGAATTATTGAAACTAAGCAATGAATTTTGCAAAGCTATGTTGCCTTACCTTAAATAAATCAACTTTGACTGGTCCATGTGTTTTAATCTATTTCCGATCTTAAATATATTAGCTGTTACATTAATTAATTTATTAAAATCCGAGTATTTATCAGAGTGTGCCACGGGTTGTGTCTTATTGTTAGTTACAGTATAATGTAATCAAATCGATTGCACAATGGATTCATTCCTCGAACTTAAACACTGAAGCTCACTCAATGGCCATTCTGTATGAGTCATTCAGTCCTGAAGTCCGAAGGTCTAGATTTTGCCTACATTTTTCCAAGGTTATCCCCCATGTGAGTAAGTCAGCAGGGTTTGGTTCAGGATAAACATATTTAAATATTACTGACAAAGACTTCTTTTCTTTCAGTTCGTCAAACATTAGATAAATTTCTTTGAGTCTATACTTCACAAATTGGTTGTAGGTTTCAATGTTGTCAGACAATAGCCATGGCAATACAACTTGTGCATCTACTGATAGTACAATATTTCGGATTTTAATTCCGAAGTAAGCGCTTAGTAATGGTGACAAACACTTCATAGCCAAAAATACGGCTAGTAATTCCAGCGTAGGTAAACTCTTAGGCTTTATAGGTGCCACTTTAGCTTTCGCTGATACCAAGTAGGACTGACTATTTTGCACACTATAAGTTGCAAACCCGTAAGCCTTCTTTGGATCATCGCAAAATATGTATAAATCATCCGGACTGTCCTAATCGATTACATATCTAGGGAACGTTAAATAATCAAGCCTGGCTAGGACACTTGATAAGACAGACCATACAGCCTCAAATCCTTCTGACACAACATCATACAAGTCCAACCTTTGAGACCACAAGCCTTTTACTTCTGATAGTAACAGGTAAGCACAATGACAGGTGTGCAATCTGTGATAATATTCCCCTTTTGGCATTAACATCATCGCCAAGAGAGGACCCAGAAATATGAAGTGTCTTCTAGAGTAGAATACATGTATCCTAAAACAATTTAGAGAAGTGGAATAGTTCTATGAGAAACTCGAAAAAAACACCAAGAATGTTCTGAATAAGGACATACTTCTCGTTCAAGAAAACTTCAACGCCTATGAGAACTGGGCTGGAACAATTGTCCAGTACGGCACTCGAAACACCAATGATAGCGGACTACACCTTTTGGAATTTGCGAACAAACAGAGGCTCACCATCGCTAACACACATTACTCTCACAAACTGTCAAGAAGAACAGCATAGCATGTGCCGATTGGGAAAACACACACCAAAATTGATTTAAGTCAAGTATCAATAGAGCAAAGACAAGAATCTATCGTGGAGCGGATATAAGCAACAATCATGACACCTGCTGCTGCTTCCGCTGCTGCTGCTTCTGCTTCCACTGCTGCTGCTGTTGCTTCCGCTGCTGCTGCTGATAATGAAGGTTAAGCTGAAGAGGAAGTTTCAAGCTGCGCATCCATGGATTTTTGATCTTGAAAAACTAAAGGAACCAAAAGTTTTGCTTCTCCAGCATTTTCCATCTTTTTCTTGAGAACATCAAGCGCAAAACCTTCGAAGACTTTCAGTTCACTATATTCAGAGGAGGGAGAATCATTATCAACTGACGCTTCGCTGATGACATTGACTTGTTGGGCAGCAGCAACTCCGAATGGCAGAGTCTCATTATCAGATTGGCTATGACAATATCAGCAATGGCAAAACTCAGTAAAATTTGGAATGGCACCAGAATTCCAACCAAGATGAAGCTCTATAATTCCCTGGTGCTCTCTATACCGCTCTATGGCTGTGAAAGCTGAACTCTGATAGCAGAAACCACCAAGAGAGTCTGAACATTTGAAACTAAATACGTCAGGCGCTTTCTTAGGATCTCCTGGAGAGAACACAAGACAGATGACTTTGTAGAAGACCACAATACCCTACCCAAGACGCTCCTTCAAAATAACTTGGAAGTGGGTAGACGCAGGGTGGGTTCAGTCTAAAATTTGGATAGACAACATCAAAGACTGGGCCAGGATGGACACTCCGACGCTGTTTCGTGAAGAACAAAACCGGAGGGGCTGGCTACACCCACCGTTGCTCATATCTCCTTTATGATCGGCTCAGTCATGAGATAAGAAGAAGAATTTTGAGATATTTTTGTATAATTTTGAAAAATATATCTGTTAAAATGAGATGTCAGTGTTATTTTCATATTTTGCGTAATTAAGGCGACAATTTATTCATCGCATTCTGTATATTGTTTTCGCAGGGATACAAATTTTTATTATTGCGATAAAAAAAGACATATTAAAACTTTCAAGTGATATCCTTGCTCAGCAGTGAAAATCTTTCCGGCTATAAGGCCAGAGACACTGTTGGCTTTTAATCAAATGTTCAGCAATCGCAGAACCTGTTCCATATACGCACCTATGTAAATTGTTCACCTTTCTCTTTTGAATATTGGCTGGTAAGTGTTGGTTGATCCGTGCTTCTAACCTTTGACCCGTTTTACCTACATAGTCAGTATCGAACTGGCATCTAAATTCGTAAATTGCCGAACTAATATGATTGGTAGGTAAGGATATTCTACCCAACAATCATATTAGTTCGGTAGCTTACCAATTCAGATGTCATTATTAAAAGAAAAATATTAGAAAAGCACCTTTTGCAGGGATAAGAATAATCCCTCTCTCTCTCTCTCTCTCTCTCTGTATATATATGTCTCTCTCTCTCTTTCTGTATAACTTTTTCACTAACTCTTCCTTCTCTCTTCACTCTCTCTCTCTATATATATATATATGTGTGTGTGTGTGTGTGCGTGTGTGTGTGCGTGTGTGTGTGTGTGTGTGCGTGCGCGCGTGCGTGGGGTTTTAAAATTGATTATATTTATCGGGAAAGAAAACTTAATATCGTAGAGAGAATTTGCAGATATGAAATGCGTAGACGTATGAATCAACAGTGCAATAGGTCTGTCTTTTTTCACAACTCAATCTAATTTAATACTAAGTAACTCTTCTCTTTTTGTTGGCTTCATATATAACCAACTGGGATCTTAAAAAAGAGGAGGAAGAAAGAAACCGACTGTTCAAACTGTGTGTTCAAAAGGCGCCGATGCTTTACAGAATATTGTTTGGTTTCTTTGTTTTATTTATTAATGCATTTTTTTACTATAAAATACGATATTTTTATTTGCTTTGCATTTTTCTTCGTTTCTAATTTTTAGTTATTTACATTTCGATTATGGAATTTCATTTAGTGTTTTTGATTAATGTTGGAGTTTTAGGTGGTGTAATATGAATTTCTTTTCGTGTTCGCATTTTTAAATAAGCTCTAATTTTCTGTTTTGGGGTTTTGTCAAGTTACTTTGTTTCGAGGTGTCGCTATTTGGCACTCGTTTTCATTTTTGCATGCAAAATATACAGAGTTTTTATCATTAAACTGGGGACTCATTGATGCTCCTTCATGGATATATATATATATATATATATATATATATATATATATATATATATATATATATATATATATATACACACACACACATATATATATATATATATATATATATATATATGTATATATATATATATATATATATATATATATATATATATATATATATATATATATATATATATTTCGTTTCAATCTTTGGAAGTAAAGTCTGATGATCCGCGGTCCTTTAAAAGGGCTGTGGTGAAATAATTTATTATATGGAACCTTAAAGTGGTCTGTTTTTATTTAATATATATATATATATATATATATATATATATATATATATATATATATATATATATATATATATATATATAGACATTGTGAAACACTCTAGAATAAAAATATCTCTACTCAGGCACATATTTTGGCATATAAAATATATCAACTGCAGATAAAACCAAACCATATCTTCGTTTTTGATTTCAAAATTTTCTTATAACTAAAAAAATTAAACAGTCGTTACACTGAATCGCTGTAAACATTACTCCACTTTCATTATGAATATATCTAAAAAGAAACAAAAAACAACCAAAAAACATTGAAAAAACAAACGATCCGTAAGTAAATAAAAGTAACGATGCCGCCTTCACATCAGTCGGATTCTCTTGAACGATTTCAGTTTAATCTGGGATTAAATTAAGCGTTCCTCTTATGTTTTTCTTTCGGCAATGGGATTCTGATCTTGCGTCAGAGGACAAATGCATATCGCTTGCATGCTTGAAAGAACGTTCAGTGTAAGCTTCGCTTAAAATAATCTCTACAATTCTTTTTCGAGTTGGTAAACGTATAAATGATGAATGCACACAGGACCACAAACTTGAACGCCCACATGGCAAAAGTACAGGGTGGTCCAAAAGTCTCGTTACCATCTACCAAAAAGTAATGAGAACAATACAACAACGAATAAATACAAAGCACATGTACTGGATTCAGTTTATTCACGTTTATTGGTGCTGTTACACATGGAGAATATCTGTATGAAACCACATCATTTTCGTGTAGGAGCTCGTGTCAACCATCTGAAATAGAAGATTATATGATGTAAGGGTGACCAGACATTCGGACCACACTACAGATTAAAAAGATCATATTATTGCAAATTAAAAAGATCATATTATTGCAAATTATTTCAACTCGTATCCTCACGGATGTTTTGATCATAATTATTTGGCTGATGGATTCTCTGGCTTCTCATTTTCCCTATCTATCTATCTATCTATCTATCTATCTATCTATCTATATATATATATATATATATATATATATATATATATATATCGATATATATATTTATATCTATATCTATATATATCTATCTATATTTATATATATCTATATTTATATATATATATATCGATATATATATCTATATTTATATCTTTATATATATATCTATATAATATATCTATCTATCTATCTATCTATCTATCTATCTATCTCTCTATATATATATATATATATATATATATATATATATATATATATATATATCAATTTGTTTTTATACAGTTGTGGACAGAATTATTCACCCCCACTGAATATTTGCATATTTTCTAATGAAATTATATTTAGAATATTTGTAATTACTGAATTTTTCATAAGTAGTTGATTTCGTATTTAGTTTTGAATAATTCATGAATTTTTAAAAAGTTTTCATCTATTATATTCAGTAATATATCTTTCTAAAATTAGTGCAGTCCAAAATTATTCGCCTCCCCACTTATGGAAATTATGAAATAATATTTCTCAATGGTAATTGTAATTTTTCTTTTCTTAATCTGACATTTAATATAAACAAGCTTTGAAAATGAAATAGTATTGACATGACTCTGTAATATTCTGAAAGGTAATGAAGACAATATGTGAGTGCCACAAAGGATATTGTCACTGACGTAAAGACATAAGGGTTGAATGTATCGACGAAGACAATCACTAGATAATTTCATGACGCGAGACTTCGAGTTTGTCATAGAAGGAAATGTATCTTGCTTAAGATTAAACACTGAAAATGCAGATTAGCTTATGCTAGAAATTTTTTATGGTCAGATGAAACAAAAAATATTTGGTCCCATGAACTCCCGTTATGTATGGAGGAAAGTTACTGAAGCTCACAACCCCAAAATAGCCTCCTTACAATTAAGCACAGTGGTGGGAGCATTCTATCCTAGGGATCTTTTACTGCTTCTGAACCAGGAGAACTAGTGAGAGAACAGGGTATCATGGATAAAGAGCAGAATTTCCATATACTTAAAAATAATATGAAACGAAGTGCGCGAAATCTGTGTTTGAGGCATCACTGGATTTTCTAACATGACAATGACCCAAAATACACGGCACAAATTGCCAAAAAATACTTAGATAACAGCAAAATTAAGGTATTAACATACCGGACCTAAACCCCATTGAAGCAAAAAGGTGGAGAAAGGAGTTTTAGTTCGAATTTGGAGTAACTAGAACCTATTTCCAAGGAACAATGGAGCATAATACCTATCAGTGTGTGTAGTGATTTTGTTTTGATGGTAAAGAACTATCAAAAAGGTTCAAAAGGAATAATCAAGAATAAAGTTTACACAAGTGATTATTGAGGTCAGAGGGCCAATAATTTTGTCCTATATTAAATGCTTTTCTTGTTTTTATTTGTGTTGTGTTTGACATTAAAATAAAAATGTTATTGTGGGCTTCACTGCACATTTTTTCAAATCCATTATTTCACCATTTCTGAAAAAAATACAAATGAAATTTTCATGACAATTTCAGGTATTACAGCTTTATTTGCAATTATGGAAGTCTAGGGGTTAATAATTCCCTTCACAACTGTATATACGCCTATTTTGTACATATGTATGTGTGTTCGTGTCAGCTTAAATACAATTCTGTCTGTTGATTAATCGTTTTGAATAGAGAAATAATTATTTTTTAGCAACAAATATTAAAATTGTTTTTAAAAAAGTGAAATGAAAGCAACATAATTGTTTTCATTATTAATCCTCAAGCAAGGAGATAAAGCCACTAAAATGCAATTGGGATTGAAAAGAGAATGAGGAGATTTTAGAAGGAAACGGAAACCAAATCCTTGAAAGGAAACAAGGGATAAATCTCTACTCCTGATTAAAAAATAAACTGGGAAGGACAATGAACCGGACAAGCGAACCAATCTACTAACGACGACTCGAATATGGTAGATTTTACTCTTCGTTTTGATGTAGAATTCCTTTACTTATACTTCGCGCACATATTGCTGGTATCCAAATTAACTATGGATATCACACAAAAGACAAAATAATACAGAGTTTACGTGGATGTTAGTATGAGATGTAGAAAAATAAACAAATGATAGCATCAAATAATAATGTTTAATTCTAAATATTGAGCATTATGTAGTTGTACATTTAGATGTATAATTTAATTCGAGGAAAGAGAGAAAAATAATTCAAAACTTATAAACAAAAGAATAGATACTTATTTTTTGGTGGAAAATATCTTAGAGTTATTTCCTTCTTAGTGAAGCTGATATTATTCAATTCATGAACTTCTGTCGCGACTAACAGGCTGTGATTGCTAATCCCGACGTGTCGTTCTTTGTTTGGTCCAACTGCTGCTAATTCAGCGCAAACAGTGACGAGTCAAAATGCAGACAACACTTTCTTAAGATGTTTGGAGTAAACAGAATATTAAAAATGTCTTGACTGGAAAAATAATTTGGGGCAATTTCAGAAGATATCACAAAATAGGATAAATAGTTTTGTTGTGTATTTTGGCGATACACGATTTATCAGATAAATGGCTTTGTTTATATATATATATATATATATATATATATATATATATATATATATATATATATATATATATATATATATATATATATATATATATATATATATATATGACAAGCTATATTTACGGGTTAAATTCATCAATATCAGGGACATATATGTTTATATATATGTATGCGTGTGTGTGTGTTTTCTCGTAGAGGAATTTTTATCATACGATTTTCTGATAGCTTTCGGATTTTCTGCCTGATTGAGGTCAGGTGAATTTCCTACCTAACTTTAAAATCTATCTTTGCGGTGATTTGAAAGTTCCTGTGTGTTTCCAAATATGGAGATTATTTATTTCCTGGATAAACTGCTGACTGCTATCGTGACAACGGTGTAGATTATGATGATAACTAATCTAACTGCATATTCATAGATAATTTACGATGTGAGGTGAGAGAAATGTGTTATCGTAAAAGTATCAAAATTCATTATACAGAATGAACAAAAATCTTAACCGATTACGTTATAATAAAATTAGGCTAGATATTAAAATGCATCTTGTGGCATTTCCAATAAAAAAAATAAAAGAAAGGAAGCCAAATACTTAGTCTCCGACGTACTGTTTTTTTTTCCAAGGTCTTGTACTATTTTCTGCTAAAGTTACTGGTAACGCCTTGGGTCGTGTAATTTCTGTATGTTTGGGAAACAGACAATCAAATTGTTAGAGATAAAGAAGAACAGCTTGAAAGTTAACAAGATCTTGAACCGTTATTTTATTACTGCGCCAAATATTTCAGCAAATATTTATGTAGACATGTTGAAGCTTTACGTTGCAATTCAAAAGAAGGTCAGTCAATCGCCTCCAAACTAGATTTTAATTGTTCGCTAGTTCTTGAATGTAAAAATTCGAAATTGATCGATTGGCAAGATAGATTGTCCACAGAATTCAATAGATATTATTTATAGTAACATTTTCATGGGAATATGCCTCCCTCCATCAAAAAAATGTTCAGTCTAGTTAGAAACTTTGAAGTTAAGGATAAAGTCTATTTTAGCGATGGTGACTGAAGAATGTCGACATTCCAACCACCTGAAGAACGCCGGAGCGTACAACGGCCGAAACGTTGTAATAAATATGACCACAAAGATGAGGACAATAATCTGAATAATGTAAATAGATGCCAACTTGTTGAAGACCAAGTAAAATACAAATTTCGAACATTTTCTTGCACAATATAAGTTGATATTCCTAAACAGAACTATTTTTGATATGAAAAGCAAAACAATCCTCGAATAAAAGAACAGTGAATTAATGAAATAAAATTTTTAAAAACAGTATGCAAATTAGGTAAACATGAAGAGTGATATTGCCAGGAAGTAAATAATATATTATGCAGATACTGAGGTTTCAGCGTGTAAACCCCTCTTTGGAGGAGGTGTACGCGCTCGGATACTTACCGGTCTCAGGGCTCTGTCTCTGTTCTGGTGGTATCATGGCTATGACTAGCTTGGACCGGCTCTGACCAGTTTGGACCAGCTATGAAAAGCCTAGACCAGCTACGACTAGCTTAGACCAGCGTCCCGAATAAAAACACTCGGGTCCCCACGTTAAAAACTGTCCATGTGTCAAAATTGACTCAGTTGGGGGGTGTCAAGTAAATACCGTGTAAACTGCTCTTTTGAGTAGTTCTAACACTTAACATTTCTCAGTTACGTCTCTGTCCTTGGGCAGAGTGAGCTCAGGGCCTACTCTGGCAAAGGACAGAGAGGCAACTGAGAAAATTATAATAAGAGGTGCCCGAGGCCGCGCCCTCCCATTGCACCCGTGGGAGGGATCGGTGCTTCCGGGGACTGCGGGCAGTTATTGTTCCTTGCCTGGGTGTATGCGCTCGGGTGCCCACCTTAAAAAAGACCTTGTGTCACCACTCGTCTTAGTGGGGAGACAGAGTAAATACCAAATGTGTAAACAGATGTCTCGAATTGTTTATAACACATCTATTTATCATTTCACAGTTGCGTCTCTGTCTTTGGGAAGAGTGCACTCAGTGCTGACTCCGTCAAAGGACAGAGTTGCAACTTAGAAACATTATACTGAGAGGTATCCAGCCCTCTGACAGAGTAAATACCTAGATTTAAATTCCACTCTCCCGAGAGTATGCGCTCGAGTCCCCACTTTAAAAACTGGCCGATAGAGCAGCTTTTATGCTATGTATAATAAAACGTACACTGCAAATTTGTATGCAAAAGTAAAATAAGTGTTATTCTCCTTGAACCATGAAAACAACGATAATGGCTGGTAAAATATATTAATATATGTTTTTAACGTCGCATAATCTGGCAACCCTGAATCTGAGCTCAAAGAAAATCGCTCCCTGTACCTAACTTTTCTAGGGTTTTTTAATGAGCTATGAATCATTGAAATCGGACCATTGGTGCGGAGGAGTTGCTTGAGCACTCACACGCACAAACACATGTACACTGTACTTTATATATAAGATTACTGTGTAATTTACAGTGAATCATATTTCTCTACGTTGAGTTGTGTAATATACAAGGGTGTCCGGAAACAAGAGACAAACATGTAGAAATACGTGTTATTTACAATGCATATAGAATCTGAACATTCTCTATCAGTTCGATTTAATAGAAATACTTTTAATGAAGGATTACAACTTATATATATATTATATTTAAAGAAAACATTGTGCATATCCCAAGTACTACTATGCTAGTCGGCAAAGAGACTAGTGCACTAGTCCCATCGCTTTACAAGCACATATCGATTCTTTTTTATGGACACTTGGTTTCAGGGACCTAAATAAATGATTATCGGGAAGATGTAAATTTGATTTATGCAATGGATATTGTCAAAGATCATCTTTATTGCAGGAATCAATCTTTTGTCGAATTGCCCGTATGTTGGATGGCATTGTTGCGAAGCAAAATGAAATCCTTATGTAATTCTTCCTAGTTTCATTGAAAAAACAACACTCAATTTGTTTACTGCTTCAAAGTAACTACCTTATCTGTTTGACTATGCGGTATGAAATCTGCAATAAGCATACGTTTTTTTTGTTTGCTCAGAACAAGAGTTTACAGCTGAAGAGATTGGTGACGGAAAAAAAAACATTTTGAAGAGATTGGTGACGGAAAAAAACCTTTCGTCTCCGGGCATTATACACCAAGGCCACATCGCCTTTAAAATGTTTCAAAACGTGAAACAAATTCTGACGCGCTTGAAATCGTGTCCTTTAATCAATTTCTTAGGGACATTAAGCTTTATCATTATCATTAGCATGTAAAATCGTAATAATCCTCTCACCATAATGTTTGGAGTAAACTTTGTTATAATGTCTCATGCCCATATGCTCAATATTAAGACTGTTCTGGCTGTTGCAAGAAGTATTCCCTCACGTCTGTTGCTTTGTGTTTATAGATTCCAAAAATGTCTCATTTTCAGTTTATTCATACCATACTATTGGGTTATGTCTTGCATATTTGAACTTAACGAAAGACTTTTGTTTGCCTTGGAGAGATCGCCTTTTGTTTGAGGAAGCTTCTGATTTCCCAGTAACCGCAGAAATCGATAAACTATATCAGTGAGAATGTAAGCTCATCTCGTATAACATAAATAAGCGTTTACTGATCTTTTAAACATTTTACTGTTTTCTAAATATACACAACCTTTCATACTTTTTATTCACACGTAGGTGCAGACATATGTATGTAAAAGGAGAGATAAATACGTAACTCGTTATTTACTATAAAATGTTGAAAGTTATGTTCTCGTTTAAAATAACTCATTTTCGCAGCATAAGGCTACACGTATGTGGACGTACGTTTATAAAAAACTACTAGGTTAAAAATAAATATTTATTGTCTAAAGTAAAATGATTTTTCATTGTTAGTCACTGCATCATCAATTAGCTAAATTCCTACAGCTTAGTAATTATTAATTGAGTATTAAATGGCAGCTCCACGAGTGAAGTAGTATATCGTAACGGAATCAGTTGTTAGGATTTAGTTTAAATCTCAAATTTCAAATTCTTATATTCGTTAGGAGTGGACCGCCTTACTTGAATCACGCTATACACTCTAGTTACTCCACCTTTCCTTATGTTTGAGCTTGGATCACATAATGTTACACTTAATAAACAACGAAAAATTATTTTTGCCGAAACAACGAAATATTAACTTATTACAACGATGCTATACGGATAATTATTATACAAATCTGTGAACAGACTTTTTATAAGAAATTTTTTGAAAAAAAATAATATTTTTGTCTTTTTCAATCGGAAACTTGGATTCAAATGCAGTACAGCGAAAAAGAACGATATGAGAAATTCTGATAAATTAATTAAAGTTTGATTTAATTCTTCCTTATTTTCAATTCACAGCTCACAGGTGAAAATGCATGTATATTAATTGTAATGATTTTCATAGGAATATCATTTAAAATGCATTTACATTATTTTTGCTAGTAAAGCTTGCCCTAATTCATATCCACTAACAGGAATACTGTCAGTTTGTGCAGAAAATGATTACAATTAAGCAAATTGGAGTAAAAAAGAGGCAAAATCAGCGAAAAATATTATAAAAAAGCCGATATGTGAATCTTTTTCTTTAAAGATGCTGACTTGTGATATAAAGGGCTATGGATTAAAAGAAGTAAATCTTATCAAAAGAATAAAACAAATTCAAAACTTTATAGAAAAAGAAACTTTTGGAATTGTTTCTACAGACTTGGGAGGTGGTTTATTGATAAGTTAATCACACTCAGCAATCAAGATTCAGTTACCCGATTAAGACGAAATCATATTCTCATGTAAAAACAAAACAAAATAAAAACACAATAAATATATTACCTATGCAGTTTTCCCCCACGCTTGATATTTTCATGAAGGTGTTCTCACTTACATTCCCCAGTAGTTGAGCGAGAAAAAATGTAGCCAAATTACAGTTTCTTGGAAATAATCATCGTCAAGTTAGTTTCGTTGTTCTAGAGATTCTATGAAAACGCAGCATGATACATTTCGACCATGAACATAAACATGACATGTATTTATCTAATTTCCTTCTTATATTCATTATGCACAGTGTTGGGATTGAATTTCTTGCTATTGTTTTTGTATTGTCAATGAATCCCTCGGAAATTTTATGGAAATCATATATCTACTGCATTCAGTGGTAGAAAGTTTCTGTTATAGGAAAAACTGTTGGTCAAAACGTATGTCCAAAAGCACATTAAACCTTGCTGAATCTATATCTGGTTTCAGTAATGTAAAATTAATACATTATAAGTGGATGCTAAAAATAACTTCATCAGCTCTAGCTGACAAGAAACATCGCGTGGTGTAAGATGTCGAATAAAGGAAACAAATGAACGCGCGAATTAGAAATCTGTGCCGATTAACTAGCATCTAAATTTGATGCGACAGATTCTTCGCTCAGAGATTTGAAAAAATCACGCACAGGGAGAAACTATATCCCAGGTGAATTTCCCCATCTGGGCGAATAATTCACTTACGTAAAAATGAGACCAAAACAACCAATCACTGACTCAAGACCGTGTAATGAACAGTAAGATCGTGTGGGTAAGATTAAATAATAAAAAAAAATATTATGCCCATATGCGTGCCTTTCCGCGAGATAATGGTTAGGACCTTATTTTGGCATACTGTTATGGCTGTGTAAGGAGTTCGATTCTCACTGGGTGCTCCACAACTGTGCTCTTATGGCAAAAAACATGAGACGAAAATGGACTAAGCGATGTTACGATTATCACCGAAAAAAGCGCAATTGTTGAACGGGTTTCGAGTTTGCTAGTGCTCACTTTCTACTAAAACCATTAGGAAGAAGGCATGAATCCATGACTTCTTGCCAAATAATTTGGCATTCTGGTTAGTGCTTTCCTTTCTCTTTGCTTTACAAACTTGTTTAGGCGTTTCTGCAGCTTTCTTTCGATATCTCCTACTAATAGGGTGACATCTGCATATCTTATGTTGTGACCACGGATAATAAATCCTGGTAGGACTTCTAGTCCTCTCAGAATTGTTGAAGTTCGATGAGAAGGAGTTTCCTTGTTTTAGACCCTTCTATTTTTGCATATTTACTGAATTCATTTTCCATTCCTATGTAGGTGGTTGACTTCCAGATAAGTTCAGAATTATTATCATATCTTCTCCAAATAAATCAAGCTTTCCTAGCAAGTCAAATACATCTTGCATTGCACAGATGAAATGCCTTTGTCTAGTATATGAATATAAGTATACGTTCTTCTTTATTTCTGCTGCTCTCTCTGAGTCCTGGTCTAATTCAGTTAATGCATTCTATTTTTCAGAATTCGGAGGATAAGCTCGATTATTCATCTCATTCATTTGTACATGGATTCTTAAGTAGTTCTACAAAGATAAATTTACTATCATCACTGCAGAATATTTCATTTATTATTGCCGTGATCTTGTCGATGCCACAATCGTCTGTGGTTGATAAAAATTATATTATAATCCTATCTGGTTCATCTTGACAAGTACTGATCATAATTTAGATTTTAATATTTCAGCTTCTCTTTTTTTAATTTCATAAATCCTGTTAATGAGTACATATTGTACCCTGTTTAATCTTTTATGTACACTTGTCTTATCGTTGATGCTGATTCTACCTCAGCACATTCGTTGAATCAATCTTCTTTTTTCCGTTTGTATTATTTCTAATTTTTGCGTTTAATGTCCGATAATATGTACCGCTCCTTGGCATTGTTTGCTGTCTCTTTTGGATCATGTTGAGAATTTCATTTGTTATCCAGTCACTTTCCTCTAGACTCGTTTTCCTTATCGTTATCATTCGCCAATGTCGCTTTTTCTATGCGCCATGTCACTTGAGGACGTTGGAGATCATGGCTCTTTTCATTTTCCTGTCCTTTGTAGCTCTTAATAAATTTTGTCTTTCTTATCTCACATAAATCTTTCTCCGTCATCTATTTGTTCAAGATCGCTAGTTAGGTGATGCATTGTTTTCTTATGTCTTTCTTGCCTTCAATCTGTCCCGGGAGTAGTAAATGTGTCTCTTCCTGGTGTTAAGTAGAATGTTAAATAATAGTTTCAGACTGTTATTTTTTAGTGGCAGTGTATTTTGGCTCAAAACTTCTGAGGTTCTCCTTTATGGCCAGATGGTAGACAAAGTAGGGATGTCGATGTTGATTGGCTGAATCGAACGTGGGAATGTTAGAGAGATAGAAAGTGTTTTCGAGGAGTTAAGTTTTTACCCGTCACACACAAGAGATGTGGTTATTTCGTGTCTCGGGGAACTTGGGGTGATAGAGAGTCCTGACTGGCTGGTTAGAAGATGTACACATCGACGTGTTTAATAAAATAGATAAGTTTTCAAATTCCGTTTTGTTTGAATTCTCTTTCGGCCGGAAGATGACAGAGGGAGGAATGCAAAATATGAGTGAATCAAGACCGTTGCCCCAAGATTACCTCCAGCGCGAAGGGATTATACAATATAGTCTCTATTTGGTGCAGTGACCAGGCCATCCCGGTATGCGGGGGATGCAGAACCAGGGTTTCAACACAACATGGAAAATTTCGGAGAAGATTTTCGACTGAGGATTCAAAAAAAGGTGGGGGGTGGAATATGAAGAGAAAAACGAAGAAAAAAGTAATCTAGGCATATTGAACAGTCTGTAAGTACGACGCTATTACTTTGTTCTACTGTCACACACACACACACACACACACACACACACACACACACACACACACACACACTCACACACTCACACACACACACAGAAAGATCTAAGCAAAATTGCTAGTAATGATGAAAAAAAATGAGAAAAAAGAAAGACTGACAGCATTTTTGATGGACGTCTGTCCATCAAAAATGCTGTCAGTCTTTCTTTTTTCTCATTTTCTCAATAGAAAAAAGGACAAGCAGGAAAGGGAAAGAAGGAAAGGACAATGAACATCCACACTCACGCATACACAGTGATGCGACAATGTCAATTTTCATGAAATATTTTATTAAGAGACTGATTTTCTTTGTTGTTTTTTTTACAAAAGTTTAGACCATGTGCGAAAATCTATTGTTTGATTTTTATTGGCACGTTTAATGTATTTGAGCGCATCCAAATTTTGTATGTTTGGCAGCCTTTTGGCCACGTGATAGCCTGAAATCGCGTACGTAACGCAATGGAAATACTTTTGGAAAAGAAAGACTGACAGAATTTTATTATGGGGCATTCCCACTGTGATTTTTGTTTACACTATTTAGTTGAAATTTTTGTGTCTATCAAGTTTAGAATTATTTTGTTAATTGAAATTAACTGACAAATAATTGTTTTTTTTTTCATTTTTGTAATAGTGCGTGGAGTTTTTATTTTATTTTCAGAGCTGCATGTGTCCTTTTGCTTTCATTAGTTGTTTAATTAAGTTATTGGTGCATTTTGAGAATTATTTTTTGTGGAAAAAGTAAGTTAGTTAATTGTTGTGGCAATAAACAGATTCGGATTGAATGGTATCGGATTTCTGAATGTGTTTTGGTCTGTGTCCTGGGATGGAAATGGTCACACCTAGGTATGTAGTTAGGGACCCAATGATTTATGGCAAGTAGAATGGGGGCCTGTGCGCTATGAAGTATTTATACCGAATAAATATGCCCTATGTTTTTGGGCCTCCGATAAACTAGTGGAATTGGTCAGGTGTCTTGTGGGATGCCAAGTTGCGGTAGGGACAAAGGAAGAAATCCTTGTAACCACGGTAGAACCAGTAATGGATTAGTGAAGAGATGCTGAGCCGGTGTGGCTGTTTTTCCCATGGTGGGCAGCTATGGGAAAAAGAATTCGAGATGATGCGAACAGAGTTTTGACACAAAGAGTCAAATGATCAATAACAGTAACTATAGGCAATTAATAGTGGTACAAACTTGTGAAGATCTGCTCAAGTGAATCCGGTAAAATGCAAGTAAAAAAACAATTAATTGGTTGTTTGAATAAATAGGGTATGATGAACCATGTGTGCTGTATCACTGTGATTGGGAGAGAAGTGTAGACCATAGGATGTTTAACGTGTAAAAATTAGGTGGCAAGGATATGACTCAGTTATGGAATTGTTTGACGCTATGGTGTGGGGCTTTTGGCATGTATTGTGTGTTTTTTGGACCAGTATATTTGTTTTTCAGTGAATTGTATGTAAATTCCGTGTAGTCTCAAGTGAATAGGCAAGTAATTTTGTTCTCCCCATGAATATTGGATTACAGAGGTGGTAGCTGCTGACCTGGGTGAAGTGGACATTGGAGAGATCAAAAGGTCACTGTTGGAGTGACTTGTATTCAGACTGGCGTCTCAGGTATTGGCTTTGGGTCACGGAAGCTAGTGACCATGAATGGACAAAGGATTATGCGGTATTCTGTTTTTGGTTTAAGAACAATTTCGTGAAGCGTGCAAAACTGGTTAGAATTTCGTTGTTTATGTTAATTCTTTTTTAGAAATTGCATATGTGCATACTGCAGTGGTCATGTGACCGAGGGCCAATGGAAAGAATTTGTAGTAGCGCGCCCTGCATAAACGAAATTATAGAGGGTATTTTAGAGTAAATAGTTGAAATAAAATTCATAAATGAATCTTTTTTGATGGTTAGGTAAGGAATGTAAAATAATAGTTTCAGAATATTATTTTTAGTGGCTATGCATTTTGGCTCAGGCCTTCTTTAAGGCCAGGTGGCAGACAAAGTAGGGATGTCGATTTTGATTGGCTGAGCCGAACGTGGGACTGTTAGAGAAATAGAAAGTGATTTCGAGGAGTTAACTTTTTACACGTCATACATAGCAGACGTGGTTATTTCGTGTATCCAGGAACTTGCTCCCCATTGGGGGTGATAGAGCGACCCCACTGGCTAAGTTAGAAGATGTATACGTCGACGTGTTTAATAAATAGATAAGTTATCAATTTCCCTAAAGTTGGAGTTTTCCTTCATCTCCGGACCCCAAAAACATTTGGACAACCGACCGGGTGAAGACGGCCGATAGAAGAAAGAGAGGAAGACAACTTTATTATGATCGCCTCAAGACCTCCCCAGAAGAGAGGGGGTTTCTATTTTCTCTAAAACTTCGTCGTTGCTCATAGCTTTAGGCTATGATATGCTCAGCATCCTTCTGTAGAACAAAATTTATGTTGCTTCAAGTCTCTTATTCACCTGTGAGGAGATTGTCTAGCATTCACTGAATTATAGGAGGACTGCTATTCTAGCTAGAGAATTCATTTATCTCGCTGGGCGAAGTGGGCACGTACATGTTTGGTGTGTAAATCCAACATAGCCGACGTCGCGAGGGAGCGACGATGTCACGTGTGGCCGCGACAAGCCACCATTTCAAATAGTTCCACTACGCAAGCGTGACGCGATTCTTTTGGATACTATTAACCATTTTGGGACGCGTTATTGGCAACGGCAAAAAATATTTGATTGGACAATTTGTTGGCAGATCGAACTCGTTGAGTACGGAGCGTTTGTTTTGACCAGAGTGCGGAGAAGTTTCGCTGCTAGAATTGAACCCTGTTAATTAGTTGTGCGACCTGTGCAGTTACGTCCCTGGCTTTTGACCGGTGACCCCACCCACCGGATTGTGATTTAATTTCAGATATCAAATAAGAGTTCAGTACTCTTTTCTTTGTTTCTAACGAATTTTTTATGTTTTGTTGTGGATTCCGGAGATGGAATCCTGCACAAATAATTAAATAACGCCAGTAATTGAAATAGCAAAATAAATGTATTGAACGTATGAATACAAAGTTGAAATGAAGATTAGCAGTCCAGGAATACAGGTTAGTAGAAAGTATATGTACAAGTCTCTGTAAGTGAAGCCGTAATTATCTCTCTCTTTGTGGACTCTACGTATCTCAACCTTATCTCAACGTATCTCTTTGTGAACACCCTGTGAACTCCACGCATCTCCACTCTGTCAGAATAAGTATACTTTAGACGAGTCCATCTTGTGTAAAAGGGGGAGAGCCCCACAACAGGTTTAATACTTTGCTTAGCTTTCGGATTTCCGTTTCGCATATTCCGTACTCTATTAAAATACTTCCCAGACCTGCCTTAACCAGCTATTGAACTCACAGTCTTTGGGTCCTGTCACTGGATCTAACCAACGCCTTTATCCACTGGAGAGGGGAATTAACAGGAGATAATTGATAACTGACATCCATTAAATATGGCACGTGGAACTAGAACAGTCTACCCGAGTGAGCGAAATAAAGGGTTCAGTTCCACATTCCAACTACCTGATGAAGGCCGGAGCATACAACGGCCGAAACGTTGTAATAAATATGTCGACAAAGATGAGGACAATAGTCCGAATAATTTATCAAATAAGTCATTGTAAACATTTCTATAAACAGTAGTTATCAAAACATCACAATCCCATGGAATAGTTAACTATATCCTGAAAGAGTTACTATCATCGGCTGATTACTACCAGTTTGACTGAAAAGCTTGACCTAAAATCGGATCTCGTCGGCAAAAGGGCACGAAATTAAATCAAGGAAGGTTAACGATAAATGAAGTTGAATAAAATTGTCCACGTTAGACTCTGTTTAGTTTGAGATGCTGAATACTGACTCTGATCTGAAACGATTACCTGTTTATTGTAATAAGGTATTTCTTACACACACACACACACACACGCGCACACACACACACACACACAGACAGACACATATATACATATACATATATATTTATATAAGTAGATAAATCCCTTGTCAATGAAATGGTAATGTAATCTTTTCAGCACTGATGTTTCTTTTCACTTAGTTTAGGTGAAATGTCTTTTCTTCAGATGTTTTTCCTAAGACATTTGAATGACGTACTAAAGTTCACAAATTATACAAGCAACAAAGCACTGAGTAAACTTTAGAACTATTATCATGAAAAATACACTGCCGTTCAGCAGTGTAAAGAAAATATAGTACTGGTATTTTTTACGGCAACACATAGTAGGATTGGCATTTTGTATTTTGGGAACATTTCTTTCTTAAATCCTGTAAGGAAAAAATGCAAAGAGAAATTTAAATTACGCTCACATGTCATACGATAATGTTCTAGAAAAACGTGTATCTCCGACCAGTAGAATCAATAAAGGCCATATATATATTTTGAAGAAAGTATTATGTTTTTTGTTTGAGTATTTGATTTGCATTTTCCTGTTACTATTAAATTATTAATAAAAAATTTGAATTATAAAATGCGTTTTGTTTTGAGTGGCATATGAATTTGAAATTAGAATAATTTATGATATAAAACAATAATACAATAAATGACGCCTTGGTAGTTCAATAGTAGAAGATAGTGCTTGATGCCATTTCTAGATTAAATTAATATACGTCTGAATCTTTCTTTCTCTATATATGGGGGTGTCTGCGTTGCGTGTATTTCAATAGTAATTTATCATTATAAAAAATTGGTTGAAAACTAACGAAAGTTCTTTATTAATAAGTTTACATATTTTTTTTTGTATTTCAGACTATCTACCTGGTTACCCGTGAAAGTTTAAATATAAACTGTCCAGTATTTTCAACTTTCAAAAATGTTTGCCTTTCTGCTGCTTCATCTTTTTACAAGTATCACGTCTTCCCACGTCACATTGATTTTTCAGGTATTATGTCTGCAAATGTCAGTTCATGTATTTGCCTTATTTTAAAATAAAATATATTTATAATGTTTTTCCTAAATTTAATATCATTTTATTGATATAGGTTTGTTAAATCTTTTGGGTTTAATGTTTATATTATTCTAGTATAAACAGTAAATCCGAAAAATCCTAACGAATGCCATCAAAATAATATTTCACAGAAACTGTTAAAAACGACTACGGTTGTGATTTGTTATTGTTCTGCTTAATGATATGCAATTGAAATATTATCGAATAAAAGTCATGTTAATCGGTGAAATATTGCAGTGGTTGTATAACCAATATATTCGTTGTTTGAATTAGTATTATCATTATATTTCGATTTCTGCTATGGTTACACTACTTTCCAAATCCACGGGATGAGCTAAGGCAGGTTGTGGTATGTTGTTATGGCTACATTGCTTGGTTTGTTTTTCTAACCCGCAAAACATCACTGTATTACATGGACAAATTTTTTCTTAGCGGTCTGTACTTATCAAGACAATTATTTGTATTTCTCTTAAACTGGGATTTCCAGGGATTTGTCAGTGTGTTGTTGTATCCATTCTTTAGCATTTCGACGCATCTACTATGACTGGTACTATTGTTGTTTTCAATTTCCACATTTTTCACTTTCTATTTGCAGGTCATTATTCTTCGATAGTTTTGTAAATTCCTTGGTTGCTTTGTTACAGTCCTCTGGGCAAACCATATCAATTAATAGGCAATTGTTTTTCTTTTCGTTTTTTGACATTGATGTCCGGTCTATTTACTTGAATCTGCTTGTCTGTAAGGATGGTGTAATCCCATAAAATCGCGATCTCTTCTATTTCTGTAACCGGTGCTGGGTAATATTCATACCCGTGTTTATTAACATCTTTTCCTAGTCTTAACATCTTTGTCTAGTGTAAGTATTGACCCGGGATCGTTACGATTTTTATATTCATTTAGCACAAGTGCCATAGATCATTTTATAATGATGAAAGTCAAACGAGGATGTAACTTATGGCATATTACAGTACAGTGCCGGGTGTTATGCCTGTGTGTCCTTAGTGAATATACACGATAAGATACCCTGATTGTGTCTACATCGCATATGCAAGCGACCCCACCTTTTGCATGAAAGCGGAATTAGCCAACTTCATTGAACAAAGCAGGACACCATGTACACTGTAACTGAACCTTTGGTTAAACTACAAGAGACAAGAACTAAGGAGAGTTGTGCTATGTGTTGGTTAATGATGCGAGAAAACGACTCTCAAATGTCTGTTTTTACATTCTTTGTGTCAAATTTGCTCTGATCTTTGCTATGGATGCTGTCCTTTTTTACAATGTGTCAATTTTGGTGAGTGACTGTATGAGGTGGTTGTCTAGATTCTGGTCTACGCATGTATGAATGGTTCATTTGACCAATTTTCTCAATATGGAAGCACCACCGACGCATATTTTACAAAATGCACAGCAATTCTCAGAAATTAATTTTGAACATTTCAAAGGCCAATAATAATCGGTCTAAACTTGAATCGCTCTAATTTTAAAAAAAGGGACTCGTGTATGTCTCCGTTACATCCATTAAACCTGATTGCATTGGGCTCAATCCCCTTAATGTAGTATACGGTGCACTCGAATGAATGAGAATTCGTTATAAGATGATCTAAAACTTTGAAAATAATAACATTATTTATTATTCCTTAGTATACACATACAGTTTAAATCGGTTTTATCCATTAGGCTAATTTTATTTTCTGTTAATGTAGTTGCCTTCAATTTGTGTTATTTTCTTTTCGGGTGAAAAATGGTGAGTGATATTTATTGGAAAGAATAAAATCAATGAAATTAATTTTATGGTTCATTGACCCGTATATAATGGTAATTTAATTGTAAACAAAGTTTGTTCTCAGAGCCATTATTGTTTATGCTACTGTGAAATGGCTTTACATGCCTGAATTCTGTTAAACTGTGTGTTTTAAATATTGTTTGAATTTATTTTATCGAGGCTTGTAGAATCTCAAACTTATTTCCTTCTCACTCTTGGTAATGTTGATTATAGAGTTTTCTGTAGTAGAGGACATGGCCAGGTTATTTGAATATTCATATTAATCAGTGTTTATTCTTGACTATTAATTTGATCTTATTCCACAATCATGGAGCGAGAGATGGCAACCCTTGAGATCAACTTAGTATCAGAAGGTAAGTGCTGGCATATAAATAGTCTTTCCAAGATTAAAGAAACGCAAATATAGGATATGATGTCAATTGAAGAGGATACGATTGCTTTCCCAGAATAAGATTTGGCATCGTTTGAGAACATGACACATGAGGAAAGCCAGAGTCGAGGCGGTCGTAACGTTGTGCAAAGAGATAATCAATACGAGGTTAGTTGTCGTCGGAATTGAACAATTTTATTGCTACTTCACTATATATTGCTATATATTTTGATGCTTAACATTTATGTCAACCTAGAACGTTGTGAGAACATCCAAAATAAAAATAAGATCAGCCAAAAATAACAAAAACAAAAGCAAAACTAAATTGATTAAATCCAGAATATATATCAATAATTATTATCAATAACGAATTGAAGAAAAGAGGACCCAACCCCAAAAGAGAAATAAGAAAGAACAGAATAATTAACCAAATTCCTCTAAAATTGAATAATTTTATCATATGCAACAATATCGCTCTGTTGGTGGAGCTTGGAATAAGTCCAATGCATCTCCTGCAGAGCCGGTTAGTCATTTAAAAAATGAGTCTCTTTCAAATAAAGGTTTAAAGACTTGAATCTCACTGACCAATCTCTACGCATAAACTTAATTATAAACGACAAATATTTATCTATTGACTCAACTATAATAAAACATAAGTGATTTTGACATTAAATAATCCAACCAGAATTGATACGTGACAAAATTCATTAAACCAAGCAAAAGTGAAATGAGGAAAATATCAGCCAATGATAATAGTAAACAAATAGAAAAAGTTGTAAGAAAAGAAAAATAAATTAAAGCAAATGTAAGCCACAAAATAACATTGGAAATATTTAATCTCGGATTTAATATAATTTGTTCTATTCTTGTTTAAGGATAATCAAAATCCTGCATTCATTTAATATTTACTTTCTAAATTCTTTGTGAAATATTTTGTTAACATACATTAAATAATTTTATTTAAAGTGAGAAGACAGGAAAATATAATGATACATTTTTTTTACGTATCTTTCTGATGATAGGATATTGTAACTATTTAAACCATCTTTGAACTGGTCCTGTCTATTTCACCCCCACCCTAAAAGAAAACTCCTTATGTAACTGCTGGAAATGGAAGAATTGGATGGAATAATGAAAAAGGGATATTGGCCATTTCTATTATTTCCTGAATGCCTGCAGTAACACTCGCCACTTGGCACTATAATGTCAGTTCTTATTTTATTAAACATTCAAGAGGTTCGCAAAAGATAGATTGTCGATCATCATTAATATTTGAAATATTAAAATCTCTCACCTTCTAGAATATTTGTGAGAATATAATATTAAAAAAAGCTATATTTAACTTTATTGGAATGAAATCTCAATACTCTTTCTTTAATCAAATCTATCAGATGATAAAATAGGACGAATCATCACTTTTCAAAAGCAAAACTTCTAACCACAAACGTAAACGAACACAAACTCTTGTATAGTAGTTTTTGCCACATTTGTCTCTGTCATTCTGAAGGAAAACTCAGGGATCTCAGCTGCAAAGATTCCAATTGTCCAACTGCTAATTAGGTTTAAATAAATTAGATAAGATGAAAAGAATTTCATTAAATTTTTTAATGTTTTCCTTAATTTTAATTCAGATATTTTCCTTTTAGGTCAACATTATTTTAGCCTATCCGCTCGTTAAACCAACAACATGAATTCAGAATAAAAATGTAGTTTGAGTTTCGAAATGACAACCCACAGCTCAGATGTTTATTATTCATGGACGAAACCCTCCCCAATAAAAATAAACTAGCAGAATCGATTGAATGCATAGTCATTCCCAATTCTTAAGTAGTTCGTATTATGTTCTTATATGATTTCGTTTTTCATCTATTTAACCCCAAGTAATCCGATAATGCCACTAAGACGCAAGGGGTTACTGGGAGTAAAAGAGAATGCGAAGACTTTAATGAAGAGAAAGGACAATAAAAGAACATGATTAAGGAAGACTGAAGATGGCGATTGGCGTTGCATTTAAGCTTTTGAAGACTGTAGGTGGCAGGGAAGCAAGAAACCGGAAGTGTGTTCCACAAGAGAAAATAAACTATTATAATAGAACATACGTTTGGATCCAGTTACTCCAACATTAAAACAGTGAGACCTAATTGCCAATCTAGTAGCACGCTTAAATTCACGCAGATGAAGCACTAAGGAGGAAAGCACATCAGAACAATTGTCATGAAAATATATGTTATATGAATGTAAGAATGGGAAGTGAAGTTAATGACGATGAGGAGGGTAGTTTGACTTGAAGCGGTTAAATATTTTTATGGCAAATATTCTATTATTTAACTCATATGACAATGATTTAGCTTTATTACTCTAACACTGATATATAGAAGTACTCAAAAATGCATGGATTTTAATTTAAGATACCTTAAAAGCAGGTAAGAATCGAATATGAAGAACTGAAAGAAGTGCATGAATACATCTACTTAGGAGAGGTGATAACATTAAGGCATGAGATGGTTGCAAAGAAATTGATAAGAGAGTCAAATCAAAAGTAGAAGGCAAACTAAACATGAAATGGAAAGTGTGCAAGGCATAATGATACACAGTGTGAAATATAGAAACTAACAAAATACCTTGCAAACAAACTTAGAAACAGATAAAGATCAATGGAAAAATTCTACAGATAACTCTAACAGATAGAAAGCGGTCAACATAGTTCCGATAAGAGACCAATGTAATAGACATTAGAGAAGAAAATGGAAGGTAAAAATAAATAGATAGCAAGACAATAGATGGTGCAAAAGTTTGGTTGATTTATGCCCAATGAATAGTAAAGTCAGTAAGAATATGCCATACCGAATATAGAAAGATTAAATTGTTGTGTTAGTTACGGTAATCATGGAAGTAGTTGACAAAAGGTCTTTTTTTCGAAATGGCTGCCATTATTGCTGTTGTTTATAATCTATGAATTGAACTGAAAGAAACTGTGTATTGTCCTGATTAAATACAAGCAAGAGGTTTATATTTCTAAACTTATACTGATGAAAAAAAAACTCTTAGCCTGATTGCATATTCTTCATATTAGATAAAAGTATTTTCCTGCTCGTTTATAAATTCGATTACTTTCTTAAATTTTTACAACGAACGCAGTGTCAGAACGTAGATTGTGTCTGTAAATTTGAAATGACTTTTAGTTTCTTACGTACCATACAGACTATTGGCTGTTTAGTGAATCATACTTTTAAATGAACATGTGACATTCGTTTGTAAGCGCGCATAATATGAAATTATACATTGGATTAGAAAACAAAAAAAACAAGAAAAGTAATATCACTAATTAATAACTTCGAATAGAATTTTAAGTGCAAAATGAAGGAATCTGGTATGTTTATGAATCTATCATGTTAATTCTTGTTCTTGTGAATTGTGTTTTTGTTTTCGTTGACTTATTTAGAGTTTATTTCAAACAAATCCGACAACAAACTAGGATATCCCAAGAAATATCTTAATCTTGATCATTTTAATAGTTCTCCAGCAAAATAAAAATAAAACAATGTCGATTTTATCCATTTTATACTCAGCTTAGATCCATGAGTGAAATCACAGTTTTATATGTATGATATCACGTGATTGTGTTTGTCCCATTTTGCGGGCCGTAGATGAACACGAAAAGCATGAATTGGTAGTTAGGTTGTAGATATTTACAATAAATTTTGCGAACCAAATTCTAATGCTGGTTACCGCAGATGTCGTATTTAGCCCGCTACCAATTAGAGATCGACATAATCGTCTTCGTTATATAAAAATGAAGAATATACTCTAATCATTTGTGAATACTCATGCTAAAGATACAACGGTATAAAGTTGACCTTCCAAAACCAGATGACAAGTTTCTCAGCAGATCTCTCCTCTGACCGAGCTCTAACATCTTACAGAGGAAAAAACCGGCTGATTACATTCAATTCCTTCAAAGCCTAGCTGGTGACATTCCATTATCGCCCATCGGATCTAGAACTTTCACCAATTGGGATGAACGGATGTTCCCTCAGGGAGACCCCGTGCCTTGACCGTCTATTGGCAGTCAGCCCAGAGCTTAAGTGGAACTCATACATATGATCCATCGCTAAAGATGCTGGGGAAATGGTCGGTCCCCTCTACCGCTCCTGTAAGTACCTCACTCCTCTTGCTGTCCTCAAGAGCCAGATCAGGCTGAAAATCAAGTACTCCTTCTATATATGGACAAGAGCTACTTAGTATTCACTTTTCAGCCTCGATAGAGTCCGAAGGCATCTCTGCATACTTTGGGCTGAAGAATTATTTCCTGCCCTACAATCTATTTCTCACAGACGAAACGTAGCAAAACTCTCGCTGCACTATAGCTATTTCCATGGAAAGAGTTCAGTTGAAATATATTTTTTAGTTCCAATGATCCTAACCTGAAGAGCTATGATCCGAAATGCCATGCAGATTGTAGCAAAGCATCTTCATTTCCTTCGTATTCCATTGCGGAAATGTAAGTTCCACTCGAACAGCTTCTTACCACAGACCGCTGCTTTGTAGAACCGTCTTCCAAGTGGTTGCTTCTACGATTACTACTATCTTAACCTTTTCATGTCTAGGATTAACTGTTATCTTCCACACATATTCGCATAAATTGTTCCTCTTGAGCGGCTATTGGGCCTTGTACAGGGTGAGCATTAGTGTCAAAAAAAGAAGTAAATGTAATCTCATAGGTTACTAGTATTGTTGTGAGTTTGATCTTAACTAAGTGATGCACTTATGTGGCCGTGTACTCTTCAACCTTAAAAAATTAATTGCTATACGTTATTCACTGGGAATCCCACAAAAGTCGCCTTGTACCAGACTGTCAGATTATATATATATATATATATATATATATATATATATATATATATATATATATATATATATAAATATATATATATATATATATATATATATATATATATTCTCAACTTCATATTCTGTTCAAGACGTATTTTGGGAGATCCTGCCGTCGAGTTTAAAAGCTCATTTCTAATTTGAAAATGTAACGATTTCGAGGCTTATCGTAAATTTCAAAATACCGGTTAAAATCTTGTGAAAATAAAATCAGAAATTGTAAAGAAACTTCTCTCTATTCAGAAGGAAATGATTGCCAAATCCATCATTGGGAAATGACAGGATTAATATATTGCAAAAAAATCAAAGAATATAAACCTCATTAAATTTATATACATAGTAAGGATTTTGAAAATTAACCGCTTCATATGTTGTTTTGGTTTTTGAGTCGGTATTATCTCTTAAAATCCAGGATTTTGAATACTGATTTTCAAAGATATGGGCTGCGCTGGTAGCGTAATCGGCGAAACGAGTTACAATTCTGGTATTGTCTCTTGAATTCTCTTTCGCACCAAATCCCTGTATATATATATATATATAATAAAAGAAGCACTTAATAAAACTATCCACATAAACCGTAACACACTTCTCACATACAAAAAAAGTAAAAACAACAATCGGATTCCCATGGTTTTTAACCACAATCAATATTCCCACACACTTACTCACAAATTAAAAAATGACTACAAGATCCTCCAATTAAACAAAAATATCAAACACATTTTCGCCAAACCACCCATCAACGCAAAAAAACAAACACCTAACTTATCAGCTATCCTCACCTCCACCAAATATCTAAATAATACAAACCAAACAGGTAATTACAAATGTAACAAAACTCGTTGTCTAATTTGCAAACACATAATAACAGACAGTGAATTTCTCGCACCCAACTCCAAAATCACAATACATCCACCCCGCCTCACTTGTGATAGCAATAATATAATTTACTACCTATTCTGCACAATATGTCCTAATAGTGGATATATTGGCGAATCTGGAACTAACTTTAGGCTTCGTTTCAACAACCATAAACAAGATATACGACAAAATAATTCATATTCCCCAGTAGCAGAACACTTCAATAGACCACGACATTCGATAGATAATTGCAAATGTATATTGATAGACTCAAATTTTAGCACGACATACATACGAAGAAAAAAAGAGAAATACTGGATTTTAAAATTAAACACATATAAACTAGGGTTAAACAAAGACTTGGGTATTCTAAATCAGTATAAATATTTCAATAGTTAAAATATTTCTTAAAAAAATTTCTTTAGATATGGTAAAAAATCCTTTTTAAACAATAACCTAAACACCAGATGTCCGTTAAAGAATCAAACACAATCGCGTTCCACACCACGTGTCGTCCAAGTCTAAAAACAAACACACAAACACAGTAATTTAAGTACAACACACATACGAAGAAGAAAAAAAGAAAAATACTAAATTCTAAAATTAGACACATATAAACTAGGGGTAAACAAACACATGGATATTTTAAATCTACATAAATATTTTAACAGTTAAAAATATTTTAAGAAATATTTCTTGAGTTATGGTCAAAAAACCTTTTAAACAACATTTAAGACACTATCATCAGTCTTCCGCCAAAAATTCAAACAAAGTTGCATTGCACATCACGTGACATGCGCACGATTCACGACAAACACTGTAAACAAACGCTGTAAACAAACACACAAACACAGTTTCTCATTTGATTTCTGAGGAAAGACCTAGGTGGTCTGAAATATTAAATAAATAAATATATACAAAAACACAGAAATAAATACTTTCATAAAAAAAACACCCAATTTTGTTTCATTCATTTTATCCAGATATTATATATATATATATATATATATATATATATATATATATATATATATATATATATATATATATATATAAGGTGTCCATAAAGTTAGTGTGCCCTTTAAAACATTTATAACTTTATTTGTATTTGTGATAGAAATAATCTGTAAAAAATGTTATAAAGTTTAATGTACCTAGTTTTAAGTATAGCTAAAATAACTAATGTGATTTCAGGCATTAATGTATATCAGTTGACAAATGTTTCCGTGAACTGCAAAATCGTATTGCCCTTTGTATTGCTAATGATGGAGGACATGTGGAAACAAATAAAACTTCAATAAAACCTTAAAAAATATAGATTTACTTCTTTCTAATCTTTTTTACAAATTATTTCTATCGCAAATACAAATAAACGTATAATTTTTTTAAGTGCACACGAACTTTATGGACACTCTGTATATATATATATATATATATATATATATATATATATATATATATATATATATATATATATATATATATATATATATATATATATATACACATATATATATATATATATATAAACATGGATCCATTTATTTCCCCTCAGCTATAAGTTAAATAGCAAAGCAGACCAAGTTATCTAGCATTAGATGACTATCTGGGAAGAGGTAAAATTTGAATACAAAACAGTGGACAAAGCAACGTGAAACAGCCTCCACCCTCTTTCCTAAGACGTGGCAATTCATATATAATAAATAAAATATGTGGAGAGCCATGATCGTATACGTCCTTGAAATGATATTATATTTTTAAAAATACGCGCATATGTGTTTTTGATCATATTCGACCTTAGCTATTTATGAAGATATGAAGGTTATGAAAAAAATCGATTCTCCTTCATTAAACAATGAAATACAATTCGTAGACAGTTCTGTTTTGCCTGAAAGTCATTGTTTCAGCCTTTTGACACTGGAAAGTTATAATTAAATTAAGCCTTTTGCCTTGGGTTGCGTTCTGTCAGTAACACGGCCACATTATAAGAAGGCAAGCGAGTGTCAGGGGCAAAACCTGATGTCTTTAGCAATAACCAAAGGAAATGTTCTATATCGGGTTGAGACGGCATTAATTGTGACAGTATACTCTAGAGCAGGCTTATAGGGATTACGACCCAATCAAGCGCCCTCGAGTCACGTTTGATTTGCAAATAAATATTACATCCGTTTTCTACCTTTATCTTTACATATGTCTGCAACTGAGAAGCTTTTATATTTTGCAGAGACTTAGTAAAACATTACTTTCTATGAAAGGTGTACAAGAATAAAGTGCAATGGTAAAACTAAGATGTCTCGGAAACAAAATTATTTTAAAAGTGTATATTTATGTTTTAGCCAAATGAAATAAAAAAAACTGCGAACTTTTCGTAAATTCAATATTTCTAGTTTTTTATTTTAAATCACGAAATGAACGGCCATGATGTCCTCCGTAAAGGAAGTAAAAGAAAAATCGACGATATTTATTTTATCATTTATTAAACTGGATATCATTTTCCGTGGCTAAGGTTGGCGGTTGAGGTGTCCAAAAAGAGGATCGATTTGATAGTCAATAAATTTCTAATTCATAGGGAATACTTGTCAAAACCAAACCGGGCAGAGGCGCAATCAAATGTAATTGTATTCGATTAAAAGATCTTAATGAAGTATATTGTCATTGAAGAGAAGTAGTTCCGACTCTGTAGTCTGAACAATTGTCAGCAATCGATGTGTAACAATTTACCCAAAGGGCGTGACATATGCTCCTTATTTAAATACTGGAAGAAAAGGTTGGTGGAAAAAATCGTTGCCCTATTTAACATAAAACACACACACACACACACACACACACACACACACACACAAGCGCGCGCGTACAAACATACATACACACATACACACACACGCCGATGATTAAAGTTTGATTCATTTCAGAATATGTTTCTAATAAAACAATATAAATTAGTTTTATTGTGTACGCTTTATGCAGAATTCATTTCTCTTTCGAATGAGGTCAAAATTGTATATTTTTCTACAACTTGAAAAATTTTAATGCTGGATTAATTTAAATTATCCAAATTTGGCGGCAAACTAAGTTTAAGACCGCATGGGTATTATGCAAATTATTTGCTAAATGCTTTGTTACATGGCTGGTCATTAATGCATTTTATAGTGTAATAACTGAGCATTGTTATACAATTCTTTATGGGAAAGCATCATCGTCTTAGCCAAGTGACTAGATCAAAAATAGTGTTACTTCATAAAAAAAACGTTTCCTTTATGAACATAAGCAGGCAATTAAAGTGCAGCAAAACGGCTTCTGTTCAGGCTTGGAAGTTTTACCAGGATACTGGATAAGGATAGGCAAAGATCGGGAGCCCCAAGAAAAAAAACCCAGTGTAACTGGATAGACGAATTCATAAGCTTTTCGAAGCTAAGCGAATGCTGACAGCCTTGGACATTTGCAGCCAATTATCTGGTAAAACTGGCATTAGTTTTACGCCGCAAACTGTCCGAAGCCGTCTAAGAAAATTTGGATTATTCAAGCGCATTACTAGAAAAAAGCCAATTATTTCCGGGAGGAATCGACTCAAGTTGCTGAATTTTGCGAAAATTTACATTCAATGGACGGCCGACGACTGGTGGAGAGTTCTTTGGAGTGACGAGTCACGCTTTTAAATCTTTAGATCGGATGGAAAAACCTTTGTCAGACGCCGCCAAAATGAGGGATTCCACCCTAAAAAGACGGCACAAGCGGGAGGCGGGTTTGTAATTGTATGGGGTGCATTCAGTAGTTTTGGTATTGGTTGATGGAAAACTCAACAGTGTAGGCTATATTCAGCTAGTTAAGGAACATGTTCTACCATATTTGACTGACCAAATGATGCCTGGAGCTATTTATCTACAGGAAAATATCCCCATTAACAAAACCAAAAAAGTAATGCAATCCTTTGATCACCATAATATGGATGCCATTGAGTGGTTTCCACAGAGTCTGGATCTTAATCCGATTGAAAATTTATGAAATTATATTTCTAAAATAGTTCACGCTAAAAGACAGATAAATTTAACCCACTTATACGATTATATTAAGCAAATATAGCAGAACATTCCAAATGATTTTAGTGCTCATTTATCAAGCTCGATGCCTAGGCGATGTAAAGCTGTAATTAATAATAAATGTTACGGCACTAAATATTGATTAATATTTAGGTTTTTTGTCTCATTTTTTACTATAACTTTTTGCTTTAGATATAATAATATATATGCGGTTTTAAACTTATTTTGCCGGCAAATTTGGATAATTTAAATTAATCCAGCATTAGAATTTTTCAAGTTGTAGAAAAATATAATTTTTACATCATTCGAAAGAGAAATCAGTTCTGCACAAAGCGTACACAATAAAACTAGTTTATATTGTTTTATTAGAAACATATTCTGAAATGAATAAAACTTTAATTATCGCTCTTAAAATTATTTTCGCCAGTGTATATTGTGTCTTAATAGCCCAATGGTATGATGCTTGCATCTTCTAGTATCGACCCGGGTTAGATTCTCAGAGTCAGTAGAGGATGCACACTGCTGATGAGTCCGAAACAGGACGAAACGGACAGCTAGTTCTTTTTTGAATGTGCATGTGAAAGTGTCTGTGTGTGTGTGTGTGTGTGTGTGTGTGTGTGTATCTGAGGATTTTATGTCTAGACATGAGTTATTATGAAAAATAAGATATGTATGTGCTTCCACACATCTCTTCTGAGTAGCACCATGGGATATTCCACCAAATATCACCAAACAATCACACATCAACATTTCTATTTGGCACACACTCGTATATGTGGTTACCTGTCCATTCTCTCTCCGATCCCACTGTATGTATATATAGTATTAGCTAAGTGGAGTAAATGGACAGGGGACTTTTCATTGCAAATACATGCATACACACATATATATACATACATACATATACATAAATATATATATATATATATATATATATATATATATATATATATATATATATATATATATATATATAATGATTTATTAATATGTAATGAGCACCACCTACTGTTAATCTACTGTTCGATTCCCCATATTTTTCCGTGAAGACAGTAGCTGTGGTAGTCGCTGTTGTTTTATCAGCAAAGCACACAATCTCATCTCTCTATTTTCTATTTGATCTATTGCATAATCTATCCATTGGACAGCAACCACCTAATAATTTGCTCCATCTGCTATTATAATTCCACTGCCTGGGGTAGTATGATTAGTCACAGTACCACTTTATAATACCTTGGTGGTTGTCGCGTGATCACGGCAACCAATTTTTAATACGACTCCTCTCCAACCGCCCGGGTCATATCACTCCTGGCCATTCCTTTTGGGTGGTTGGGTCGCTACTAATTCGTTTAAGCTGATAGTCGATCCGGCAATCTTCTATCGGTCTTTCTCAGCCGACATCGTGTTGTTTAGATCCTGGAAAAGATGTATCCGACAAACTCCCGGACCTCTGAAACAAGGCGAAATCGACCGTATCAGTCGGATTATATCAGTGCTATAAATAAATCCTGTTAAGGAATAAGTCAACACTCTTGTAAACTATAACAAGTTGGTCTAAATTGATGTTCACTCCTGCTGATCGTGCGAGTGCAAAACAATATGGGACCACTGGTTCAGATAAGTTCTCTGTACTTTCCTTTTTCCTAGTAATTATTGTAGGGGGCTCAGCAATTCGTTGGAGAATGACGTTTGACAATACTTTTGACGTCTTTTTTACTTGGCGGTTTTTCTGGCACATTTTTCGACGACTGGCGACAACTGACGGCGACTGGCTGGTGACTGGCCACTAACAGTATGGCGCGAAACTGAACAAATAGGAATTTCCGCCAAATTCACCCCAAGCCATAATTCGACTCGTACGTCCCTATAATTTTTTTTTCTTATGAAACTTATATTTCATTATTATTAATTATACAGCCACGTCTAAAGCTATTATATTTATAAGCATGTTTGCTAATGACGACAATTCTCCGCGCTACCTTGAGTTTTTAAAATTTTAACAGCTTCATTAATCTTTAGATCCTTCAATTTATTGATCAGCCTTTGTAGGTCAAGGTTCTTTTCAGTCTTCAATAATACGTGTATCTTGTGCAATATAAACTTGGGAAACTCTCTCGTCATGTTTTTCCACAATTCATTCCAATTACTAACTGACACATTCGTTAAAACCAAGAAGGAATATTTAGTCTAAAATTTCACCTGTGTCTGATAATAGAATTAATGATTACGCTTACGCAGAACACCCGTTAGTAGGTCGACAGTAGCCAATAGGAGAGCCAACTTAATCGCCTTCGGTGGTTTCTCTTCATATACTATAGATTTGTCTATTTATTGATTCGTAGCTACGTATAGTCCATATACCTTATGATAAACTAGATATGAATGACATCTCATCTGCCATGCCTACTACCTGACAGTTATTCTTCATACTCTCTAAACAATTTTAAAACACATTAGGGATATTTTCCACTCGTATATACTGAATTATTATATGTATATGGACCCAACACACTTGTACTACATTTCCGAGCTTCGTCAGGTACTAAAAGCATTAACTCAATTCTATGTCACATATCTAAACTAGAACTGTTGGAGGCTCTAGGGTTGGACCTTATTATTATAGCCAATAAAGCTATTAATAAAAGCTAATAATGAAGTTATGGCTATGCCTGATAAACAATTATTATTACCCGAAAATCAACTGATACTCGGTGCATATATATATATATATATATATATATATATATATATGTATATATATATATATATATATATATATATATATATATATATATATATATATATATATATGTGTGTGTGTGTGTGTGTGTGTGTGTGTGTGTGTGTGTGTGTGTGTATGTGCGTGTGTGTGGTACCTAGAGTAGAGAAGTGAAAATTATGACACCTCCATTTCTGATTTGATTCTGTCTTTCTGCTTCTGCCGTCTGACCTTGGACAGCCCACGGGATATGTGTACACTTTAGAAAGAAAATATCTAATTGGCTTCTTTCACAAAGGTGTTCCTTTTTTGTCGCGTTCGGGTCATCGTACTGCGGTATCGAGTTCGACTACTTCCTTCTTCCTAAGCCGAAATCTTCTTCTTAGCGATGTCGCTTCCCATCCCGTTCGTAGAATGTTGGCCTGCCTCATTACGGTCCCACATTATAATACCTGTGGTGCTGCCGTTGGTTGCTGTACCATTTTATAATACCGTGAGGTCGTATGGTGGTCACAATAAGCAATTGATAATACCTTTCTTCTCTTTAATCCACGGTCATACACGTCTTATGACTTTTGGGTGTTGCTTCTGGCTGGTTGTTCGTTCCAGCTGATAGTCGATTTGACAATCTTGTATCGGTCTTTTCCAGCCCACATTTGTTGTTTAGATCATCTTCTTGCTGCGTGTATTTCTCGTAGTATATATTTTTGTCGCTTCACCCCTTCTATGATATCTGAATTCCTTTTCCTCTTGGATTTAACCCTAGTATTGCACTTTCCATTGATCTGTATGCATTTCCAAAGTCTGTTTTCAAGCGATTGTTTAATATCCTTGTTTCACAACCGCACGTCAGATCTGGAATTGTGCATTCACTGTACTAAATTTACTGTTGCGTGCGAGGGAACGAAATAGTAAGACCAAAGTCTTCTTTATCAATTGTGTGATCATTTTATTACTTTCATTTCTCACTAGAGACTTCATCACCGCGACATTTCAGGTCATATGGTTCAACGGAAAAAGGTTCCAACACATAGACAGAACTTCTTTTTCGTCTTTGGTGGCTTGTACCCCTCCCCATATGGGGTTACACAATGTTCGAATCTCCGTTTAGCTTTTTTCCCTCTATTCTCTGCATACCCAAAGACTCCATTACAGTTTTCGGTTTAAGTATACTGACAGTTTTTCATTATATATTTCATCTATATTTTTCTCTAGTGTTTTCCAACCAATGGTTCTACATAGTTTTATTTTACTCCAATGTTTTTGCTTTAATTCGATCTGCTGTATTCATGACATCCATCATTTCTTCACTGTACATTCTAATGATTTTATTCAGAACGTTACAACTAAATATTTCTTTTTTTTCTGTTCATTTGTAATCCTGTATTCAAGCCGTCAATATTTAGATCATTTATCATTTTTTTAAAACCAGCCGATGATCAAACATGCTTCAAATACACTCCACTTTTGTTCATCCGGATTTCTTCAATATCCAGACGGTGCCACCATAATTTGCTACTGAAAAAAAAAAAAACAAAAAAAAACCAAACAAATCTTACCTTTTTTCCCACTCGTTTTTTATATCTATTTGTGTCTTCGTCTGATGGAGTTATTTCAATATATCCACAAACATTTTGCATAATTTCCGTTGATAATCTACTTTTCAAGTTAATTGAACACTGCGACAGTTATACCGAATCAAAATGCTTTTCATAATCAACAAAAGCATTATAATTTGTTATATAACGAATTTTGATCAATTGGTCTCTTGTTTACACATTGTCTTTTGTTGAAGCAATTGTTGTAATATTCTTGAAAATATTTCATATATATTCGAGACTAGTGCAATATGACGATAATTACTACAGACTTTATGATGTCTTTATTTAAGTAAAGAAGAATTATAATTAATGTTCATTATTTCAGAACTAAATGTTGGAAGTTATTTTCTTTTGTGTAATTCTACAACATTCAAAAACTCAGTTACTGACTGTTTTTTGTCAAGTGCTTTTCAACGTTTCCTATTTTGAAGTGTAAATTATATTTTATAATTTTTTTAACTATTGTTACTTGTAGTTCATTGGTAATATTTGTCTGAGTGGCTTTTGATATTTACCATATTTATAGGACATCGATTGAGGATCGCAATAATTATTTCTTAGCAATGATCAACTAGTGGAGCTCGCTATCCATGACTCTACACAAAGACACTCTTTGTTCGACTGACTATTGATCAGAAGTTGATTTTCGAAACATGCATTCGGCTGCGCTCAGTTTCTTTAGTTTCATGGTTTTTCATATTGATTTTGGTCATTTCGTTTTATCATTGATATTTCCATTTAATTGGTTTATTATCTCTATTGCTTCCTTATTCAGAGCTGCCAAGTTGTTGGACATGTTTTCCATCTTATTTTCCATCTGCCACAAAATCTGGAATCTGTTTTAGATTTCTATTTGAAATGCGGTAATATTCTCTGACATCATTCGGATATTTTCAACTTTTTAGAATCATTTTGTCTACAGTGTATCAAATATTATGTTAAAGATTAATTAACAAAATAATTATTTTGATTTATTGTATGATTGATGAAACTTTATTTTATTGTTTGACGGTCCAGCTGTCGATATGACGTAATAAAGTGTTTTTGGCTTTACTTTTTTTGTTTGAAGCACTAACAAATCGCTTTGTTTTAGTTAATTAACCAAATAAAAAAAATAGGAAAATTATTTACATTTCCAACCAAGACTTTCTATTTTAACACTTTCCACTCACCAACTACACATTTGTGCAAATTAATTGAAACAACTGCTTTAGTTTCCTTTCTTTCAACATACGGTCAGTTTTAGACTTAGATTAGGTCATTTGCAGTGGTGTGCATACTATTTTGGGCGTATGTGATGAAATTTCTTTGGCCTTGAAAATATTGTGTCATCCATGATTGCATCAGATTTTTATCACGCCCAGACACTATTGTCCTGACTGTCGATTAGTTGTCATACGGCCATTGTCTGCGATGGACGTTACTACAAGGGAGCGTACGAAAATTTGTAACACTGCACGAACACACTGGCAAGCCTTATCAGTGAGCAAATCAAAGTACTAGACTGACACGGAAACTCTCCTGATTTAAATCCAATCGAGAATCTGTGGTCAATCTGCAAGGATCGACTTTGTGGAATGGACATACAAAGTACTAACATGTACACCGGGTCATGTTTCATTGACAAAAATACGAAAAAAGTGAATAATAATGGAATTATTCGTTTCGTTTGAATTAATTTGAACAAGGGTGTATATATTGCAAACCATATATATGTATTTCGTTTGGAAAGAGCTTTAGTATGCTCGGATACCTATAATTTAATAAATAAGAAAAAATACATCTTTCCGCCTGTCAGTTACGGCTGTCAGACGTTCAGTTCATTTTGCTCACTAACTTCGACAAAATTTTCCCATTATTAGGCATATTGTTAGCGATTATTTATTGTTACTTTTTAAAAAATTAGTTTTGCCATATTTATTTAATTTTTATCCCATTTTAACAGATTCCTTCTTCTGCAGATTCAGGTGTGAGAACTAATAACACGACGAATGGAAATAAATAAACACAAAATCTTTCAATAAATTTTAAAATGTTTTTCTGTGACAAAAAGCCTTTATCAGCATTTAGCAGTAGAATCTAAAGTTCGCCATAGCAATGATCTATGAACACGTGCTAATTAGTTTAGTTTGTGAAGAGGCTTTTTTAAAAATTCAATAGACACTTATTTCATATATTTTAATTATTGATATTATTTTTGGATAGTAACAGCGACTACTATGCTCTTCTCTATTTACCTTATATTTTTATTTCTCACAATCACGTCATGCACTTTCTGTTCAATGATTGGTTCGTCTAAAAAACAATTATCTTTCGATAGATATGACACTTAATACCAAACGTGACAACAAAATCCTGTATTAATGTTCCAGACAAAACTCATCTTAGTAAATATCGATAAACTATTTGCCTGCCAGTTAGCGAATTTTAAATACTTTAGGCTTCTTCTTCACTACATAGAGCACATTACAAAATCAATTAGTTAACGAAAATGAATCGAACAAAAAAGAAAGGCGACTGAAAGGAAGAATTATTTTCAAAAGGAAGTTTTTTGTCAAATTTTTAAAAACTCAAACTAATGATGTAAGAATTTATCTCCATAAAAGCCTTTGTAAGAATAATTCATTCTTCAGTAAACGAATCATATGCAATATGGAAGATATTGCTCGGAAGGATTATTTGCTAAGGTCCCTATTAAAGCTTTGCATATCAGGAGTATAGACAGTTACCGGATAAGAATAGACGGGTTTTTAACGCTCTAAAATTTCACATTCGGTTCTATATGGTCTCTTATTTAAAAAATTCAACATAATATAAATTTCTATGGAACAATAGCGGATTGTATCCAGCCTTGTCTGAAGTTTCTCACACCAGCACAAAAAACAAGACATAAGTGATTGTGGCTTACCGACTTTTCTTCATGAATTTCATAAACATCCTCGCTAATATATGAATACTTAATTAAGTTTTATCGATGCAGTAAAATAATTATGTTATCGAATATTGCACAAAAAGCAACCTACTTTCAAAAGTATTTTGCGACTCGTTACTTTCTTGAAATCAAATTTTGTTAAAAACACCAAACTCGCCTAATTGCTTCGAAGTGAAATCTCACTGTGAAATGTTAACGCGTCTCTTCATTCCCACAGTAGAAAACATTGGCGTAGTTACACTCACAATTATGGATTTTTATTCGTGAAATAAGGAGAGAAAAGCAATAGTTGCACTCTGCTTTGTCTTGCTTGTAAGTAAGAAATCGTCTTGGGGAAAAGCAATTCATAAATCATTGTCATATATGTGTTGCCTTCACACGACCGAGACATCCTATTGACGATCACAATGCCCTTGGGGCTTCTGTGTCGATATCAACTTTCCCCCCATTTTTCTTCTGAAACGAACATTTAAATTTGACTGTAATGAATTAATTAATAATAAATTCAATTATTAATAATCAGTTTTCTTTCATCTCGAATAACAGATACTAAAAGATATACCACGATATACAGCAATTGCATCTTCTTTAATCCAGAATTGCCATTCCGCAAATGTTTTAGAGTAACTGGAGAGTCTAATTAAAAATCCTTCGGTGTGCAGTACAAAGATTAACACTAATTAAATTAATATTTGTCTTACTAAACTTATATTAGTCTAACATAATGCCACGAGTCCAAGCCAACAAGTGAGGAAGAACTCATAATCCAGTCGTAATGGTCTGTTAACTCAAGGGAATTGTGTGACTGTTGATATTATATTCTGTATGAAAATATTTTCTACTTCATTTATCATAGATTTTTAAACGCAAATCTTTTACGGTTTGATCTTATGCTCGCCATGATTTTAATATGATGATGCTCAAGTCGTAAGTAGAGCTAAATTTTCTGATAACAGTACATCTGCTTCTAAAGGCCGATTGTATTATTCATAAATGTTTGATTTTCCTTGTCTGCAGGTCAAAAATAATGTATGATTTTATTGCAAGCCGATATTCAGTATGCGAAGAACCACTTTCGGGATACAGGCCAACACCCAAATACAAGACAACCGGAAAGTTATATATGTACGTGAATATGTGTGCCTTTCTCTGCTTAGAAGACAGATGCATAAGAGAGAAAGGAAACGAAGATGAAGAGAGTGAAACTGAAAGAGTTATTCGAGATTAAAGGATGATAAGAAGAGATTATCAAAGGGATTATCAAAAGAGAACAATTAAAGAGTAAGAGAATAAGAAAGGGATGAAATGCAGATGTCGGAATGTGAAAGAAATAGGTTATAAGCAAACAAGATGGAAGAAAAAGAAAAAGAGAAAAAGAAACATAAAGTTGGGGGGGAGGAAGATATACAAGGGCAGTTAATAATTCTTATAAACAAATTCTTTCGTGTTGTCAGTTCGATTTCTACAGCGTGTCCTACATTTTCGACATTTGGTGTGTGGTGAGAAACTAAACTTAGAAATGACAAAAGCTAAAGTGTGTGTATATATATATATATATATATATATATATATATATATAGATATATATATATATATATATATATATATATATATATATATATATATATATATATATATATATATATAGAGAGAGAGAGAGAGAGAGAGAGAGAACCGAACAAATGGCATGTTGGAATAATAGAGGTAGTGGAAGATAAGAAGAGAGAGAATTGAAAGAAATATAAAGAAATCTGCAAATCGAAAAAGGGAAAGGGAGAGTGTGTGTCTTTTGAAAGGACAAGTGTAAAGGGAAAGACAGTTATTTAGTATAAATTACAAGGAAGTGAGAAATGAAAATAATTATGTAGAGAGAAATAAAGAGAATTATAAGATGTGAACAATAAACAAAAATGAAAAGAAGGCAAGGAAAATCGGAGAAATAACGTTAAAATGCTTTTTAAATGTGAGAGTAACATAATTTCTGACATTAGTGATATCTTTTTTGCAATTGTTATTTCTTCTTTACAAAGAGACGGACAGTAATTCTGTCTCGTTTAATGACTCAGTTCACTCAAATGTGTTGCATCTGTGATTTTCATTGAATACACCTTCCCCTTTAGCATACGCTAGAAAAAGAAATCAATTCTTTCCTCTTTCGACAAAACCATGTTTAATCTGTGAGGGTAAAAAAGTGTAGTTAATGAGATTTCCTATGTGCCCAAACTTCAAGAACACCCTGTACATTGCTTGCTGTCGATGTATGTGTATAGGTTTTAAGTATATACAAGTGTGTATCATTGCCTTTATGTTATAAATAACTTCTTTTTTTTACAGTGAGGCCCACCCTGTAAAGGCTCAGGAGCCACGCAAGGTACAGTTCATGCGGATAGATGGGGAAGATAACGGTTAACCATAGATATGAACAGGTTAAGATTGTAGTTATCAGGAGAGTGGTTCGCGGGAAGAAGCTGTTCGAGTGGAACATCTTTTTCACCAATTGAATACGAAGGGAATGAGGGTGTTTCGTTACAATGCGTGTAGTATGGCGGGTCTTAGCCGTGAAGTTTAGAACTGGTGGAACGAAAGAATGTAGTTCGTCTCAACACATTCCATGGAAGTAGCAATAGAGCAGTGAGAGGCTTGCAACATCTCATTTGAGGGGTTTCACTTACTTTTATATCTAATCCAGTGTAGGGATACAGTAGCGTTCAATACGATAATGTGTGTTGGGTGTGTCGTTTGTCGAAACCAAAATGGAGGCACCCATGACAAATTGCCGTCAGAGTATTTATAGCCATTTGTTTCCAGTAAATAATAATTCCTAATTTGTCGCAAACAATGCAGCACAATCGTGCAACAATGCTATAAAAATGCAGTGTTAAAAAAGGAGCATTTCTTGTGCGTTCTTACAACTGTAAATGATACCGATGAAAATAATGATATTTATATGAATTATTGTATTTAGTAGCATATTTTAATGAAGCAACACCATCCGATTAAAAAAAGAGGGGGTTAATACTAGTAAAGCAATAGGTAGATGACTGGATAGATAGATAAAACGTTTCATACAGAAATAAAATATATTGAATGAAGATGTGAATGTCGCTATCGTTTTTAAATATTTGGTATATGGTGGTGAATATATATGGGAATTATTTTAACGAGCACACATTAAGATTGAATAAATAAATAAATTGAATTCGATTGATAGATTTATGAAAATTGGGCTGCCTGTCGGAAAGCGAGATGCAATGTTTAAAATAGAGTAATCTAATTTTGACGAAATCTTTTTAACTGCTCAAACTTAAAAGTAAATCTAATTGTTGAGAATAAAAGTTTCAAAGTTATTATGTGTTGGATCAACTTTGGAAGAATTAGCATGATAGCGTAGAAGAAATAAACAAAGAGACGAAAAGAAAAAAAACCCCTGAAATGATTGTGAAAAAATGATTTTATTTAGCATAAACGGATTGGATTAATGACGTAGGTAAAATAAGGATTATATAAGGGACTGTCATAAAATTAAAGATAAAGATATAATAAATATATGCTGAGGTTTCAGTATCATGTGAAGGCTGCTCCGAACGAAAGTAACATTGAACCTAAAAATATATATAATAATAACAGACGAATTTTTAGAGACATATCGATCCAGAACATGTGGACATTGACTGGCTGGCTGGCTGGCTGGTTGGTTGGTTGATTTATCTATCTATCTATCTATCTATCTATCTATCTATCTATCTACTGACGTGTGTATTTCTCGCAATCTCTCTCCTGACAGATTATGGGAAAATAAAGACAACATTTCTACCGCTCCCAGAAATTCACATTGAAGGCTGAACCGGGAATGGATCTGATATTCTTATATATGCAGTCAAGTATTTGTTTATTATATCTATATTAGTATGTAAGAGTGAATACATAGCATAGCACTAACATACTCATCCATACTCAACCACACAAACCCCCACACACATAGATGCGTATATGAAAATCGAATCTGACAGTAAACTGTTCGTACGGACTAAAATGCACACACCTGTATGTATGTGTGTCTATGTATGTGATAGTGTAATTTCAAACGAACACAGAAGATAATTCCCTCCTCCACAAACACAAATAAAGAAACACAAATAAACATAAAGAGATCCACTTTTTAAAAAATAAACTAGTTTGTCTGATGATCACAAAAGCATGAAACCCAGGATCACAAACTCATATCCACACAACTGAATATATATATATATATATATATATATATATATATATATATATATATATATATATATATGAAGAAATATAGTCTTAAAGTGTGCTATATTTATGTGATAAAGTGCTCAATATCAGAGATAGAGCGTGTGTAAATATAAAAGTGAACATAGAAGTCAACACTTAGAGGCAACAGTCTGTTTCATGCTAGTGTTCCTCAAGGCTTCGGTACTGCTGTTATTTCTACTCGGCTATTTATATATACGGGTCAGTGGTGAATTGTGGGTAGTCATTTTTGGCAGGTGTTTTACTGGAATTCGTTTATTTGTTTATTTATTTATTTGTGTCAAATTATTTTGCTTGTTTTTATTTAATTTTATTTTCGTTTTTTATCCTTTATATTTATTTTTATTTATTTATTTATTTTGATCGGTGTTTTTATTAACGTAGTAAAAAATTGTTTATATAGCTTATTGTGGGTGGTCTATTATGGCGGCTATTTTACTGAAAGTCGTTTATTTATTTATTTGGGTCAAATTATTTTGCTTGTTTTTATTTATTTTTGTTTTTATTTTTATCTTATATATTATTTATTTTTTATTTTGATCGGTGTTTTTATTAACGTAATAAAAATGTGTTTATATAGCTTATTTAACAGTTCTGTTTGGGAAGATAAAGCTATTTGTTGAATTTGGGGGTTGATTGTTGTGGTTTGTTCTCACTATTATTTTTTGGCGGGAACAGTTTTTAATTTATTTATTTAGTTGATTATTTTTATTTGTTTTTTTCTAAACGGCTAGTTCATCGGTATCGGTTGTTAGTTCATTTATATATTTGGATGTATTTAGATCAATTTATTATACTTGTCGTTATTTATTTATTACACTGTATATTTTCTCTTTTTGGTTTTCGATTTTTAAGTAACGCAGTATCGCAAATTTGGCTCCAAGGACTATTGGCGCCTCTGCAAGAGCGTTCTGAATAGTAACAAACCCTCCATTCCTCCCCTGTTCAATCAGTTTGAGGTCCTGACCACCTCTGCCGACAAGGCCGAATGCTTCGCTCGGAAGTTTTCTTCCAACTCTACGCTTGACTCTTCTGGGGTACCCTTGCCCGACTTCCCTCCCAGAACTGAGGCCCTCCTGGACGGCTTGCACATAACCCCGTCGTCGGTACTGGGCATTATTTCTAACTTAGATCTTCACAAGGCTACCGGTGGCGACGGAATACCAGCCATTGTCCTGAAGAAATGCGCACCTGAACTGGCACCTGCCCTCTCTAAATTGTACAACCGCTGCCTCAAGGAGTCCTGTTTTCCTGACTGCTGGAAGTCCTCTACCATTGTTCCTATCTTTAAGAACTCTGGCGACCCCCCAACCCTTCTAATTACCGTCCTATCAGTCTCCTTCCCCTCTTCGGCAAAGTCTTCGAGGCCATTATCAACGCCGAAGTGATTACTCACCTGATATCCTACGATCTGCTCTCAGACAAGCAGTATGGTTTCCGCTTTGCCCGATCTACTGCCGATGTGCTTACGGCCATCACTGAATTTGTCTACCAAGCTATCCATAATAACGGCGAAGCCCGTGCTGTGGCCCTTGACATCTCCAAAGCATTCGATAGGGTTTGGCATGCCGGCCTCCTTCGCAAGCTCCAGGGTTATGGTATCACAGGTCGATTGTTTGACCTAATTCAATCGTTTCTGTCAAACCGGGATTTGAAGGTTGTTCTCAGTGGATTCATCTCCAACTCCTATCCCACTAACGCTGGTGTTCCTCAAGGCTTCATCCTTGGCCCTACTCTGTTCCTCATATTTATAAACGACCTTCCTGACGCCATAGACTCCCAAGTCGGTATCTACGCTGACGACACTATTATTTACTCCTGCCTCAAACACAAATCTAGTGAGGCGGACAAAATTAACCTGGCAGCTCAAATTGAAAAGGACCTCCAATCGGTTGTGGACTGGGGAGAGAAATGGATGGTCAACTTTAACGCCTCTAAAATAAAACTGCTCTCCATTAACCACCACAAGGACCCATCCCTACATCCCATTAGAATGTCTGAGGACCAACTTCTCGAGAGCTCCTCTCTGCGGCTGCTCGGTCTCACGCTGTCCGCTGATCTGAGATGGAACAAATAGATCGAATCAGTTGCATCATCCACCGCAAGAAAAGTTGGTTCCCTGTGCCGAGCCAGGAAATTCTTCTCCCCGGAATCGATCCTCCAAGTCTATAAATCTACCATTCGCCCTTGCATGGAGTATTGCTGCCATTTATGGTCTGGGGCCCCTGCGTGTTGCCTCAGGGTTCTTCATAAGATCCAGAGACGGATATGCAATGTGATTGGCCCTGATCTGTCATCTCGTCTGCAGTCGCTCTCTCACAGACGCGATGTTTCATCGCTCTGCCTTTTCTACAAGTACTTCCACGGTAATTGCTCCGAGGTGTTGCTTTCGCTTGTCCCTAGGCCTCATGAATTTAAACGTCCTACGAGGCTGGCATCCCGTTTCCACCCCTTCACCGTTGAAACTGTTAGATGTAGACGTCTCTTCTACTCCAATAGCTTCATGTCTCGCACATCTCGCCTATGGAACTCCCTTCCCTATTACTGTTTCCCTGACAAATACAATCTCCAACGGTTTAAGTGTAGCGTTAATCGTCATCTCCAGTTGCCTTGATCTATCCACTTCCCTTCTCCACTTCCTTTCATCTTTCATTCCTATCTGCTCTCGCTCTAAATCTTCTGTAACCCCCTTGCCTTGATCGACCCTCCGTCCTACTCTTTCTCCACATCCCTTCCTTTACCACTCCTATCTGCTCTTCCTCCAACCCTTCTGTAACCCCATGCGTGATAGTGGCCACCAGCCTTGCATGGGGTGATACGCTTAAAAAAAAAAATTCTTATTATTATTCATTTTTTTATCGTTATATAACAGTTATAGCTATTTTTTGTCCGATTTTTTGTTTTGATTTTTTATAGTCTAATATTTTGTTTATTATTTACTTTATTTATTGATTTTGTTCCTTATTTTTTATTCTATTTCGTCTATTCTAACATTTGTGATTTGTTAATTTGTTTGGATTAATTTATTTTGCTTATTTTATTGTCATTTTGTTTGTTTATGTATTTATTTATTTTTTCATTTTTCGATTTTTAAGTTACGTAGTAAAAATTTATTTTCATGTCTGCATTTTGACATTAGCTCGGATCTTTTATTTAATAATTTATTTTGGTCTGGGAAGGTAATGATAGCTATTTTTCCTCAAAGCAAAGTTTGCAAGTTTTTGATAGGTTGTTGTAGGCTGATGATTTTTTCCTTATTTTCCAAGATATTTTTGGAGTGGTGTGCGTTTTGTTTTTTATTTCCCAGATATACTTAGAAAGCATTGTGCTGTTCGCATATTTACTATTTGTGAAAGATGTTTTGTGTACATAATTTCTTTGTTTCCAGGGTCCTTTAGTTACACCTATGTATACTTTCATTATCTGGTGATTTTATCGTGGCTTGGTAGATTACATTGTTTTGTAAACAATTACCGTTTAAGGGATATTCATTTTTTATTCTGCAGTTGCACGTGGGTTTAATTTGTTCGTGTGGTTTGTTAATAATTTTCCGGTTGCGCTTTTTTATTATTTGTGCCATGTTCTCGGTGCAACTGTAGCTGATTTTTACTGTGTTTTTGTTGAATATTTTGTGTAGGGTGCTTGATTCCGGGAAGTGTTTGTGTAAAAGTTTGCAGAATAATTTTCCTACGTTTGTTTTTACGTTTTTGCTGTACGGTGGGTTGAACCATATGACATTTCTTTTCCTGTTGGCCTTTTTGTGTTCTGTGGTGAGTATGTGAGTGTTGCTGGGATTCCGCTATCTTTTAGGGCTGTTTCGTAGTCTTTCTTAGCTTTGTTAAATATAGATTCATTGGAGGAATTGTCGGAAAGCCTGCAGTTAATCAATTTTGGTATGTTTGATTATAGAAGGCGGGTGGTTGGAAGATGTGTGTATATAGAGTGGTTTATCATTGGGTATTCTGTATGGTTTGTATGTACCTTTTCTTACGTTGAAGGTAACATCTAGAAAATCTACTTCGTTTGGGTTAGTTTTTATGTCTATGTCGAATCCGTTATTTTTGAAAATCTTTATTATTGCTTTTCTAGTTTTGTCTGAGTTTTGTTTGTTGCAGTTTCTTAAGATTATGAGACCGTCGACCATGTAGAGTCCTGTGTCATTTCTATCTATTATTTTGCTTACTTCGTGTAGTAAGTAAATACCTATGATTTCGCATGTCCTCCCACAGTCAAAGCTTCTCATTATAGTGTCAAATATCCCATCTTTCTTTATCCATGCTTCTTCATGGTGAAATAGTAATGATTTACGGGAGTGCTTAATGATGTCGATTTTGTTTGGTCTTATTATTATTTGTTCCTGAGTTAAGTTGATGGCCTTATCTAACATGCGTTCTGTTATGGATGGGTAAAATTCTTTTATGTCTAATTGTATGAAGTGGCAATTTTGTTTGTTATTTATACTGTGGAACCAGTCAATAGTTGCTTTTGTATTTTTCCACTGGTTTACTCCTAACTTCTTCCTGAGTTCAGATTTAATTTTTTATAGTATCGTTTTACTTATTTTACCTAGTTCGCTTTTGGCTGGGTTTATGAGTCTGCATGCAGGGTTGGTTTTGAAATTTTCTTTGTGGTCTTTTAGTGTGATAAAGGCTTGCGCCTTGCTGATGCAACTTATTCGGTCATCTAGGTCTAATTTTTAAATAATAAATAAATAATATATAAGATAAAAAATAAAAACAAAAATAAATAAAAACAAGCAAAATAATTTGACCCAAATAAATAAATAAACAAATAAACGACTTCCGGTAAAACACCTGCCACAATTCACCACTGACCCGTATATATAAATAGCCGAGAAAAATAACAGCACTCGTGGCCCGATGATTGCATCTAGCATGAAACAGACTGTCGCCTCTGTGTTGACTTCTATGTTCACTTTTATATATATATATATATATATATATATATATATATATATACATATATGTGTGTGTGTGTGTGTGTGACACTCCAGCAAACCATCATCTCAAAATAACACTACAGTAAGCAACTGGTTTCTATAAATGACGTGTAAACAGGTTCTCTAATCAAATGGTGATGTTTTGCATGACAGATCCGACCGCATGTTGCACTGTAAACACCAATCGGCATAAAATTATTGAGGTGGAATGAGGTGCGATGAATTTATACGAATAACAAATTCTTCAAAAAATACTGGAAAATTGTTCATCAGTTAATATGATGGATTATATAATTGAATTTAAAGCTTCTATGATCTTTTATAGAAAGTAAGAGAAATGATTTACCAATTGAATAATCATGCTATGAATTTATATAAATAAAGGCTTTTCTAAATGACGTAGCTGAATAAATGGCTGGAATATTTACATCTGCACATTTGTTATGTAGACAGTTGTTGAATTGTCGGTAAAACCTCGAATTTCGAATGCTACGTATAAGCGCAAAGGCCTTTCCCGTTTTTATAGATTGGCGCAAGATGCTTTGATAATTGGCTTAGTGCTGAATATGTATTTTTAAGGAAGTTGAAATGAAAGTCGAAGAGATTGAGCAAAGATTTTTGCTAGACTTTATTCATTTAGATAAAAAAAATCATCACTGGACCTCTAGAGAACATTCGTTTGAATGAGTTTATTGCATTGTTCAGAAACACTGATTATATTTCGTGTCTTTTCCCCGTTGAAATTATTAAGACACTCGCCGCTGAGACTTTAAAGAAAGAAAAGAAGCATTTTTGGTATTTTTTAACTATTATTCCATTGGGTGTTCAGATAGAAAATTTAATGTACTCTTAAAAGTAGCAGGAACAGAACTTTCTTTATCGTATAAAAAGGAATCCGTCTTGAGAGAAGACTTCTATGAGATGGTCAATATTGTTGTTCTAATAATCAAATATAACGGTTAACAGTATGGAAAATAGAATGGATAAATCGAATTCAAATTCCAGTCTTAGTAGTAATAGGAAAGACTTTTATCCACTTGTCATGGTGAGGTATTCATTCTTTAGGTTGATACCGTCTATTCACTACAATGTTTCAAATAACAATCATTACTCTCAAAATATGTCAAAAAGATCCCAGATCATGGGATAATTGAATTAAATCACCAGAATAAAGGAAAATCTCTAATGGGGAGAAAATATGAACCAGTTGTCATTAGGTAAGTACATAATATTGTGTTTTACAATTATGTTTCAATTAACTGCTTATATAACCTGCGATATCACTGAAAGGAGATTTATGAAAGAAATACATTAAAAGCTTTAAGTTACTTGAACTCTGATATGAAAGAATTTCATTATTAATTTTCTTCATTTTCTTGTTTATTTCACAGCGTCATCGGTGAATATAATTTGTAACCGTTAGTGTAAAATCAAAATAACAATGTAGTTTTCAACCTGATTTCAGGCACATCTCTGATAGCGGACATTGTCTTACATGTCCGACGCACTAACCAATTCGACACCCTGTCGGCTCGAGATTCAGAATACACCGATTGCACCTCTGCTCGGGAGGTAAGACCACTCAATGTCATGGGTATAACTATAACCTATACCCAGCAGCAAAGTGTCTGATCAGGATGTTTTGTGGAGCGTGGAGCCATCTCTTAATTGTTGGTGTTCCCAGATCCACCCCCACCCGGGGTCATAGCACCTGATCGGGTCCCAGTCCTTTAGACGAAAGATTTAATGCTATAACTAATTTCGATATGTATACTGAATAGCCAAAATATGATATGAACACCGATTATAAACTGCACATTACAAGACGGCATCGAGTACTTAATTATATATTTGAAATTGAAGACTGGTAATGAATTATTTACCGCATATACTCGTGTATAAGCCGACTTCACTTATGTATTTCACCCCTTTCCAAAAACATTTACATTTGTCGAATGCCACTGGACATCGAAATGCATGATTTTTAATCTCTTCAAAAGAATTACCTATGTATAGTGCAACTCACCCTGTACACGCGGTATATACGGTAAGTTTTACTTTGTTTTCTTTGTCGTTATACAAACATAATTTCATAAAGTTCTTTTCTCTCCGTTTACAGCAGATGATTCTTGAGAAAAAATAAAACCTAGAAACTGGAAACAAATCATCACTATTTTACAATATATTTTTCTACACTCACTGACAAACACATACTCACACATACACACAAACACACACACACACACACAGACATATATATTATTCATTCATTTCTTTCTACTTGTTCTTACGTTTGTTTTCATTTTCCTCTAATTCTCTTCTTTCAATGGCGGCAAAAGATACTGAGTGCTTACATTGTTGACATTCCTTCGATGTAAACCAAAGGTTCGTCTTTCTAGTTCACAAAGACACCAAATCAAAAGCTGCAATACCAACCATGGCCTTTTGTCTCGATGTCAATATGTTTTAAATCACTCCACCCAAAACTTGGTATTGTATTGTATAACCTCCGATAATAATTTATGGCCATTGACATTTTCGAAAGGGCAATCGCACTGGGACTTAGGACCATAAGAAAGAAAAATAAATGATAGGTCACATGTGAATTGATACAAAATGAATTTCTTTTGCTATGACGCATTTACGCTTTATGAGTGACGTCAGTATGAGGCAGTAAATGCCGTGATATAAATTTTAATTATTTTGAAAATTTGGAGCCCGTTAATAGAAAAAAAAAATTATATTAACTTGCGACTTAATGACACTTGTAGATTTCGCACCGAAAAAGTTATGTTTAAAGATAAAATATTGCAAGTTCAAAGAAAACAAATTAACATTACTTACTTCAGTATCTTGAATAATAAACTTAACTTAATCCAAAGGTTAAAAGTGAAAAATTTCTTTAAAAAAATAATTGTTTAATCTAATTCCTGCAACGAACTTTCGCGTGTTAACTGTTGGCCCTGGTGCCTGAAGAGCTACACGCGTTGTATAGGGCTGAGTTAAGGATCGCATTGCATGATACACAACCAGAACATATACGCATATTAACTTTTTGTGTAGCAATAAAGAAAGAATAGTTTGTTCACGGCTATGCAGCAATTGTTCATAGCCGATTGTAACGTTCGCCCGTTCTCTTGTCCTGTTAGAATAAATCTGCTGTTTGAGAGACTACTTCTTATAAATATATAATTATAGAAAGGTGACAAAACTAATATTAAAACACAAAGATAACAAAATTACATAGAAATATCTTTAAAGAAAAGTGGAAATTAAAAAATAAAAAAAATATTACTAACCTTTTCATAAAACAAATAAATAAAACGTTATTTACATTATTCGGACTATTGTCCACATCTTTTTCGCCATATTTATTACAACGTTTCGGCCGTTGTACGCTCCGGCCTTTTTCGGGTGGTTGGAATGTCGAACTGAACCCTTTATTTCGCTCATTGGGGCAGACTGTTCTAGTTCCACGTGCCATGTTTAATGGATGTCCGTTATCAGTTATCACCTGTTAATTTCACTCTGAAAGTTCTCCACTGCCTTAACCGGGTATTGAACTCACACTCTTTGCGTCCTGTCACTGGATCTAACCAACGCCTTTATCCACTGTGCCATGTGTCCTCAAGGAAACGTTGTAATAAATATGGCGACAAAGATGAGGACAATAATAATGTAAATAATGTACATAATACCTCATCTCAGAAATATAGAGAGATACTGAAATAAATAAAATTATCACCGCTGAAATAGGTTTTAAATGTCACCCAATACGACTATCCTGGGTTTTTCTAAGGTTACATAAAGTCCTATGAATCTGACAACTCACTACGTCACATTATATCCCACATTCCAACTCCAATATAACGAATACCCAAGTCTGGCAATAACTATTTTTCCATATATCCCTAATAAATAGACGTTAATTTTATCCACGAATTCATGCAGACTTAACAACGGATTATCTAGCTTGATTGGATGTAGAAAACTTTTTTTTACTAACGTTCCCATTGAATACCCAATCAATATCTCGATACGATTATAAACATACTTCTTTATAAACATTAAATTGAAAAACTTTTCAGCCTTAAAAAAGTAAGATTTTATGACCACATTACTGATATCTATCCATATTTGCAGATTCTAAGCGCATCTTATCCGTTAACTGCAAATAGAGAGTTCAACTTCAGGGATATTATATATGAAAAATATATTAAATAAAATATCCTTTCTTCTATTAAATGGTGTTTTCAACAATTAAATTATGAAATCTAGCAGAATTTTCACGGTTCATGTTACATGAATAAAGATGCCGACGCGGTAATCAATGGCTTCCTTGATTTATCTGATGTCTTCTCATGTAAAGTCCTTAAGCGATAAGGTTCTATTACCGAAACACTAATATGACGTCAGGTAGTTTATCATCTTATACATTCTTGACATATAGCTAGAGTATATTCAGTATACTCTCTAAACGAAAATATTTGTCTCTCCTTTGCCTCTGTCTTTGTTTCCCTCTCTCTCCTCCTCTCTCTCTTTCACACACACAGACACTATATATATATATATATATATATATATATATATATATATATATATATATATATATTATAATTTTATCATATAGACAAAACCATTTTACTCACTAGAAAGATACAACTTGGTTTCAGTGCATTTCAACTGCACTTCGACGGATGAAAGTCGAAAATGGTTATGAACAATCTTGCTTGTAGGCAAGCTGTATGTGAAATGTCACTTCCTTTTTTCCATTTGTTTGAGAAGAAAAATATACATAATATATATATATATATATATATATATATATATATATATATATATATATATATATATATATATATAGGTGTCGGAGTGAAACAATAGTGCTTGTTGGTAGAAGTTTGGTGATGAATGGATTGGGTGTTTAATGTTGATTGGTCTGTGGAAATGTTCTTTGCTGATAAACATCGGTCAAGTGTTTAGGCACGAAGAGAGAGAGGTAGGGGAGGGAAGATAGAGATAGGGGATAATATTACATTTGAGTAGGTAAAAATTGTTGAGTTAGTTCTAGTAGTAATTGGGAATGTTATTTGTGGTTTACTATAAGATTTCTGGAGCTGAATTGCATGTATTTATGTTGGGGTTATCCCTACTAATTCTGTAATCAATGAACGTGTTTTATGGATTAAAATTTAGAAGTGGTGATTTCCTCTAAGAAAAATAAGGGATGTTAATATAACCTTTTATAATAAACTTTTGAAATATTCCTGGACCGTATAGCGTGTAGAATAAGTATGGGTGTAAAACGATTTATTTGAAATTATTACCAGTAATGTATATGAAAAAAATATTAAAAAAAAAAAAAAAAAAAAAATAAATTAAGAATAATAATTTAATTAGTGGAGAGGTACATAAGAGGGTAGGGAATATATCGAATGGGGTGATTTATAATTTTAAAACGTTTATAGTTATGGAATTAAGAATTTAGCAAGATTGTAGTGTTAGACCCTTAGTATTTACAGAAAATGGTTGTTTCATATATTTGATTTAATAATTGGGTGTTATTGAAGAGTTCAATGATACATATTTTCTCCTGTAAACACAAGAAGCAAGATTCCCCCAGCGAATTACAGGTTCTGGCTTGTCTTAGGATTTTCCATTTAACCTTAGGTGTTTTTCCTTCTTATTTGAATTTCCACAAATATTTCGAAAGTGATGTCATATTTCATTTGGCCGTATTTGTAAAGGAGTTCATGTGATTGTAATACCTATCCTTAAAAGATCTACTAGTAGATCCCACATACAGCTTAATATCTCTTGGGTTCTCATTTGATGAGATATAGGCCATATACACTATGGATTTGGTTAAGTATCTGTTTAATAATTGACATTGATCGGCGATTCTACAATTACATAGCCTTTTTTTCTGTTGTGTATTAGAACTTGTATTTAGGTTTCGTTTATTATCACTATGTAGTTTCAGTATTCTATTGTTATGTGATTTAATAATTTTATCTAGATTTCTAGAATAGCTATAGCTAATTTTTAAGGTATTGCGGTTGAAGATCTGGCTTTATTTACTCTCTGTAGGGAATTGCTTGTTAATTAGATTTAAGAATTTGTGCCCTAATTTGGTACGGACTAATTTGTTGAAGGGAGGTGTATACCAAATTAGTCTCCTTCCTCTATTGTTTTTTTTTAGAATAACTACAATTTTCTCTATATTTAATTTTGGAAGATCTGTAACCACTGTCGGTAAGGATTTTGTTATAGATAATTTTGTGTTTATCGAATATTTCCTTGCTAGAAGAGTGCTTGTTTATACAGCGTTCAACAGATGATGGAATATGTTTAATAACTGGCGTTGGGTGATTGGAATTAGGGTTTATATAAATGGGGTTAGCATTATTCTTTAAGAAGGGTTGGAAATTATTTAAGTGTCAGTTTAAGGTTACATCTAAGAAGTCTACTTGTTTTATGTTAGAATTAATTTTCACCTTGAGGTGTAAAGATTTAAACACTCTATGAATCCATTTCCTCAACTTGTCAACTTCGCTTCCGGTAGAATTATTCACTACAATCAAATCATCGTCTCCATAAATAACTATATTATTTAGACCGGTTTCATTTTGAACTGTGAGATTGTATAGAATAAACAGTCCTACCAAGTCTGATGATTCAGCAGAATCCAGCGATCCCATCGATATATCAAAGTTTTCAGCAGATTTTTTATTCATTGTTGTGTATTATAATTGATTTCCTGCAATCGAGCCCTCTTTTGGATTAATGCTGTGAACGTTGGAATTTATATATTACTATCGTTTTCATTGCATCGGATAAATATATATATATATATATATATATATATATATATATATATATATATATATATATATATATATATATATATATTGAGAAAGAGTGGTAGACATAGTGTGGACGTAGGAAAACACTGCATTGTGTCTGTCAGTGTAACGACGTTACCTGAAACTCAGATTGAGGCTTCGATCTGACAGTCACCATGCAGTGTTGATTCAGCTGTCCCCACTGTCTATATATAACACACCCTGTTTATGATGGTGCGTACTCTGCCCCTATAAATATACCAAATTCTAATTTTTATATGCACACACACACATACACACACACACACACACACACACACACACACATATATATATATATATATAGTGCGAGAGAAAGAGAGAAATAGAGAGAGTATAACCACACTTATAACAAAAGGAAATATAAAACAACTCCCGATAAATAGAAGCCGAGTGTTTAATCTGAATGTGCTTTTGTATTCTCTTCCTAACCAAAATATCCACGCGTTCGGACTTGTCTAAAACTGCCAATATGCACACCACAACTGCTTGATTACTTAATGCAAATCCTTTGCACGAAATCAAAATCGAACCATATTGGATCCCAGCCAAAGACGAACAAAGCCTTTCTTTTTTTATCCATACGCCCTTCTTCCATTAATGGGGCCGTTCAATGATTGTAGAAGTGAATTAGTGGCTCTGCTGATCGATGCGAAGTTCGACATCTAGCTTTGTTTCTTTTCACTTGCTTTCGTGTTGCGCATAGAAAATCATGTTTACATTAATTAACAAGAAGTCAATTGAAATGTATAAAGCTAAGGGAATTATATTAGAACGTATCCTTCGCTCAATAGATACGCATGTAATTGTATAAAGTTAGACATGTACCGATCAAGCGGGATGTGAATTTGATTCTTACAGTCCTTTTACATTGATATTTAAGTCGCCTAGTGTAGCTGAATGGTTAGTAATCTTGGTATGAAACCTATTCGCTAGTTTAAGAAGTTAGATTCTAACTGAGTGCTTACCATCTGTAGTTAGGAAGCAGGATAAGTTTTAGCTTGTAACTCACCACTTAATCTCTCCTGCAGTTGTCGGAGAGTATACTCATCTCACATATTATTTCGTTTTTGAATGAGTTCAATCCCCTATAAGTAATCCAATACTAGAAAAGGTCAAAATTTGTACGTTCTGGAAGTAACAGTCATTACTATTACGTTCATACGTCCATGCAAAAGCTTTCAGCATTTATTTATTTTTCATAATCAATTTATATTATAGTTTTTTGAAACAAATGAAAGTATTGCTCTATTTTTATTATTTTCTCCACCATTCTGCTAGAGTTTGTGTCCAACCATAAAATAACGATTCCGTTTTTATGATACATTCTTCTAAGGATTTCTCAGTATCTTCAATTGTTGTAATCCGATGTTGCATGAATTGGAATAAGTGGTTAAACTGAAAGGCCTAAAATTATGCAGACGAACGTCCTATCCCATCTCCATTAAGATTTGCTGCATCATAGGCGCACCATTAAATTCTGCATTATGCCTAAAATCTGCGGTTTACGTATTTTACTGTAATATAATAACAACTCTAAGTAGAAGCTTTATTCTACTAATTCGGTTTTAGCGTTGATAACGTTTTGTTTTATAGTGATGGGTGGATATAAGCGAGAGGGGAGATGTTGATCTCAATAATAACTAGATGCATGATTGAAAATATTCGATCGCAAATATTTTTTTATTATTTACATTCATTGATCCCACGTATATGCTCCCTAAGACATAAACAAGAAAAGGTTTAATCACACTTATATTAATGAAAAACTTTTTTGCCTAAACAAACACACACACGCGCGCGCACACACACACACACACACACACACACACACACACACACACACATATATATATATATATATATATATATATATATATATATATATATATATATATATATATATATATTGCTGTTCGAAACACTTGAGATCAGAGACTCTTGGAAGACAGATACTCCAACTTGTTCATGAATTCTTTTGCCGTAGATTCTACCCGAGAAACGGTTACACGCCATTTGCATTTATCTATTGTAAAGTAACAATTTTGAATCCAGAAAATATGTCTAAATTGCAGGAGGTTTTCTAAACCTGCATTGAGTTGTTTTCATCAGACTGTTTTAGGTTCATTTTGAGATTTGGTGATTAAATGATCTGGAAGAAGACGAAAAGTTACACGAAATTTAAATAGTTGTAAAAACTTCACATCAATTACGTTTTTTTTTAATTTAAAAAATTATATATAAATTACATGTTTGAAAGCTAGTTTTTGTGAATTCAACCCCCTCCGCAAACCCTGAAGAAAAAGTTAAAGGAATTTTTTCTCTTTTCTTTTTTTCAACACACATTTATATTTGGAACAACTATCTCGCTTTTGTTCACAGCCGGAAACTTACATAATGTTTTTAAAGATTTCTAAATATCTAAGCAGTTATATTTCGGCTTTGATAATGGATGGAATCAAAGTGAAATATATCAATAGTATCCTGATTTTGATTGTCTTTATTCCAGAATTTGACAAATACATACATTTTTCTTCACTTTCACCGATCATATTTCAGTGTGTTTAACGACTTCGTTATCGAGTGATGAAGCTTTCATTGGTAAAATTGCGAATTCACAGCTGTTTGCGTTAAATAAAACAGGCGAAAATAAAATTATAGTAAGAAAGCAGGACACCACATTTTAGATCAAAATCATGCTGACGCAGAAGAGACCTGATTGCAGACATCAATGGGAAAATTACCTTAGTGCAATGGAGACGTTCTCATTATAATCGGATATAGAATATAGATTTAATATTCCCCCTCACATATCGATCTATGTACAGGTAGAAAACCTAATAAGATTATCGAAATTATCAGTTTAATTTAAAGATAAAAGAAAAAATAGTTGCAAACGTACAAAGATAAATTTTAATAAGAAAAAACAATTTAATTTCTCATTCGCAGAAGCAAGCAGAACATTTTTCTAAAGGTTAAACAGTTTTTATCTCGCTATTTTGTGTCTTATTCTTAAGAATGTATTTATTCGCCCGGACTATTAATTTGTTTCCGATAACATTTTAAGGTTTAGCAATGGCTTCGTAAGTTACAGGACATGTTATGCTCATTATCAAGGTTTTGTTGTGTGATGACCAAATAAACAGTTCCTCACTGTTTCAATTTAGTCCCTGCAAAATGAAAGCGTTACTAACAATTAGCAAGCTACAAACTCAGTGCCTTCAATGATGCAAATGAGCAAAATAAAACAGTGTTTGAAAAAATGGATAAAAATATAAATCGTTTTAATCAGAATATATTTCATTGTAATATTCACATTATCATAGAAAAAATATCAAATTCGTTTCCATGAGCCCTTGGGCAATTGTTTCCGTTCATGAAGAGGTGAAGAGAATAAAAAATAAAAATTTCATTGGCTGCTTTCTACAAAGTCTATTTCCAGTAAATAAATATCTTGATTTTTAGTTAGATTTTCAAGGTTAGTTCAGTGAACGACTCGGAAACTACTTAAAAGAATTTCAAAAGTTTTTATTATTTGAATGTTCGATAATCAACGAGCTTAACTTCCTGTAGCGCAATGACATCTGTGACCAGGCAGTGAAGATGTGCATTCACATGAAGTTAATTGAACACTGCTTTTCACGAATTACTATCCTCCTGTTCTTCGTTATAACAACAATTGGGCTGTTGGCCGTATCAGCAGTTTTCAGCTATCTGTTGTAATTGGCAACCTTCCTCAAGTTACGAACAGAATCCTTTATTCAATCCACAGGGGTAGAGTTTGTTTCCATCCGTTGTCCATTCGAGAAGATATCGTGTATCGATTAATTCTCCCCAGTTAATTAATTCTTCTTCTAATTTTGCCTGTTTCTTTTACTGTGTCAGACTGTTTTCCGCCCTGCGACGATATTTTAATATATGCGGTACACTGATGATTCAGTTAATTGGTTAAATAACATTTTAAAGAATTTTAACATCCGAACAACTTCTAATAGACTTAAAAAAAAACTGTTGTGGAGAATCGAGTCTGTCCTAAGTCTGTTACAGTTAAGGTTAAGTTAGGTTTCGCATTAGTAGGGCGAAGCTCAATCATAATCGTAGAAATACCATTGAACATGCCTTTATTTGTGATGAAATTGTAAAATTGTCCGCGATTATTGATAAAATTAAAAGGAATGTTCATGTTGGTTGGAAGTTCTTTCGCTGTTTTCATATTATTTTGGCAATATACGCTTTGGACGCTATCTCTCTGTTCAATTGCAGGAGCGTGGGTATGTCACTTCATAAATTAATCATCATCAGAAGTTGCAATTTCTAATTAGTAAAAGATTTGGCAGACCGTCTACTTCCAATAATTAATTTGTTCAGAATTTATCTAAATATCAATTGTCTATCATATATTTTATCTCATGGATTTGGATTCTGTTTTCCTCTGTTGTCTGTTAAAAGAAAGAAGGTATTTCCGGAATTCAAAGTATATTTCGCTTGAATTTCGAAACTTTCCTCTCATTCGTCAGATAATATAAGAGCATTAAAGACTAAGCTTAATGATTTGGGCTTTGATGTATATGTTGGTGTACCCCGTTTCATTATGATGAATTTAAATGACAGCACGAACATTTTCGTGTCATCAATTCCTTACGTCTTAATAAGTCGTTGATTATAACTAAACCCGATAAGAGTGACCGGATGATCGTTATGGATTAAGACGATTATATCAGCAGCATATAATAGTGATTTTCATTGCTGGAGACAAATTAGTTAAAATTGGGGCAAGACGAAATAAATGCACGTCTAATTGGCTATTCAAGCAGTCATTATTTCGGTATTTTCGACATTTATAAAAGTAAACATTGTTTTGCACGAAACCATTTTAATGGTGTAACGAATAAGAACGAAATTATTTACACTACGTCAAATCATCTTTAGTTATTGAATAAAATTAGCTTTTGTTGGTTATAAAGTTACAGATATGAGTCATTGACAGTAAACAGAAATCACTATGGTCGTCTTTTGTTAAGCCAGCATGCGATCCGATAGAACGTGGTTTGCTGTCGAGTATAAATAATGTGGCTATGAGAAATCCATTTTTGCAAATTCTAAAATACAAATACATCTCTATGTCTTTTTACCAGAATTAAACCAGATATTTTGTTGGAAACGAAGTAAAATATTTAAATAATATAAAATAATTGGCTTTCGTGGAATTTAATTTCAACTTAAAGTAAAGTATCTCTATTATTTATTATGCAATATTTTTTCTGTATTTGTGAATTGCGTCATGAGATATTTTGTCAAAATATTGAATGACTGATAACAGATTTGTTATTTGGACAGTGAATAAAACAAAATAGTAGATACATGGGGAATAAAAAAAGGAAAGCTTTCCTAGAAACGATAGACATGATATATCAACATTACAAAAATATTCCAGTTTCATGTGACCATTTTAAAATTCTTTCTACATTTGCTATGTTTATACATTTTTTCTGGTTTCAGAAAAACGTAACATTTGGTTCTGGAATCAATCCTCATTGAAAAGTTAAACTACTTGGTATTGTTAAATACCGAGGAAAAAGCACGAAGTTTCTGCTTGCGTTTCTGTAACAGTAAAAGGGAAAAATTAATCTATCCTTCGGTTTCTCTCTTTCAAAGTGTTTTATATGACAGTCGATGTACAATAAGAATACTCTTGTTTCGGAGACCAACTTAGTCTTTTAATATGTTTAATCCTCATTAGGGGTTCCCTTATTCCACGTTTTAATAATACGGTGCTTTCTTGGAGGCCGAAGTACTTGTGTATTACTGATGCCTGTGATCAGGGTTCGAACATTGATTTTCGCATAAATCAAACAATTCCTCATTCTAAAACGGACGCAATATATTTTCTACCATTTTGTCTTAATAAAGTATTTTCTTCAATCCTACCGCACTCTCATTGTTCTTCATATTTTTATTTTTTGCTTTCATTTTTCTTTCAATTCGTTTTCATTACACTTTTCCTTTGCAATTCTTTCTTTGGCCTATTTTCTTTTTATTTTTATTACTCCCCCATATTACTTTTTCGAATCTTCTTTCTCTTTTTACGCATCTGCATACTCCATCGTCTGCTTTCCTTATACTTCGTTTTCTTTCATTCTCTTATTTTCCTTCTTTCTTTTCCTTCTTTCTTTAACATTCTAAAAATATTTAGATTTCGAACACCAAAGGCGAACGTCCGAGAGAATTTTGATTGCCTCAAATCACATATGATTACACTAATTCTTTTTATTTCCTTTTTGTTTCTTTCCTCCTTCAATTTATATCTTTTTTTAAGTCATTCAATTTGCCGACATCAAATTAACTTTCCGCTTTCTTTAAACAAATTTAAAGCATCGTTCAAAGTTCAAGCGAAAAAAAAGGAAAAAGAAATGCTCAAAAGTCTAATCATTCATGAGGAAAGTATTTATTTCAAATGTTTTCCAAAATGTTCTTGCCTTGTGTATGTCTGTACTTGTGCATATGCAACCGTGCATGGGTGTATGTACCTATTCACAGGTGCATGGACATATGTGTATATGCACGAGTTTGTGTGTTTGTGTATATGTGTTATAAATCTTTATTCAAAAAATTCAAGACAAATGTTTTCTTTAAAACTAAGAAAAAAGAAAGAAAATCACGTAAACTGATTAAAAATACGTATTTTCTGTTAAAAAAAGTATTTTACATAACATGAAATAGATTAAACGGATATTCAATGAGTTCGGTCTTCAATGAATGTCACACGTAATTCCCCATATATATATATATATATATATATATATATATATATATATATATATGAAATTAAAACTTTTCTTAACCGTCAGGTTTCATCCTCGGATGAACTTTATCAAGGCAAATATGAGGATTTTTTTTTAAAACATATATTTATAAAGAGAGGCAGAAATATTGTTAGGTTTTCTAAATTTTTAAATTTATGAGCCTGTTCGTAGTTAATATTATTAAGTGTTAGCTTGTTCTTTTTTATTATTAAGGCTTCCATTATTTTTAACCAATTTTTCATGTGGATGACGTTATTATGCTTGTATTTTCTACTAGTATGTTTTAGATGGAGTCTGGTAAGTTTTTTTCTGTGTTTACATGGATTTTAATAGAGCTGTGGTCAGATAGGTGTAATGTAAGGCGTCTAGATAGGCATGTAGTCGTTTGACCGATTATGAATTCGGTTTTATAAGGAACACATTTCTTAAGGGGCATTTGAACTCATAGATAATGTTCATTTGTTGCAATTTTGCCTTTGCTGGCGTGTTGTTATTTTGAGGATACGGTTAGCTGTTTAAAACTTTTGTAGTAAGAATACAGCCACAATGTGTTGTGTTCTGAAAATAAAACATCTCTATAACACTGAAAACATACACAAAACCCACCCACTCAATTAAATTAAAAAATAAACTCACTCTTGATAATGGCTTAACGTAGAGCCGAAAGCGCTCGCAATTATAAGACATTTTGACAGCTTCTACACACATTGTGTCCACAAAAGAAAACACTTGTTCGAACCTAAGAAACATTAAATAAAAAGCTTAATCGTAGTACCTTGTCTCTCGTGTTTAATGAAACATGAATAAATGAAGGATTGCTGCCTAAATACATAATTATTAAATTACACGACCCATCAGCCAACAAGAAAAATAACACGATTACATTCAGAAAAAAAAACCTTGACTTAGGACAAAAATCAGCTAAAAGTACATCTATCATTTCAATAATGAAATTTACAAACGTAACAAGACACTAAAAACACCTTGAACGTACCGGAATATAAGGAAGCACTGTACGACCTCAACCTTAGCAATAATGAACATCAACTTATACACAGACAAATAATCACCAAAAAGCTATGTAAATTATACCAAGGAAACATTCTACTACCCAACAGCGACGACAAATATATAAACTTATCTAGTCATAAACTAACAGATGACCAAAAATAATTCTTATATCTAGGGCCAAATTGCCACGTAAATTTGACCTTTTTACAAAGAAGAGTGAAACTGAAATTCTATAGCAGTCACTATACCAAATCGAGGCGCCTAGAGAAATAACAGTTCACACAGACTTGAGAGGTTTGAAAAAAACTATCGCTTGGCAACAACTACAATATTATCTTAACAAAAAAAAAAAAAAAAACTCCACAAAAGCAGTAAAAACAACCCTAACATTTTCATCAGACGAACTGACAAACCTAAAACATATATAATTTTGGATAAAGCTGATTACCACAAAAAATTACAAAACATTATTGATGACCGAATAAAATTCACCAAACTGAACAGAAATCCTACGGAAACCCTAAAAAGGTCCGTCAACAAACTAATAACAGCTAACAACGCCGAAGTCGGTTCCCTGAAAATAAAAAAAAATCATTGCAGACTACCAACCTGGATATTTATATGGAAATATAAAACCCCATAAACCCGTATTCCCGCTACGATCAATCATTTCTCAGATCCCAACACCTATCAAAATTCCTGAACGACATCCTTACTCCATAACTACCCACCAATTACAGCATCACATCCACCCACGAATTACTCCAAATTTTAAAACTACTAAACCAAACCAAGGTATCATAGCGTCACTTGATGTCGAAAATTTATTTACAAACGTCCCCGTCGATCAACCCATTGACATTATCCTCAATTCTGTGTATACTGATAAATCTATCCCTCCGCCATCTACCAAACCATTTATACTCAAAACATTACTACACGCATGCACAAGCAAACTCCCATTCTATGACCATAATGGCAACATTTACACCCAAACTAATGGTATTAGTATGGGAAATCCACTCGGCCTATGCTTTTCCAATTATTACATGTCGATGTAGAAGATGATATTTAAACAGGTCTATAAACTTAAATATATGTTCGCTACGTAAACGATAGTTTTATTTTAACAAATGACACTAAAGAAGTAGATACTCTCAAGACCACATTGAAAAAAAACTGTCGTTAACTTTACCTACGACCTTAGTCAAAAATTAAACTGCCATTCTTAGCTGTTCTCGTAGAATATAGTAAAAACACTTTTATCGCCTCATTATATAAAAAACCCACCAGCAGAAACTCTTGCCACCTTAACTTTAAAAGTGAAAGCCCACTCAGATGCAAAAGAGCAGTAATAAAAAAACTTCCTGAAAAGAGGACACTAGAATTCATCCTCTCGACTACTCTTCCTTAAAGAACTTAATAATGTAAAACAGACTCTAGTTAGCAATGGATTCCTTAACCACCTTATAGAACACCAAATTAGACTTTTTCTTCCCAAAGTAAATAACAACGATAGTAAACACACAGTCAAAAATAACATAAAAATTTTCTACAAAAACCAAATCCACATCAACTACAAACAAGATGAATCTTCATTTAGAAATATTATAAATAAATACACTACCCCAAGTGGCCCGAATAAAACAAATCAAATTAATTATCTACTACAAAAAATTTAAAACAGATAAGCTTATCCTAAAAAATAACAACACATCAACAAAGTCAAAATTACAACGAACTAATGCTTCGAAATGTTCAAATGCTTCGTACGGAACTGTGTTCCTGATGAAACCGAATTAATAAATAAGTATATTGGTCACTACATACCTATCCAGACGCCTTACATTACATCTATCTGACCACAGCTCTATTAGAACCCATTTAAACACACACACAAACTTACCAGACTCCATGTGAAACATACTAGTAGAAAATACAAACATAATAACTTCATCCACATGCAAAAATGATTAAAAATAATGGAAGCCTTAATGATAAAAAAGAACAAGTCAACACTTAATAATATTAACTACGAACATGGCCACAATGTGCTATGTTCGGAAAATAAAACGTATGATTTCTACCCGGTTTTGAGAAAATTTTCCCGATAAATATAGCAAATATTAAAAAATAAATTTAACATTAAAAGTCTCAGTGTTTCTTCTTTAGTTTGATGAAGTTTTGGAAGGACGAACTGCGTTACACGAAAGCTTTTTAAATTTTGTCAAAGTTTCCCTAACATTATTCTTCATATATAATTTTTTTGTAGTTATATGTCTTTCCCCCCCCACACATATATATATATATATATATATATATGTATGTATATATATATATATATATATATATATATATATATATATATATATATATACACTATGCATTGAAATTCATCCAAAATATTTAAAGAAAATTAGGAATATCAGCAAATTATATTGTAATATGTTTACATATTTGGCAATAAAATCTAAGAAATATAGAAATAATTTTTAAACCATACATTTATTTCCATAATACAAAAATTAATCCAAAAACAGGTTATGTAAATCGTCATCAACTTAAGCAGCATATTTGAATCGAAATGCACATGAGCGTTGGTTTTTCCTTTATTACATGCATGAGTCGACAGTTAACTTAAGGTTGCTCATTTTCATTTAAGACTCACACCCTCTTGACAAATATGAATCCATATTGTCGCTCTCCGTCACATCGACAAAATTCTTGAAGAAAATGTCTGATATCATGTTTACTGATGAATTAAGTAAGCTGTTAATTAGACTCCAATTCGGCAAGTACGTTACCTTGAAAACGGCAATAAGAATGGATCATTTGCTGATACACTTTAGACAATGAATGAAAAATATTAATGACTTCATTTATCAGTGATCACTCTACGCCCTTGTCGGTAACTGAATAACGGGGTCTTCATTTCTTTTATTTTATTGAGAGAATATTTATATTTTACGCTATTTACTGGTAAAAATGACGGTTATTTTTGTCTAGATTCAGAGTTTATGTGTGCTCTGTCTAAGGTCAAAGTTTCACTTCCGGATACTTAAATATAACGTATCAGTAAACGTTTTACTTAGAGAATGCCTTTATTATTTACTAATCTCAGTTTTGAGGGACGAAATCAATCCAGTCGTACTTTTATGAGCGACATTTACATAGGTTAAGGTATAAAGTTCCAAATATTAACCAGTGCAGATCGAACACATTATAGATGCCACGGTGCAAGTTACTAGCTTGCTAACTATTATTCAACTACGATGTGCCTTGCATAGTTTAGATAACTCTGGTACAAAACACAGAAATAAAAACCAAAAAAAAGTATGAGATACGTAATGAAGTCTGTCCTATTACAGGTCTAACGTACTGTAAAGTGAACGTTTCAATAATTTATACCCGGTGAGGCAATCGGATGCCAGAAGCGCTGAAACAAGACGTAAATGGTTGCGTACATAATTTCCGATGTTCCTGACGCCAAAGACCATCAAAGAATATAGTGGGTAAAACTGTGGGTATCTCTCTGGGTATAGTGCAAAATTAACTTTTATTCCTTTCCTTAAAGGTTGAGGATATCGGCAAGATAAATGCAAAGAATTACTGTAAGATTTTTGGCATTTGTCAAACAGTAGATATCATAAGCAAGATATATATATATATATATATATATATATATATATATATATATATATATATATATGTATATATATGTATGTATGTATATGTGTGTGTGTTCATATAAAAATAAGCAAATCCAAATTTTACAGAACTATTACCAAAGGGAAAAAATTAAAAACACTTATCCATCCTTAAAAGTCATGTATGTGAAAATAGAAAACATTATTAAAGCAAAGAATAAGGCTGGAAGTTATTGCGGGTAAAGTTGCACTTAATGCTAAAATTAAATCAGCTGAAAATGTCACAAAATCTATGAATTATAGTAAGGTAAGATTTACACAATGTTAAGTGTTATTCAGTTATATTGAATTAACAAAATATCTCGTTTTATGGACTTCAATTTTTAAATTTCTATATAAAAATAAATTACTTTTAATTTTAAAAAAATAAAACCTGATTTCCCTAAAACAAGTTATCAACAATTTTAATAAGTGGTGTTAAGATGACACACTCACAATATATTACTCACATAAATATAAAGATTTTTACTAATATCGGTCGATTAATCATCTATAATTTAAATAAATATCATATCATGGGAAAAGCCATTCTTTTGACATTCAGCTTTTATTCTGACACGAAAGTCCATGTTTACCCAATTCTTTTTCAGCTAAATTGTTAAAGCAAATAAGAAGACAATAATTTGAAATATTACAAAAGTCTAATTTAGGCAAAACATATTCTATAATTTGGATATAGGAAGTAGCGTAGTTGTTGGCAGGACGGAAATAGGTAAACCAAATTTCGACTCATTTTGCGTGTGTTCCTTTCGAATTAACACCCTTGGATAAAATAAGAAACTATATCCGCGTTCTCTTTGAAATCACCACACTGACAATAAAATTTAAAAAAAAAAGTTGTTGAGATTTATTGTAAATTAATACAATTATGGCACAAGTCCGAAAAGGGGGGGAATGAGTTGAGGCTGGTCTTTACTATCTTATACCTAACTAATCGGATTCACGACCCATTCACTCGTTAACATTTCCTTATTCACCATAAAAACTCATCCGTCGTCAATCAATCCTCCATACAGCATAATACCACATCCGCTCATCTAAAAAACAAAACAAAACAACGTTGTTACTGACATGTCACAATGGTTGATGGAAGAGTGACTGGATGAGTGCGCATGGACAAATTAATCTCTGATAAACTTTCCTTTACAAGTAAAAAGCTGCTACATTCACTGGCAATGATCAATTCGTTCTTTAGTTTACAAGTAAGAGTAATTTTATTTAAGTAGATCATTACTCTCTCTTTCTAGGCTTTTGTTGCAAACAGTCCAGGCCTATTTCTTTTTCTTTTTAAGAATTGATAGATTGTATCAGTTTGATAAAATAGATTGTCACGTATGAGTTGAATTTACTTCTTTCTTACTTGTCCATACCATTTTGATCTTAAAATGATACTTGTGAAAAATATTGACTCTTAAGGACCAAAATTTAGATCATCGATATTGTATTCGACCCCATTTCTGGCTTAACCGAGTGTGTGAAGATTTGTCTACTCCCTCCTTTACGCGATGCGAGTGAGTGTTGAAACATTAATGCTGCAAAAGGGTCACCCATATAAAGGTCGCAGTGGCTGTCAAAGTCACTGGGACAATAACATCCTTCAAGATTATCTTGTTAGCCACGACTGCAGAGGGACAAGTTTCTGCATGAAGAGGCACTCCTGTCAGGGGAATTTATTTCTTTTAAGTGTACCAAAATTCGCTCAAGATGAAAAGCATATGTATATCTTTGCTGGAATAAATGCAATAATTTTTTTTTCATTCAATGAACACAACGTCTTCCCCACTCTCTCACTCACATTCCATACAGACACACACATACACAGACAGAAACACACACAAATGCACACACATAGACACACAAACACACAGAGAAACACACACGATATATATATATATATATATATATATATATATATATATATATAGATAGATAGATATATACACACACACACACATATATATATATATACATATATATATATATGTGTGTATATATATATATATATATACACAAATGAGGGAAAGAACAGATGTAGTAAAGATCCCAGGTTCGTATCATTTATCTAAAAAAGTGCTCAATAAAAAGTAGTGCAAAATATCATTATAATATATTTATTATAATAAATTACAATAAACAAATTACATCACTACACAAAACCTTCATGTTTCAGTACTAAGATAGTACTTCTTCAGGCGATAGTGGATAGTATTGAAGTATGAAAGTTTTTGTGTAGCGATGTAAAATGATTTGTTGTAATTTATTTTAATAAAAGCATCATATATATATATATATATATATATATATATATATATATATATATATATATATACTGAGTATTTAGGCGACATATGTTTCTTAAAGAAGATATTAAAACAATAAGTATTTTTGTCGATTGATTATAATAATCCGCTTTTACAAATCGCGAATAAGCCTTCTCAGACAAATAGGAATTCCATTTCGGAAGAAAAGAACAAGAAATATGATCCAATATACTTATTTATCCGCTGCCTCACGCAGCGAGATGTGGCAAAAGGCCGAGTTTTAAAGTGGAGTATCCGAGCCTGTAGGCTCGGGCAAAAATTCTCTATAGACCACGTAAAAACGGAGTCAGCATAGCCTCGCCTGGGCATATCTTCTGACATGTGCCAGAAGTATAAATATGATCCAATATAGAATTACACGAATTTACAAATAGGAACGATTAATTAGCTTATCTTCATACCCTGCCTGGTGGCAAACGCTGCTGATGGCGCTAGGGCTGGCAGTCCCGCCATAGCCACCGAAACGGTGAGATCACCCCTGGTCGGTGGCTGATGAACACAGGGTATCGCACGTGTTAATACACGTTGTATGTTAAAAAAAAGAAACAACTAGTGAGTTTCGTAGTAGTAATGAATGTAGTGACGTAAAAAAAGAAATGATGTGACCTAAGCAAGTTGTGACGTTTATTTTTTACAGACAATTTAGGATACAGGCTTCATAATGGTATGTTTTGTTTGGCAGTTTCTTATTGGTTATATACGTGTCGCTTGTAATAAAGTAACAGATAATATTCAAAACATTTCAATTTTCTTTTTTTGCTATCCTCTGTCAGTCACAATGATAGCAAATCATTATCTCGCACCACCACCAGTGAGACACGCTGCAAGGCCCATTACGTTTCGCGAGGCTCGTTCCTTAATCGAGACGCAATCCCGTCAATCCTCCGAAGGAACGGCATTGAACGAGTGCCAAGTACACTAGAAGTCCCCACTGTCACAGGAGTAAAAATAAATCTGACCGCAAGAGAATATTTAACTATATTTTTTATCCGTGTCCCGTGAGACAGATTCCGGTTCAACCGCGGACCTGATCAAATTACCGGTTGAAAATTTATCGGCACATGTCGCTTCCCAAATCAACGACTTTCCCTTTCCGGGTTGTTAAGTTATAATTCCTTTTATTTATTAATGGTTGTTTTTATTTATATATTATGAATAATCAAGAGTGGTCTCCGCTTGTTTTGTTACCCTCTTCTTTGAAAGAGTTATTTCTGTTTAATCTGACTACAAAAGAACACTATACGGGAACCTTGTATTGTCAATTAAATAAAGCCTACCCCTGCGTACTTTTGTCATTACGATATTTTATAGTTTACACTGTTTCATATATATATATATATATATATATATATATATATATATATATATATATATATATATATATATATATATAATTGAAATAATAATAGTAATAATAAAAACGAATATATATATATATATATATATATATATATATATATATAAATGAAATAATAATAAAAACGAAAGAATATTAATCTAAAACCCAGTGTGTCTGAAGATTTTAATTTTTATTGTTCAATATATATATATATATATATATATATATATATATATATATATATATATATATATATATATATATATATATAGTTAATCCAGAAATTAATTATACAGTTGTAATCTAAGATTTTAAAATATTTTAATGAAAGGAGATCATTTTTCTGAATAAAACTGATTCTATTTTTAAATTCGAGAAATGAAAGTGAAAGTATCAATACATAAGGAATATAAAGTGGAATTGCATTTCACTGAAATATTAACTATTTTAATGTATTTCTCTTAATATATTTAGAGTATTCACAGTGCGTCTGTATATTTAATCGTTAAATTCAATGAACACCATGTATTTGTTTCGTAAATAGTTCTCATAACATGAAGGGTCATATCTTCCTAATTTATAATTTTTTTTTCAATTGCTTTCATTGGGCGGAAATTTTAAAGTTTCTTTTTTTTTTACTCTGTCTTTACAATTTATCTTAAAAGTCCATTTACTCATGACTCGAAGTCTAAAAATTGTGTGAAGTTAACTTGCGTGAGATCCACTCACACTGAGAAAACAACATTTCATTGCACTAAAAGTCAAGGGCATACACCGACATCTATGGCAACATCTGAGGGCTGCAAGCGAAATGGATAAATTCGAGACAACCAACCTATCACATTATATTCAGTAATGAGTGCGTATGTCGATGCTAAAATGATCGTGTATTTTATACGGGGGTGGGGGCGGTCATTATCACATGAGAAATCGAGGGAACTTGTCACGTATTGATTAAAAGTCAATGTTTTGTTGTAATAATTCTTCAATTTCACTAGTTTTCGTTCAAATTTTGTGAATGTCTAAATGTTGTGTTGCTATTTATGATATTTTGTTTTCACATCTGATTCTGTCTGTTTCATTTGGTTTCATTTGGTTCCATTATTCATAGAAATGAATCAAAATAGAATTCGGAATGTGTCCAATGTGACAAAGAAAATATTATTTTAGGTTTAATTAACATTTGAAACTTTTAGCCTCCCAGAAAGAATTTTAAAATAAATAAACAACAAAAAACGAATTTAACAAAAACATGGCAATTGTTTGTTTGAAAATGTTACGTGAATTGGACATGCATTAATTCCGATGCCATCTAAATGTTAAACAGAAAACTACTTGTTCTATTAAAGAGATGAATCTTTCACAAATGATAATTATTCACAAAAATTCTTCGAAAGAGAATTCTGGCCAAGAAAAGAATTTAATCCTTTTCACCTATTCGAGTTGGAAAATATATTCATTTTATCATAATCATAACAGCACTTGTGTTTTATCTATCTATATATTCCTATCTTTCATTTTCAGCCTGGTCATATCTATCTATCTATCTATCAATATATATATATATATATATATATATATATATATCCTACCCAGTATATATCCCATACTCAATGCCATTATCACTCTGTTATTCTCACTCAGTTCATATTTATCGCACCTTTCCCGTAATGATATGATAATTACTAATATTTTTCTATCAAATCCAAACAAGGGGAAATGAAACGCCGAGATGTGTAGAGAAACGTTTTCACTTTTATTTCTGTTCATGTAAATTAAGCATTGTTGTGACATTAGTTTTCAAGTAAAAAAAATCAAGTACAAGATTTAATCATTGATATTGAAATTGCCATTCTTAATCGGTATATAGAATATGTAGTTTAGGCTAGGAATGAGCCATTCTTCTAAAAGCTTTGTGTAGATCAAGGCCATGAATAACGCATTAAGTTCTGGCCGACCAGAATCTATCATTTTCATTTCATATCGATAGTAAAATAATTTACATTATACATTTCTATTTTGAAAAAAAAAATTTCAATAATTTCTGCAATACAATTATTATTGATAAAGGCTTGCGCCCATAGTCAAACTGATTTTTGTTTTATAGATGTCGTCTGTAACCATATCATTATAAGTTCATGCAGTCTGAACTCGGGAACACACATCGATATGTTAGTAATTTCCAGTACGATCTATGACACGTGACAGCCATCTACGCGTCTGCATTGTGCATAAGGCTATCATCGGCAGGCATGGTATGCGAAATTCACTGATTCAACTCACACAAGTTAATTTGCTTCTAATCCGTCTAATTATAGCTTAAGACGCTAATATTGCTGCACCATATATAATTTTTCAATTATGAAAAAAGAAATGGCGTGATGCAAAATGGTACGCCAAAAAAACAGAAGGAAATAAAGAAGGAAATAAATAAAGCAAACGGCAAATAAAATGAAGATTTTTATTTTATATCTGAAAAAAGCTTTAAATAAGGCTTTCACTAATTTCTTGTTAAGGACAATTACTTTCTTCCTGAATTTTTCAAGGAATTTCTGTAGTTTGTTTGTTTCGCGTCATATCAACTCTTGATGCGTCATTTAACGCTGAAATTTAATTTTCTTGGGGTTATTAGTAATTTCTTTTACAAAAAAATTATTGCTGGTAATAATTTTTTTATTTTTCTTCATAAATGTATTGCTGATAATATATTATTTTCAAAATATATTGCTGGTAATATTTTTTTCACAAAATGTATTGCTGGTAATAGTTGTTTTTTTCAAAAATATATTACTATTATTTTTACCATAAAATTGTATTTTTTTATACTTTCATAGTGTTTTGACCCAAGTTTGGTGGGTAACTATTTTCTCATAGCTGGTACCATAACAAGTTTTACCACCCCAGATCAAGGTGGACCTGTGAACAACAAATTAAGAGATGGTTCCACGCTCCTCAAAACCTCCAATCTCCTGATCAGAGGCCGTGCTGCTAGATTTAGTTTATCGCCATAAACAGGACGTCCATTCTGTGGTAAATGATGCAATGCACTTACATTAAATATAGCAGAACCTTATTCTGTCTACTGATATGTTCTTAATTTTATTCCTGAATTTCGAATTCATGACACATTCAGTAGAGTAATTTCCACAAAAATTGATATAGAAAGTGCGTTCCTGAAGCATTGAATTTTTCCTAAATTAAAAAAAAACAAACTATGTTACTGTTAGTTAGTAAGGTTTGATTACTTTTTCGCAAATGTCACAATTGTCGTTCGACCTGTAAGGAAAAATATATATTAATAAAGAAAATAATACAAAATCTGATTACGGAAAGTGTAAAGTAGCTGTAAATCATTCGGCAACGACACAAAATCTTGCCTAATTCGACCAGAAGTATAAATAGATTCAAAGCTAAATAACAAACGTCATTTTCTTTTCATTTTAACCCTTTATCGTCAAAATTTTCTAAGTTACTCTTAAATATTAGAATGAATGAATTTTCTCATATATTTGTTTAATAAGTTCTAGAGGTGATGTCACGTATCACGGCTCAAATATCTAATAAATTATTTCAAATTAAATGAATTTAACTTACATTGTAAATGTCTCCTCATCACTTTGAATTGCGGATAACTATAAACAAGGAAGAAATTTATCATCTGTATAAATCTATATATCTAAGTATAGTGATATTCTAAGCAAAGCTTAAATGTGGCACGTAATTAATAGTCAGTCGCAATTGATCTAGCAATGACAATTTTTAATCCACGTCGAGGTTCCCCCATATATATATATATATATATATATATATATATATATATATATATATATATATATATGTACGAGGGTCATTCAATAAATAAGGTGAATTTTTCGGTATAAGGACCTCTAATACAAATAGAAGCTTACTCTTTTTTTAATTTTTTTTTGTTTTACTTCTTTTTCACATGGATTTAATTTCTTTTGCAGAGTAAAAAAAAACTTTGGGAGTTTTGGCGATTAATAAAGATGGCCAGCCAAGAAGCATGCTCCAGGATTGAACAGCGGTCAATTATCAAGTTTTTGGTTGCTGAAGGGTGCAAATCAGTTGAAATTCATAGGAGAATGTCAACTGTGTATGGTGCCACATGTTTCAGCCAAAACAATGTCTACAAGTGGGCTAAATTGTTTAAAGAAGGACGGAGCAATGTTGAGGATGAAGACAGGCCTGGGAGGCCTACAGAAATGAGGTCTCCTGAGGTGATCGAATCAGTCAATGACCTCATTCAGTCTGACATTAGGGTGACAGTGGATGACATTGCCAGGGCTTTGAGCTTATCTCTTGGGATAAACGCAGGGGTCATCAGTCAGAAGGAGTCATCTGGCATCATGACAACGCAAGGCCTCACACAGCAGCCCAAACGGTGCAGACCACCAACGAGCTGGGCTGGGAACTGATCCCTCATCCCCCTTACAGCCCAGACCTTGCCCCTTCAGACTTTCACCTGTTTGGTCCATTGAAAACGTTCACGAGAGGCACGAAGTTTAAAAGTGACGATGAAGTCAAAAGTGTTGTGAGCGACTGGCTGAGACATCAGTCCAAAGATTTTTACGCTGAGGGAATACGGAAGCTTGTGCACAGATGGGAAAAGTGTGTGACAGTGCTGGGAGACTACGTTGAAAAAAAAGAAGTAAGCTTCTATCTGTATTAGAAGTCTTTATACCGAAAAATTCACCTTATTTATTGAATGAGCCTCGTATATATATATATATATATATATATATATATATATATATATATATATATATATATATATATATATATATATATATATATATATATATATTGGGCCACCCACAGGAGCGTTCGGTTGTCAAGGTCAATTTCAATGTTTTTAAACAAAATTCTCCATGATTTTCTCTCATTCATTCATATCTGTTCAACGGGTATTAAAAAAATGATTGTCGGAGTTGTCTAATCGGTTAAAACACGTCAGGCTATATGATGGTTCCGTATAGGATACAGGTTCGATTACTGTTGGAGGACGCATATTTTCTATGAAAATTTCTCGGACATTCAGGCCGGTAAATGTTGTTAATACAGTTTATTATAAACAGAACATTCACTTAAATATTTGTATCTATAAAAAGAACGTATAAAAATAAAAAATGTCTTAAAAATAATTGTCGCACTTTGTCCATTTGATAATATATATATATATATATATATATATATATATATAAAAGTGAACATCGAAGTCAACACTTAGAGGCGACAGTCTGTTTCATGTTAGTGCAGTCGTCAGGCAATATATATATATATTTAGTTTACGAAAAACTAGGTTATCCGTTTGGGTAGACCCAAGGAGAATAAAATCCAGAGAGCCCAATGTAAATCAGAGCTAATAATTTAAATAAAAATAAAAACAGACCACTTGAAGGTTCCATATAATAAATTATTTCACCACAGCCCTTTTAAAGGACCGCGGATCATCAGACTTTACTTCCAAAGGTTGAAACCAAAATAAAGATACATATATATATATATATATATATATATATATATATATATTGAATAAAAATCTGGATAAAGAAAAAATGGAGTTTGAACATGGGTTTATAAGCAATAGTGTGTGGCAGTTTCGTGCTTTCTTTGCAAGAAATTGTACATTGTGGAAGTCGATATGACAATCAGATGCTTTAGAATAGGATAAAGAATAACATAGATTATTTCTAAAAGACATATTCACAGTAAAATAAGATTTAAATCACCGTTGCAAAGCCCGCGAGACAGCATGAATCATTGAATGTTTATATTAAACAGACGGCATTGGCAAAATGAAGATATATTTTTTAATCCAATAACTTATAATTTCGTAAATGCATCATTGTAAATACAGTCTTAATTTTGGCAGAGAACTATACACAGTTTCCAAACGATTGGCTTTAAAGACAAGCCTGGAAAAATAATTTTTAAAAAAGAATTTCGAGTAATGAAAACGTAGGTCGGGTGTAAATAATGTAAACACTTTCCAAATAGAGTGAGAATGAGCATGCGCAAACAAAATAGGAATAAATAAGTATGAATTGATGTGAAAATAGATATAGAGAAGCATAAAAAAAGAGATAAAGATATAAGTATACGAAGGATAAACAGAAGAAATAAGTCTAGCATGAGTCAGAAAGAGTTATCATTACGATTAAATCATCGTTTGCTCAACAAAAAATCAGGCATTCCAAGAAAGAAAAAATCATCTTCTATCTATCTATCTATCTATCTATCTATCTATCTATCTATCTATCTACGTTTGTTTATATCTATCTATCTATCTATTCGGTAGTCTAATGTTGCAAAAGAAAATTATCCAATAAATATATTTTGACATGATCACCTCTCTTGTCACTGCACTTAATTCATACATGAAAATTAATCACACATTAAAATTTGAGATCAAAATTCGCCGAATAACTACAGACTACTCAATTACTGATCTATCCTTTTACAGTTTTGTCCAAAAATGAATATACGTATTTGACCTGTACTTGAATCAATCTCTCTCTCTCTCTCTCTCTCTCTCTATATATATATATATATATATATATATATATATATATATATTTGTATGAACAGCAATATATTAACTATATATTTGATTGCTTGCATTTACAATATTTAAATATATAAATATTTTGTATATTTATTGGTGAGATGTCCATTAATATTTTTTGTTAATACATATGTAATAATAATAATAATAATAATATATATATATATATATATATATATATATATATATATATATATATATATATATATATAAAAATATATATGTATATAAATATAAATATATATATATATATTTTAAATAAAAACATACCACTTTAAGGTTCCATATAATAAATTATTTCACCACAGCCCTTTTAAAGGACAGCGGATCATCAGATTTTATTTCCAAATGTTAAAATGAAAAGAAATTTACACATTTATGGCAGTAATAAGTGAACTAACGAAGTGAGGGAGGTAGGAGGGTGAAGGGGGGCAGAGAGACATGATTGAGTTTGATGTAACACTTCTACTCTTTCAACTTTAAATTGTTTGAGGAAAACCAGACATTGTCACATTAAATCTGTTAACGGAATTTATATATTGATATGGGAGGGGGGTAGGTCAAAAAGGCATAACGAGAAAGAGAGAGAAAGAAGTTGTGATAAAGTGTCATGTTTAAACATTCTAAGGAATTTAATTATATGTTAGTTAAAGTTTTTTAAAAAACTTTATTACAAAAATTTGGGGATTTAATATGAAGTAGTCGGTTAGAAAAATATTCATAGAGTTTACATTAAAACACTAAAACTTTTATTTTCAAATATAAATTTACTTCTAGTTGTAATTGGTTATTAAGGTAATATCTCTATCAGTTTGCATTTTATTCATGAGTTCGATTAGCGACTATTTTTAGATTGGGTCTACACATACGGATTACCTAGTTTTTCGTAAACTATATATATATATATATATATATATATATATATTATTTCACATATTTAATTTCCTTGGAAAGCCTATAAGTTTCGATAGGAAAAGAAAAATGATTCTTTTCATACATTGCTTCAGTATAATATTCGTATTTTCCTTCCATTAAACTCCATCAAATGATAATACCAATAATAGTAACGTCCGGAAACCTTAAAAGAAAAAGACTTATTTAAATTTTCTTATTTTCACTAATTAGAAACTCAAATCCTAGTTTTTGAGATAAAGTTGTAACAGTAGTGTAACTAAAAATTGCTTTTTTGTTACTGAACACAGTAAAGCTTTTTCGTTTGAACGGCAAGTTATTGCAGATTTGTCTGAAGAGTAGCCTAATTCTTAGAAAACTTTGAAAAACAAGCGGTGTAAGCCATAGCATTTTCTTTGTCCTCACCAGATGACCATTTTCATAATCAGTGAAAAAGTAATATATTGAATTTATTTTGGTAGTTCCTTCGCATGTTTAGAGATTTGTGTTTTCGTGATTAGGGCTGAATAAAGGGACATGGCATTTCTGAACTTTATAAGCAAACCCTAGCAATGGGTTAAATTTATTGACATCATAGATATTAGCTTTCGGCGAGGTCTCAGAAAATTTACATCGTTGTCAGTAAAACACTCAAGTGTTACTTCTTTTATTTGCGTCAAAAATGGCAAGATAAACTAATTTTGTTTCCAAACTTTCTATAGACGTAGTTTCGTAACTCTAGACAGTGTTATTTTCATCTAACCAGGATTTGTAAAATAAACTGCATATAAGTTTACTCGATTTAATAGTGATTACTTTGAGCTACATAACATTCCAAATAAAGGTGGATGCAGGCAGATGAAGTATAATATATCTAGATGAACAGTAAACATGGTGGATATAAGCTTCCAAAATCTACAATTCTGTATAATCTATACAGATTGCCTACGTTATTTCTGGTGGTAGGAACATACACCAATAATTCGCTAGCCTAATAAAAACAATATATCTATTTTTACATAATAAATATTTATTTTTCAACATCACCTTTTTCTATACGTAATGCAGTCATTGTCTATTAATCTCGATGCTGAGCAAATATTATACAATGAATATTAGGAAACAAAGAGTCGACTAATAAATTTCAAACTACAAAATTATTAATCCACGCTAGCATAAACACGTTTAAATGTCGGTGAACAGTTTTGCATAAAAAGACTCACAGATAGAGATTAGTTCTATATTTGAAGCCAACACGAATCCAGATATAAAATTAAACAAATTCAGTGGTGTCATTTTGGGGCTTTAGAACTAATCACAGTACTCCTATGGTGTAATCTTTGAATTTAACTTTTTTTTAATAAGAACTTAAGCAAATGTATAAATTTCTATCCTAGATCAACGGAAGAGGACGTCAGAGAGGAACATATGCAAAGATTCTGACGACATAGTATTCAGTGTTTTTCAATATCTGTTATCTTGACTTCATTCCATGTAGGTTTATAACAACATTTTTCTCAATGCATACTCAGCCATGCCTGACTTAATTGTCTTTCCTTGCAGTACAATATTTGATGTATGTATACACTTACATTTTGGAGGTAACTGGAAGCAATAAGAGGGCGAGAAATTTCGAGAGAATTACCCAGTACAATAGAAACCCGAAGAAGACCAGAGAATACCACAGTGGAAATGTTGTAAGTATCTACAAACATTATTTTCCTTTTCCGAATGTAAAGGCTTATAATAATTACAAATAATCATCTTAAAATTTCCAGCATAAATTAAATATATTCCAGAGTTATATAATCATCTTACGTTTGTTTCTTCTCGTTTGAGCATATCAGATTAAATCTGTCAAATATATATATTTTCATACACAATTTAACATCATCATATTGTGAATAATATTAGAGAAATCTTGATCAGCTCCTGATTATTTGTCTCATCTGTTAATGGCTCTACGTCGTTTATATGCTTTAGAAACAACGAGAAAGTAGCAAAATATTTTTACATGAACTAAAACAAAAATAGATCAACATTTAATGTCCATTTTGTTTGACAAGGAAAGAAACTTTTAGATAAGTTAGTCACTAGCAATGAAATTGGAGGATTTATTGAAAAAATGAAGAAAATCGTGTGTAGAACCTGCATGAAAAATTATTGGAGGTTTAGAACCCGTGTCTTCACACTAGAAACACTTTTGCACCAGATTTTGCCTGTGTGCAGAGACAGATGGATAGTTCAGAACGAAAAAACCGATTTTTGTTTGGTTGTTATGCATTTTAGCAAATTGGATTCGTTATTCACTGAGGATATTTTAGATAATCATTCTAAGCGTCTCGAGGTGCTACACAAATTAGCCATTTACTAAACTTACTTTAATCTAGGACGGGACTAGACAGAGTATGAAGATCCAAGACACAATACACAGGACTCCCCTTGCTGTCCAATACAATCTCAATGCAAAAATAAAGTTTGGCTAACCCTATAAAACCAGTATTTCGCGATTTACATTCAGCGGTCCAGGTTTTCCTAACCTCAATAATTGAATAATCTCAATTAATTTCTAATCTCACTTTATATTTGTATAATTTGGTATCTCAACTGAAGCAAATGCTACTCACAAAAGTTTGAATTTTTCACGTCGGGGGTTGAGAGACTCGTTTGGCAATAATTTGTCTTTGAAAAGACAGAAATTTGATATTCTCTTAGAATTGACGTCACTACATTAACATACACATTCACCAACCTTGTTTGCAAAGCTTTGCGTACGAAATAATATGTAATAATAATTATTAACTAAGCTAAGATTAGTCTGGCACAAGGTGACGCATTATGAAGCAGTCAGTTGTGTTTGAAAAAGCATCGTTCTACGGTAGATATCTAGAACAGATTGCTATGTAAGAAAATCTTTTTTAGTTATTTAGCTTCGTTTGGCAAAACTTAGTATAGGGCACACAGTAAGGATTTAACTTATTGAATTGATTCACAAAGCAAGTTATGTATCCATCACTTCACAGTAGGCACACAACATGATAAGCTGTTCTTTGAGTTGGGAATCTAATTTCCTTTTAGCTGCCCGAGAATTGCTGAACCGTTCCCTTCTTTAGCGTCTGATGTTTTCTTGGCTTTCGTCCGCGATGCATTTGATCCTTAATCTTCTTAAGTGCTAATCTCTCTAGATTTTTATTCCGGTTCAAAAAAGGAAGAAGAAAAATAGATGGATGGAACGGATACGACACACTTTAGCCGATACTAGTATTCCCCTCGGCAATCTGCTTCGTTTTATTCCCTTTCAACAAAAAATTCACTATATGCGATACAAAATGGCCTATAAGTTAACTGTTAACATTATTTACTGTTTCGTATGGATATATATTTACGATTATTTACATTTCGTTATCCCTGATATCATTTTTGTATTACTTCTGATACCATTTGTGTATTACCTGATATCATTTTTGTATTACCACTGATATCTTTTTCGTATAACTTCTGATATAGCTATAATGTATTACATGAATACATAATTTTTCTTTTCCAAATAACATACAGGAAGACACAGCAAAAACTAAAATACTATTTGCCTAAAGAAATGCATTAAATTCATTTTTAAACAAATTTATCATTTACTCCATTGATATAACAGCATTAATCATATTTTAAACTTTTTTCGACAATATTTAAAGCCAGAAATTACAAATAGAATTTACAAGGAAACTGGTGCTAACATTCACAAAGAGACAACATACATAATTAGGATAGAAGGCATGAAGAATTTAATACGCACAAGATATATTGAAGGTCAGAGAAGCAGAGCAAAATTGCAAGCAACCTACTTAACAAGTTTGAAGGAATGGATGGTAAAGCAAGAACAAATAATTTTAAAGTGTGAAACAAAAATTAATTTGTGCATCAAAAGACGGGAAGTTGTGGGGAACCATGGTCGATCACGGCCTAAAAGATATGATACATAAAAAATCTAGGCCAAGTTTCTTAGTGTTTTCTACTGATTTTAACAATACCTTACCTACTCACTTGGAAACTTATTTTAACATAAATATATTGTGAATTAGTTCTGTTTACACAATCTGTGAAGATTTATTAAACAAATACATAATAACATTCATTCAGTCTAAGGAATATATATATATATATATATATATATATATATATATATATATATATATATATATATATATATATATATATATATATATATATATGCATAATATGTTGATATAAATATAGATACAGTAATAAATCCATAGCATCATGAGGAGAACAAAACCAAAATGGAGAAGCGTTAAGTTTCTTGCATTGACAAGAAAAACAGATGACGTTGAAAAATAATTTCATTATAATTTCTTTTCTTACCAAAACATTTAACTCAATACTTCTCTGAAGATTACCTAGCTGGGAATTATATCTTGAACATTTTAGATTAAAATTTACATCATATTTTATCAGACAAGGGACTTATTTTTTCCACTTTCTGAGATGCATTGTAAATTAGTTTAATATTCAAATGTGTAAATTATCTTAATGTATAAATCTATTGCGAATTATTTTATACATAAATGCATTGAATATTATTTTAATATATAAATGCAAGGTAAATTATGTCACATATAAATACATTGTAATCTATTTTAATATATAAATAGATTGTAAATTATTGTAATTTCTGAATACATTGTAATTTATTTTAATATATAAATACACTGTAAATTAATTGTAAATCATTTTAATGTATAAATCTTCTTTATGTCTCAAATTTCTTCAGGGCATGGAACGATCACTGCTTTGCCCCAACTTCCTATCCATGGTTGCTCTAAGCAATGTTTATTCTTTAACTATTCCTCTGACTCCCTTTGGTTCCATTTATGGTTATTCGCTCTTTGCTGTTGTCTCTCTTACATTTAGCATATCCGTCAGTGTAAAATTCTCCAAACCCACTTTCCAAGTGTCCAAGAAATTTCAAGAGTCTCATTCTGATTTTAGGTATAAGCGTCGATTTTTTTCTCATTTACTCTTAAACGTTCTCGTTACTAAAAGTATTCTTCGGTAGAATCTCATCTCTGTTGCCTCAAAACTCCTCTTCGTTCTAGAAGAAATTGTCCAACATTCATTGCCATATAAATGGATGGATATTACAGCAGTGTATTATTAGCTTGTAAAGGAATGTTCTTGTTTCTTAATACTTCAGGCATCTTTTGTTATTCTAATGCGTCTTTTGATTTCTGTGTCACCTTTTCTGTAGTTTCTTATAACATTACTCACATAGTAAAATATCTGTACTTGTTTGATTTTGATGCTTCCAATGCATAGCTTGAATCTTGGGCTGTTTCGCAGCTTAACGACCATACCTCTTCTCTTCTTACAATTAATTCTTTCAGCTTTCATTTATTACTTTCTCTAGGCATTTCTAAAATGTTAATTCTGTTTCTGCCACCAACACGTTGTCATCTGTGTATTCTATGTTAGGATTATATTCATCAATAATAAATCCGTGTTGGGTTTCAAGTCCTGTTAGGATCACCTCACTGCATAGGTTAAATAAATCCGGTGAGAAAACATCGTTTTCTTACGCTCTTTCTATTTTGTTTATTTGATCAATGAATTTTCTATCCGTGTGCAGGTGCTTTCTTCCCATCTGCTCCAGATGATTCTAATATCTTTCTAAAAT